>CM038796.1:101504492-102104492 GCA_021764765.1 Vicia sativa | reverse complement strand
ATCGCTAGGCGTTCCGTCGAAGCGAACGCAGCGTTAGTGATTCCATGTGGGCGTTTGTTCCCCTTGTTGATTGTTTGGATTAGACATCCTATTATTACGTTTTCTTCCGGGTAAGGGTTGGTTGCTATTAGTTATTCTACCACTTCTAAGGTTCATATAACAACGAACTTAACACTCAGAAAAAACTTTATAATGATTATGTCTTAACAATCCTTATTTTTATTTTAATTTTATAACGACCAATATTTGTCCCTTTGGGCGTGCCAATTTGTTTACCATGATTTACGGTAAAACAACGCTAGTCCTCAAACTATCGAATAATCTTTATTATTATTCCTCTGGTAACTTGCGGGATCGACTAGATTGATCCTATGGGGTATTAGTCGTTTGGATAAAATTAATAACAAAACTAGTATTCATGGTTAAGACTTGTATTTAGAGTGTTTTATATATGTCCAATGTATTAGATTACAATGTTAAAGAACTTAATGGCGTGATCAAGTAAAGAAATATAAAGCGACTTGAATGAGTAAAGGTTCGATTTGCAAAGAAGTATATAAATGCGAAATCGTAAATGACTTTAAATGTAAAGACTTTTAATGTAAAAGCATGAATATAAAAAGCATGAAATGTAAAAGACATGAATGTAAAGACATGAATGTAAAGAGTTTCTTAAAACATAAAGTTGAGTAGAAGAAAATGTTTAAATGCGAAATAGTTAAATGGCTTTAAATGTAAAGGTATTTAAAAGACATTGATGCTAAAAAGAAGATAAACTGGAAAGATAAAGATGTTTTACTAAATTTTAAAGGTTTGGTGCTATCATACGTACATTGTTCGAGCATTCGTTTCCCTAGCCATGTGGTATTTTGAATGTTTACTGAATTTTTGTACAATAGATATGACACGAAATCTTAACACTAAGACTTATTTATACTACTTGACCATAGCAGTCGACTTATGAGATCTGCCACGTTCGAACATGCGAACACTGCGCTTCTCTAGCTTCCACGCGTCTTCGAACCGTTTCCAGCGCATATATTTTAACTTCCAATTATCCCGCTCGCTTTTGAATTTCAAATGCTTTAGCCACTTCGCTTCGAACTCACTTCACAGACACAACCTTGTCACCACTCCGAAGCTTCTTTTACATATATCATCATAACTGCCATTCGAAGCTCCGAGCTTTAGTATGTCCATTCGAAGAGTCATTTCTCCCATTCCGAACTGTGACATTCACTTTGTTCCAACGAACACTAACATCATTTCATTTCGAACTTAAGATTTCTACTTCGAGTCATACGTATCAAAATCTTCAGCTAACAGATGGATAATTTGAAATGATTTGATGATTGAAAAAATTTGAATTTCAAAAGTTGACCAAAAGTCAAAGTTTGACTGATTTGAACATTTGACTTTTTGTCAGATGATTCAGAATTTCTTTGATGATCAACCATGGCATTTGAGATGTTTTGAATCAAGAAATTAGTTCAAGATATTGCATTGATGATTTTGATATCATTCTCCAAGCAATTAGGTCATTCATTGAGCAAAAATTTAATGATACACCATCCTCGATCAAAACCCTAATTTAGTCGATTCTTGATAGATCTTGAGGAAATGATGGGAATTTGAAGATCAACTGTTGATGATTGATGAAGATAGATCAATTGAGGTGAGTTAAGACTCAAACCCTAATTGATCATATCTTGAACTGATGAAAAATTTGATTCAAACCCTAATTTGGCTCAAGGAGCACACACACAAGTGATCTTGTTTTAAAATTATCAATGATGTAATGATGCATATATGAATGATATGAGATGGTATCTTAGGTAAAAAAAATTGGGGTATGACAGTTGGTAAACAAGAGTCCAACGGAGGAATTCAAAGTGTTCAAAGGGTTACGACCAGGTGATCTGTTGTCTCCGTATCTGTTCATATTAGTGGTGGAAGGTCTTGCTCGGATGATGCAAAAATTAGTGGCATTAGGAGGATTTAAGGGTTCCACGTGCAGGAGGAAGTGAGGTATGATTTATTGCAATATGTGAATGATACGATTATAGTAGGAGAGGGAACTTGGGATAATGTTTGAACTTTGAAGATTTTGTTAAGAGGATTTGAAATGATATCATGGTTAAGAGTGAATATGGAAGAGTAAATTATATGGAATAAGAGTTAGTATTTCCTTTATGCAAACACCTAGTCAATTTATGTCCTCTAAAATTGAATCCTTTCCTTTTACCTTCCTTGAATTGACTGTGGGGGTAATTCGAGAAGGATAGAATTTTGGAACCCAGAGATTGCAAAGATGAAAGCTAAAATATCGCCATGGATTTGTAGATTGTTGTCTATTGGTGGTAGGGTGGAGTTGATAAGCTCTGTCATTTCGAGTTTACCGGTGTTTCAAATGTCTTTTTATAAAATTCCTTTAAAAATTGTACTAGAGATTACCAGCATACAAAAAGGTATTGCATGGATCAGTTGGAATACTATATGAAAAACAAAAGAGGAGGGGGCCTTGGAATTAAAGATGTGTCGTTATTTAATAAAGAATTATTATCTAGATGGATTTGGAGAATGCTGAAAGAAGAGGACACAATATGGAACGAAATCCTGACAGCAATATACAGAAATTTAGTGGATAGATTGATTTTTAAGAAGTTCAACAGGTCCAGGGAACTTGAATCTTTCTGTTGGAGAGACATTATGATTCTTGGATATTCAACAAACATTGAGGGTTTCTTACAGTAAGTTATGGAAAAACTCGGGGACGAAAAGAATATACCATTTTGGAATATGCGATGGATTAAGGATATGTTGTTAAAGTAGTTATTTTCTAACTTTTTTTTGCATGAGAGGGACGAACATTGCAGTGTGAGAAATATGGGTAGATGGTTGAATGCTAAATGGATTTGGGAGGTTAGGGAGTCTGCTGGTGGTGTTTCGGTGGAAGTGGAAGAGGAAAGGAGAGAATTCTTGATGATTTTGTCAGAAGTTGAACCAAGGTGTAATGCTTTTGATGAGTTTATGTGGCCAACTGGTGCGTGTCATACCCCAATTTTTGACCTAATATACCACCTCACATTTGCATCATTGCATCACTAACAGTCCAGAACAGAATTAATCGGGTGTAGCATTCACAGGTCAAAATTAGGGTTTCATCAAATTTTCATCTGATTCAAGAGGCAAGCAATTAGGGTTTGAGTTTTGCTCACCTCATTTGATCTATCTTGATCAAATCATCAACCTATGACCTTCAGATATCCAACTTTTCTCATTGATCAATCAAGGATCGACCAATTAGGGTTTTGGTCGAGCATGAGTGATCTCTGATTTTCTGATCAATGAATGACTTTTTTGGTTGGAGATTGATCATTATATCCTGGATACAACATGTTGACCTAATTTCAGGATTCAAACCATCACAGAAGTTCACAGGATTCATCAGTCAATTTTTGAAACATCTGGTGAAATTTCATCTGCACAGAAAAGTCAAACTTTGACTTTTGGTCAACTTATTCAAAACAAAACTTTTTCCATCATCAAAATACTTCAAATGATCCATCATGATCATAAAAAATCAAAGAATTTGGAAAAGTCAACAAAAAGTCAAAATTTCTAACACTTAGAAAAATTTTAAGTGTTAAAATTTTGTACTTTCAAACTTCATGGCATTTTCACATAGTTCCATTTTGAATTGGAAAAACTCAAAACATGAAAGTTGTAGCCCTTGAAACAAGCTTTCCAAAATGTCCAGAACTCTCAAATCCATGAGTCTAGCTACACTTTTAAATTGATCGGGCAGCGACACTTTGAGCACTTTTCAAAACCACTTTAAAGGTGAATTTTTCAAACTTCGAATCGATTCTTTTCAAAATTTCTCATAAGTAAACCTCACATTTCAAAACACTTTCAAAATCATTTCTTCAAAACTTTTCCATCAAACTTACATTTTTCCATGATCGATCCGATTAAGCGATAAAGCAAATTCGTTTTCTCTCGTTTTCTTAAAGATCATGGGCCTCCCCTCTGTGTAACTCCCAACCAACATTCTTTATGTACATACATATTTTCCTTGTACATATCAAATTCTTTTCATATACATACAAATTTTTACGTAAATATCTGAGATACCTCTGTAAATACTCAAACACAGATAAACTTGATCGTTTGTTTTAGTTTGATACATGTATATAATTGAATACCATTGGTATTGAAAGGAGCATTATTCCCGGTGAAACTACTTTTAAACCAATGGGCTACCCTTATGGTGTAAGTCCCAACCCCCCTATGTACATCCACATCCTTCTGTACATAAATACTCGTTCGTGTACATACTTCCTTGTACACAATTCAACTTGTAAATAATCAAGTTACGCTCGTTTCAAACGTTCGTTTCACAAACACTTGTTTATATTTCACAAATCATAAATTCTTGTAAATAAACATCATGCATTGTTTATATTTCCTTCATAAACTCCTGTGAATACATATCACACACACACTTGTTTATATAATTGTCTAGTTATAACATAACAACTAGTCTAACCAATAGGTTCCCCACAGTTATACCCTCCTCTTGGGCTTTATACAAGATAACTCTCCCCACAGAGTTTAGCCTCCTCTTGGGCTTTGTACAAGGTAACTCATTTCAACTGAGTTTAGCCTCCTCTTAGGCTTCATATAAGAAAACTCATTCATCTGAGTTTAGCCTCCGCTTAGGCTTCATATAAGACAACACTCCCCTGTTGAGTCAGCCTCCTCTTGGGCTTCGTTCAAAAGAACTCCTCATTGAGTTTAGCCTTCTCTTGGGCATCATACAATGAAAGAGACCATAAAATCTCTTAACGACCTCTATTGGGCTTCAATACAAAGAATCACCCGCGTTAGGATAGAACCCAGAGAGTATAATTTCCCGGTGAAATTGCTCTTAATTCCAAAAGGATGGTTTCCCGGTGAAATCCCTTTTAAAGCTAAAACCAGCCATACCCTATAGCTTCCTCTTGAGCTTCATACAAGGACCCTCGATGACCCTCAGAATGCCTCCTCTTGGGCTTACAATACAAGGACCCATGGGCTTCTTAAAAGCATCCCTCTAATCCAATCAATTTCTCCTCGAGATTTAGACGTTTATCATCTCTATGGAAGAAGTATCTTACCTATCAAATCACATACAATCAAAACTTTTCAAACTCTTTTCAAACAAAAACATCTCTTAATCTGTAAGTGGTAACGCTTGTACACTCAAGCAAAACACCCAATGATTACAGTTAAAAGATTCAATCATCTTTTTCAAACATCTTTCTTAAACATGTAAGTGGTAATGCTTGTACACTCGAGCAAAACACATAACTACGATGAAAGATTTTAATCGATCAAACTTTTCAAAATGTATGTGATGAAATAGATTAGATACATTTTCATTAAGATGACATTGTCTTTGTCTCTTACTAACATCCGTTGCTTCCACTAGCATAAGTGGGAACTACGATTGCTCGACTTTCTCAACATCCTTTTGAGAATACGTGAGCACAAGGTCTCATCCTTGCCGAGCAAATTTCTTTCTCCCTCAAACCAAACAAACCATAGATCCTTGTAGATCCGAGCTACAAATGCTCTGATTCCCACTAGGGGATATGTATGCAGAAGATCCAAAGATCTTTGCGAGCACAATAATTACAAACACTAGGATCCCTCATAATCAATCCTTCTTAAAAACCCCAAAGGTGAAACTTTCCCAATCGTAGCAATAGCAATTAAAACACACAAACATATCAAACATATTCATATATAAAGCTATAGATAACTATATATATTTAGGATCCCTCATCTATTCCCTTTATATAACAAACCCCTTACCGGAATCCCGATGCGTTGCGTCTAGTTTGCGCTAGTCGTTCGCATATCAAAATCAATTGAGGGTATTACGACTTTCCCCTTTTCATAATCATTAAATCATTTTTTCTTGTGTTGAAAATAATAAAGCTTGATGCTGACATCTTTATAAACAAATCAAAAGTAAAGCGTTTGAGCGGAGAATACGATTCGATTCAATTCTCTGCACGTCACTTGAATAGAAAAATGGCGACTACTGTGGAATCGTCAAAATTTTGATTTTCAAAAAATGTGACTACTGCTCAAGAGCACCAAGCTTTTGTTTTCAAAAAGAAAAAAGGTGTTAAGCTTTCATATTGTGCATATGTTTGTTTTCTTTATTGTGTGTTTTCACGATTTCATCGATGGAAAGAAATCTAACCGGATTTAGAAACATTTTAAGATCTAGGTGGGGGTATAGTCCTATTAACTTGTGAAGTCTCGGTATTGAGTTAATTTGAGATCCCTCTCTCGGTGGAGGTTGTCTTGGGGGTATTTGTGTTTAGCAAGTATTTGCGAAGGCATTTTGCTTTCAAGAGAACTTGCGAGTGGTGGTGTAGAACACATAACCCATCACGGCCATTTAGGATGTAGTCAGAGATTATTCGGCGTAAGCCTAGAATAGTGTCATGCGAGACTACGATCGAGGCGAGTTTCTCTTGAAAATATTATTGGACCATCGGTATTCAACAAATCCGATAATATTTCAAAGAGGAGTGTTGAGCTGTATTATCGATAGAACCCGTTTCACGGATGAATAAGCCGTAGAACTTACGTTTGATTCTTATCGTTGGCCTCATGCTCGTGACTTGAGCAGCTTGTTGTGTGTATAACTACTAACCATGTTTGCAACATTCATTCATGCATTCATTCAAAAACTTCATTTTCTCTTCCCATTTCCAAAGAATTTAGAGATTTTTCTTTGTAAAATATTTTAGGTTAGAGTGATGGACATCAAGGAAGATTCACCAAGAGATACGTTTTAGAATTCACGGCGTAGGAAAGTTAAAGAGTTAGCATCCTTGGTAGAAGATCCCTCGGTTTGAAAAGCTATGGAACTCTTTTAACTATTACGAACACTAACGTTGATGAAGGACTTCTCAAAACTTTCGTTCGGTTTACGATCCGATCTATCATTGTTTCACTTTCCACGACTATCGGTTGATGCCTACTTTGGAAAATGCGCACACATACTAGGTATCTCGATGTCGGACAAAGTGCCTTTCAATGGTTTGGAAGCCATTCCTAAGTCCGATCATTGCAATGATGACTCATTTAAAGAAATCGAGATAGACAAAACTTAACTACGAGAGGAAACTCTTAGGACTAACTTCAAAGTTCCTAATGGAGGCTCTTAAATTCTCGAGGCGGTAGTATGGTAGCCTTTGAAGCTATTTTAGCTTTACTCCTCTATGGATTGGTGTTGTTTCCCAACGTCCCAAATTTCGTTGATATCAACGCCATAAGGATCTTCGATTAGAAATCCGTTCCCACTGCTTGGTGACACGTGCTTCTCTATTCATCATAGGAATCGTCAAGGGATGGAACTATCGTGTGTTGTGTACCTCTTTTTCAAATGGATTGTCTCACACTTGCCTAAATCTCATCTTCCGAAAACAAAAGCGATTGGCATTGGTCAAGAAGACTCATGTCTCTTATAAGCGACGATATCCATTGGACAATGAGATGGAAATCATTGAGAGGCGTGGAGAATTTGCCGTACCTCTCATTGGTACAAAGGAGGAATCAACTACAACCCATTCTTGGCGAGGCGTCAACTTGGATCATGAACTCTAGTAAACCTCTTGGTTTCTGGTGAAAGTTACTTCTATCATGAGGAGAGGATTCTCACGGTTTGAAAGCGAGAATGATCGAGCTTGGCATCACATCCGGAGGAAGAGGAAGGAAGGCAAAAGAATTGTGTAGCCATGAAATCTACACTTCTTGGGTAAAGAAAAAGCAAAGGAATTCGAATGCCTTATGCTTATGAGGAACCCATGTTCTCAGTGACTTCAAAGCAACATTTTTCCGTCGAAACTATGGGAGAATACCAGAAGCTTTGGCCAAGATGAGGCTTGAGAAAGAAGCTTTGGAAAACAAATTCCTTAAGACTAATCTCGAAACGAAAAGCTTAAGCGGGTCAAAGATCATGAAAAGGCGCTTTACTTCGGGATGAATGGCTCATGGAGAAAGATGAGAAGATTCATAGGAAGGATAGCGATCAAAAGATACATCAAAGAAAGGAAGAAAGCTTGAGGAAATGACAACAATGATCCGCTCTCGCGAGTGGAAGAAAGTCATTAGCAAGCTAAAAGCGAGAAAAGGTAAAGCTCACTATGGAAAGGAAATCCTGAAGTTGAAGCTACATCAAGCCTTTGGATCTTCATCCGACGAGGACAATTAATTAATTTAGATTACAATTTTTATCATTTATTTTATCATTTGTGTGAGCAATGCTCAAAAAACTGTTGTAATCTTCTTTCAATAATCAATAAAATGTGTGTTTTCCATCCAAATATTTGCCAGAAATTTCTCTTATAGTGTAATTCTTTGGAAATCTTTCTTTACATTCATAATCATGCATCCTACTTTGCATTTTGAGTCTATTGTCTAGAGTCTGATCTATTGGAATTTTTTCCAACAGATAGGAAAGGATCGCCAAGCTGTCGCGTCTTAGAGTTTCTCGACCGCGTCCACAGCCAACTCGAACATACAATACACGTTCAAAAAGAAGGAAAGTAATGGAAGGATTTGAGCAAGAAAATGTTGAGCTTCGTAGCACGGTAACAACTGCAAGAAGAGGTGGAGACTCACTTATTTGGTCAATTCATTGGCGGCGCAAAGTCGTGGCGACCTCGGCGATCAAAATCAAGCGGCGATTTGAGAAGACACTACTACTCCGGTTTCAAGCATTGCGGCCGATAGTTCACTCTTGATATGCGGAAGGTTATCCATGGGGCATGCCTTTCAACTTTGGCATCGGTTTGTCAACCGACTTCTCAAGTACAAACAACCACGCTTGAAATACCTACTGCAGCAAAACTCAACACCTACTCCGCAACGTGGAGTAACTCTTCCACAAGTAACAATGACAGTTTCTCAACCGATCATGACAAACTCATCTTCCGTAGTACACACTACCATAGACGAAGAAGTTCACCATATTTCGGGCAATAACACAAATTCACGTGGCTTGATGGAGAATCTCCAGGAACAACTCCTCAAAATGTAGCTTGAGATAAAAACAATTCGTGGAAAAGAACTGTTTGGGAAAAACGCCCAAGATCTTTGTTTAGTTCCTCGCGTAAGGATACCTGCAATTCAAAGTCCCTGACTTTGAAAAGTACAAAGGAAACTCCTGTCCACAAAGTCATCTCACGATGTATGCCGAGAAAATGTCCACGTACCAGCGATCACCGATTGTTAATCCATTACTTCCAAACAATCTTACGGTCTTTGCGAAGTGGTACATGGGATTAGCAACCGCAGTATCCAAACATTCAATGACTTAGGTGAAGCTTTGTACAACAATATAAGTTCAACTTGGATATGGCTCCGATCGGGATCAACTCCGCTCCATGTCTCAAAAGGAAGAGACATTCAAGGAATATGCTCAACGATGGAGGAAATTGCTGCCCAAGTCAACCCACCATTAGAAGAAAGAGAGATGAAGGTATTCTTAAACACTCTTGGCTCATTCTACTACGAGCGAATGATCGCCCGCTCCGGAGATTTCACGAGATGGTAAGCATGGGAATGCGGTTAGAAGAGGGTTCGAACGGACGCTTAACCAAAGAGCGGGATCTTCTAGTGGAACTAGGAAGGTTGGGACCGATTTCCCAAAGAAAAAGAACATGACATAGGAATGGTATCCAGAAACCACGAAAAATGTCGATCAACGACGGTGGCGCCATAACACCCGCTGTTAACACAAGTCCAAACACAGGAATTGCTCCGTAGTTCCAACAAATTCAACAAACTCAACAGCCTCGTCAACAGGCTCAGCAGTTTAACAATCAAAACCGTGCGCCTCGGGTCTCGCAATTCGACCCAATTCCAATGACGTACACATAACTATACCCTGCATTAATAGAAAGAAATCTGATACAGACAAGATCACCACCTCCGGTCCCAGAAAAATTGCCATGGTGGTACAAAGCGGACGTCTCTTGCCCTTTTCACCAAGCGGCACCAGGCCACGATCTTGAGCATTGCATAGCGTTGAAAGTAGAAGTGCAGAGATTAGTGAAATCTAATCTTCTTTCCTTTAAATCTGAATCAAGCGTGCAAGCAAATCCACTTCCCAGTCACAGTGGACATACAGTGAGTTTGATACTAAGAAATATGGATCGATATCTTGTCACAGATGTGAATCTGATCAGAGGAAACTTGGTACATCTCCATGATACGTACAGTACAATGGGTGTTTTCACTAAACACGATTACACAGCTTGCGATATTTGTTTCAAGGATATTCGAGGGTGTCCCACCATAAGAGCAGACATTCAACGATTGCTAGACATTGGTGACATACAGATCTACAGAAATAGAGATGACTATGGCGTAAATACGATGGGGCATTTTCGCATGAGCTTTTAGTCTCGAGATATCAACTCGGAAAATCCCGAAGTAAGCGTTATCATCCCTATTTCAATGTACCCAACATGTGAAGATTGAATATAACGGTTACGGCATTCGAGGGTCTCCTTTGGTGATTTGCTTACCGGTCCGTTCCATACAGTTCTAGCAAAGCAATTCCTTATCAATACAATGCAAGCGTGATAGAGGATGGAAAAGAGAAACCCATGCCAACTCTTCCGCTAGTGTCAACATAAGCGAGATAGGACGAGTAACACGAAGTGGGCAGTACACACTCCATTGCCACCAAGACCGGTGCCGTTCCTGTTTGAGGCGAAATCCGATTAACATATCTCACGAGAATCCCACAATGATTCCCGATGTTAATCCAAGCACAAATGTTGGTCCTCTGATAGAACCGGCGTCAACACAGTTTGATGAGATCTTGAAATTAATCAAGAAAAGCGAATACCGAGTCGTGGATCGGTGATCGGACTCCCTCCAAGATTTCAATACTGTCTCTATTATTGAACTCCGAAGCTCACCGAAGCTTTAATGAAGGTATTAGACCAAGCCTATGTAGACCATGATGTGACTACGAGACCGGTTTGGAGGTATTGTCGCCAACATAACAGCCTGTAATAATCTAAGTTTCAGTGATGAGGAACTTCCAGAAGAAGGGAAAGATCACAACTTGGCCTTGCACATCTCGATGATTTGCCAATCAGATTCCCTGTCCAATGTATTGGTAGATACGGGTTCATCTTTGAACGTAATGCCAAAAACAACACTCGCTCGTTTGCCTTACAAAGGGGCACCGACGAAGTTCAATGACATAGTAGTAAGAGCCTTTGATGGATCAAGAAAGTCAGTTATTGGGGAAGTCGATCTCCCGATGACAATCGGTCCGCATACTTTCCAAATCACTTTCCAGGTCATGGATGTGCCAGCTGCTTACAGTTGCTTGCTAGGAAGACCATGGATACACGAAGCAGGAGCAGTGACATCCACTCTCCATCAAAAACTGAAATTCACAGTAAATGGAAAACTAGTGACCATCATCGGTGAACAAGCGTTACTAATAAGCCATTTATCCAGCTTCTCTTTCATCACACTAATGCGTTGAAGGGACACGTTCGGGACATCCGTTAGAAGATGAATCTACTAGCAAAAGTAGATCATCTATCTCTTCTTAAAGAAGCGGTAGAGATAGTGAAAGATGGCAATCTTTGAAGGTTGGGGACAAGTAATCAAACACATCAACAACGAGACAAAAGCGGACTCGGATTCGCACCGTATTCTCCAAAGACAAGCAAAGGATGACATTTCGTCCAATCAAAAATATTCAACGATGGGGGTTTCTTAAACCTGTTCTCCAAGAGGTTAACGTTGTTACCATTGAAGATGATGAAGATGATCTCTCTAGATCACGAAGAGTGGAGCACTTATCGAACGACCACGAATATGTGTCTCGGGAAGAATCCTCGCACCATACTATCCTCCGGTGATCAATTCAAAGACATGTCCATGCAAAGGCATGAAAATCCACCTGTCCCTTCTGAAGTTTGGGACACCTTGGGAGAACCAAGTGGCAAATTTGACTATATGGTGAAATACACTGCACCAGAAAGCTCGAAAATCAGAATCGAAGATATACAACCTACTGGATGGGGTGATTCTTTTGAGTATCCTAGTCAACAAGAGGAAGAATATATGTCTTCTCGATCTCATCAACAAATCGAGATCCCCAATGAAGATTTCTGCTTTAATGCACCTGTGGAGTTTGTTAAATCAGATCCTGATTATCACTACATCAACGTAATAACTGAAGATCAAGGATATGATTCGGGATACGAATTGGAAAGTGTCGCCGACAATGAGTCTCTTCACTCTGAAGATTGGAGGGTACATCCCCAAAATTCAACACAGAGGCCAACAGGAAGCACATATGCTGTATCCCATGCTTCCCGATCTTTTCATCAAGCCGAAGAAGACTGCTTTAGCAGCACAAAAGGGAAGGTCCGTCGTCCAGAATCTTCAAAGCCTGCTCGACCAACGACCAAAGTCTACTCGAGGATTAAACCAAGCGGAAAATTACCCGAGTACCTCGACTTCCAAGGAGTTTGCCACTACTGGAAACCTGTTGAAGTTCGGACTAACACTCCTAGTTCTAAGTAGTTTATCTTTGCTTTTGTTTTGAACTCTCGTTTCACCCAGAGCGAAGAGATGTTTTATAGGGTTTAGCTTTTAAATGATTTCTCTTTGTC
This sequence comes from Vicia sativa, assembly GCA_021764765.1. NCBI lineage: Eukaryota > Viridiplantae > Streptophyta > Magnoliopsida > Fabales > Fabaceae > Vicia > Vicia sativa. Next base: position 102,091,770 of record CM038796.1, on the reverse strand, counting down.
TTGCCAAAGACGAATGAGTTTGTATTTTAGGGCCCTGTTTCATATTGTGAATCATAAATAAAACGCGTTGTTTTGATTCCACACTTTGTGTTTATTTTCATTTTTACCCTTTCCTGGAGATGATAATCCTAAAAAACACAACAACAAATAAAAATCTTCAAAAAAAAAAAATCAATTAATCTGCATACACTTTCACATTAACTTTTTCAAAAAAATGATAATGAAAAAAAAGTTAATTAATCAAACATAAATCAACTATGCAGATTAACAGATGGACAAATCCATTGAAAGAAGTAGCTCTGTGCTCTCTCCCAACTTTGAAATCCCCTTTGAAATCGCCAAGGAAGAAGTTGAAGAAGAGATCCCGGATGAGATTTCTCGACTACTTAAGCACGAGGAAAGAATCATTCAGCCTCACAAAGAACCTCTGGAAGGAATCAACTTGGGTTCTGAGGAAGACAAAAAAGAAGTAAATATCGGACTTCACTCGGACAGCGTCAAAACAAGCGATAGATCTTCTCAAAGAGTATGTTGATGTGTTCGCTTGGTCCTACCAGGACATGCCAGGTTTAGATACCAGCATCGTGGAGCATCATTTTCCATTAAAGCCGGGGTGTCCACCAGTTAAGCAAAAGCTGAGAAGAGTTCACCCTGATATGCTTGACAAAATCAAAAGGAAGTTCAAAAAGCATTTCGACGAGTTTCCCGTCATACGAATATCCTCAATGGCTAGCCAACATAGTGCTGTCTCAAGAAAGACGGAAAGGTCGAATGTGTGTTGACTACGGGACTTGAACAAGGCAAGTCAAAGATGATTTCCACTACCGCATATCGACATGCTAGTGGATAGCACCGCAAAATTCAACGTCTTTTCCTTCATGGACGGTTTCTCTGGTTATAATCAGATCAGAATGGCTCCCGAAGACATGGAGAAGTCATCCTTTATCACGCCATGGGGCACATTTTGCTACAAAGTAATGCCGTTTGGATTAAAGAATGCGGTATGACTTACGGCAATGACTACTCTTTTCATGACATGATGCACAAAGAGATCGAAGTCTACGTGGGCGACATGATAGCAAAGTCGACACGAAAAGAGCATATAGAATATCTCTTAAAGTTGTTTCGACTAAGGAAATTTCAACTTGCCTAAATCTAACAAATGCACCTTTGGGGTAAGATCGGAAAACTCCTAGGTTTCATCGTCGGTCAAAGAGGTATTGAAGTTGACCACGACAAAGTCAAGGCTATTCAAGAAATGCCTACGCCACATATAGAAAAGCAAGTAAGAGGATTTCTTGGGCGGTAGATTACATCTCGATTCATCTCTCGGATGTTGCTACACAATGGGCCGATATTCAAGCTTCTCCTTAAAAATCAAGAGGTTGTGTGGACGACGATTGCCAAAAAGCATTTGCGTATCAAGGAATACATCGAACCACCAATCTGATTCCTCGATCGAAGGAAGACCATAATCATGTACCTTACCGTACTAGAAGAGTCCATGAAATTGCGTGCTTGGACCAAGATGAAAGCCGTGAAGGAGCATGCCATTTACTACACGAGTAAAAAGTTCACATTGTGAAACTCGTTACTCCATGCTCGAGAAAACATCTTTGCGCTTTGGTGTGGGCTTCAACGTCTCATGATACATGATCAATCACACAACTTGGTTAATCTCAAAATGGATCCAATCAAGTATGTCTTTGAAAAGTGCCTTGAGGAGAATTGCTCGATGGCGATGCTATTATCGAGTATGACATCAATACCGTGCTTAAAAAGTGGTCAAAGGAAGCATTCTCGCCGATCACTTGGCTTATCGACCTCAGCGAATACCAATCTCTCAAATTTGACTTCACAGCGAAGATGTTATGTACTTAAAAATGAAAGATTGTGGCGAACCACCGCTGAAGAAGGTCGGATCCGAATCTAGATGGGGCTAATTTTTATGGAGCGATTAATGTCTTGACAATGGAATTGGGCGATCATCATCACTCCACGAGGGTTCTCACATCCCATTTTCCATGATTGCTATTTGATTGCACCAACAACATCGCGAATAAGAAGCTTGTATAATGGGTATCGAAGAAGCCATCGACTTAAGGATCAAGATCCTTGACATATGGAGATTCACCCTTGTAATCAACCAAATCAAATACAAATATGAAACTCATCATCTTGGTTTGATTCCTACGGAGATTATGCAAGGCGTTTGTTGACTTTCTTTAACAAAGTAGCGCATCATATCCCTCGAGATCGAATCGAATGGCGACGCCTTGGCTAATCTATCTTCCATGTTCAAAGTCAATGATTGGAGCGATATGCCTAAGATCCGCATCAGGGCTTGAAAGACTTGCATATGTATTCATGAAGCGGTCTTGACGATAAACCGTGGTTCCACGACATCAGCGTTCCTTCAAACACGAGTACCCACTTGGGGCATCGTGCAAGGATAAGAAAACTCTAAGGAGGCTTTCTAGAAATTTCTTTCTGAATGAAGATGTCTGTACAAAAACTTGACATGGTCACCTTTCGGATCGTCGACGAGACGAAAGCGGACACGATCATCCATGAAGTGCATGAAAGATCCTTTGGAACCCATTCAAATGGGCATGCAATGTCTAGAAAAATCTTGAGAGCAGGATACTATTGGATAAAAATGGAATCTGATTGCTGTAAACACGTCAAGAGATGTCACAAGTGTCAGATCTACGCAGATAAGATCCACGTGCCACTTACTCTACTCAACGTTCTCTCTTCTCCGTGGCCTTTCTCCATGTGGGGCATTGACATGATTGGGATGATCGAACCAAAAGCGTCCAACGGACATCGCTTCATTCTAGTGGCTATTGATTACTTCACCAAATGGGTCGAAGCAGCATCTTACGCCAACGTGACAAGACAAGTGGTTGTGAGGTTCATCAAGAACAACCTCATTTGCCGATATGGAATTCCAAGCAAAATCATTACTGACAATGGATCAAACTTGAACAACAAGATGATGAAAGAACTGTGTGAGGAATTCAAGATCGAGCATCATAACTCATCTCCTTACCGGCCAAAGATGAACGGTGCCGTTGAAGCTGCCAACAAGAACATCAAAAAGATCGTCCAGAAAATGGTCATCACTTACAAGGCGGCACGAAATCTGCCATTTGCTCTGCATGGGTATCGTGCTTGATCACTTCAACAGAGCAACTCCTTTTCTCTAGTATCTGCATGGGCGGTGCTCCCGTAGAAGTTGAGATTTCAATGAGTTCTCATGGAAACTAAGTTATCGAGGTGAATGGTGTCAGCGGTCGACCGGTGAACTTAATTGAAGAAAAGCGCGACCGCTTTGTGTCACGGACAGCTATATCAAGAAGGATGAAGCATTCGAAAAAAGGTCCGACCTCGTGAATTCGAGAAGGTGACCTCGTTCTTAAAAAATTACATCTTTTCAACCAAATTCTAGGGCAAATGGACTCCTAATTACGAAGGCCCATACATCGTCAAAGAAGCTTTTACGGTGCTATGACTCTCACAACCATGGATGGTGATGAACTCCCGCATCCTGTGAATCTTGAGGTCAAGAAATACTTTGTCTAAAAAAAAAACATTTCGGTAAGTCGAAAACCGAAAAGGCGGCTTAGGCAAAAGAAGCGTCTCGGTGGTGAAAACACGAAAAGGCGGTCCGGGCAAAATTAGAGACAATAAGCGAAATTATCGATAGATTGAAAATCGAAAAGACAATCTAGGCAAAAATAAGGATACAAAATGACAAAATAGCAATCGATCATGCTTATCAATCGAAGAATCTTCCATCAACGGATCTTCAATCAAATCTTCTGAAGCAACAAGCACAGTTGGAATTCAAAGTTGTTAGGGATAATAGTGGTTATTGCTTTCAATGTAGCCTTTTCCCAATAAATTATCATTTCCAACCCTTGTAAATAGTTCATGGAATCACGCCTTTGGCCGATTACCATTCTATCAATAAATTTGAGCCTTTGTGCCCTTTTGTTTGCAAATTCCTGCTTTATTCTATTTTGCAAAATAACGCTTTTATTGTGAGAATCACTTTTTGAAACTAAAAAGTTTTTAAAAGAGTTTTTACTTCAAAATTTTGAAACAAAAGCGAAATTCTCCTTTGAACTCTGAACACAGAAAGAACTTCAACAGTTTTCTCCATAAGTGTTTCGATCTCTGAAAGATAGAACAGCTGCTACGGAAGTCCTCTTCTCCTCAGCAAAGTTTATCAAAGAACGGTATTCTTAAAAAAGAATTCCCAGCAAAGTTGCCAATGAAATGCCTTTCTCCGAAAGTCTAAAGCATGGAACTCAGATCTTTCATCAATAACGTCTACGCCATTGCTTCAGATTTCACCGAGTATTTGTTCGAACTGTGACGTGGTCCTTTTCCCAAATACCTCTTTGTTGTCTTTGTCAAAGTATGGTTAGCCTGCATATAACATTCATGACATTCATACATAATAGCATCATTCATACATTTTTGCATTCCTCGAAATGTTTGCTTCCATATTACTGGTTTAAATCACACTTACTCATGTAGGTGCGATTATACCACCAGATTATCTGACGAGAAAACACATCTTTTCTCTATCATGTTCCCCAGCTGAGAGCATTCTACATTGGGAACAATCTCTTGATTGACCTTATCTTTCCAGTTCATTCCTGGATAGAACCCTGTCTCTAATTGACAAAGCAATAAGCAATAGCCTCATCATTTGAGCCGCTTATTTTTCTTTTCATTCATAAACTTGTCATGAAGTTTGTTCTTCTCAACAAGGTCAAATCACACTGTACGAGAAATTCCCCAGCAGTTGTCTTTCTGTCTAAAGAAAACCTGTGTCTTTTAAATCAAATACCCGCATCTTCTTAAGAAAGAGATCCTTGGCAAGATTGCATCCATGAAAATAGAAACTCATTTGAGATCTGTTTCCACTATTAACTATTATTCACGAGGCTGAATACTCAGTAACTTTCCTCAGGATTTACCTTGTTATAGTTATCACTTTGCTGATAATTGGTAATATCTTCATAACTCGTTTGAGATCTGTTTTCATCTTTGTCTGTTATTCACAAGGCTGAATACTCAGTAAATTTTCTCAAGAATTACCTTGTTATAGTTATCACTTCGCTGATAATTGGTAATATCTTCAGAATTCATTGCCATAAACTATCACAAGGCTGATAATTGGTAATATCATTTTCACTTACCTTAAACATTGTCACAAGGCTGACAGAAGGTAATCTCTTTATTTCCCAAAGCGAACGAAACAGATATTCACATGTTTTGTGAATCTTTTTTCCCCAGCGGGACATATTCGTATGTTTCCCAACAAACAGGAGTCTCTTTTCTTAAACTGATCGAGTCATCCTCACAAATTTTTCCCCACCATGTCATTTCTTTGATATATCCTGGGTAAATATTTTTGCATCATCCGCATTTTTTGGTATCTTAGGTCCAAAATTTGCGTATTATGATATTTAAGTCTCTTTACACCTATCAAAATGAAGATATTCATCTTCATATTTCAGGTTAAAGAAACTTAAATAGGGGCATCTGTCATACCCCAATTTTGACCTAATATACCACCTCACATTTGCATCATTGCATCACTAACAGTCCAGAACAGAATTAATCGGGTGTAGCATTCACAGGTCAAAATTAGGGTTTCATCAAATTTTCATCTGATTCAAGAGGCAAGCAATTAGGGTTTGAGTTTTGCTCACCTCATTTGATCTATCTTGATCAAATCATCAACCTATGACCTTCAGATATCCAACTTTTCTCATTGATCAATCAAGGATCGACCAATTAGGGTTTTGGTCGAGCATGAGTGATCTCTGATTTTCTGATCAATGAATGACTTTTTTGGTTGGAGATTGATCATTATATCCTAGATACAACATGTTGACCTAATTTATGGATTCAAAACATCACAGAAGTTCACAGGATTCATCATTCAATTTCTGAAACATCTGGTGAAATTTCATCTGCACAGAAAAGTCAAACTTTGACTTTTGCTCAACTTTTTCAAAACAAAACTTTTTCCATCATCAAAATACTTCAAATGATCCATCATGATCATAAAAAATCAAAGAATTTGGAAAAGTCAACAAAAAGTCAAAATTTCTAACACTTAGAAAAAATTTTAAGTGTTAAAATTTTGTACTTTTTCCAAACTTCATGGCATTTTTTCACATAGTTCCATTTTGAATTGGAAAAAACTCAAAACATGAAAGTTGTAGCCCTTGAAACAAGCTTTCCAAAATGTCCAAGAACTCTCAAATCCATGGAGTCTATCTACACTTTTTAAATTGAAACATAAGGCTCCATAACCATGGATTTCAAGTTCAAAACTTCACAATTAATGGTCATTTTTGGATTTCTTCTTTCTAGAAGCTTGCCACCTTGCCAAAATGAGATAAGAACTGATAAAAATCAGATGGAGTAATTATGATGAGATAGGATCAAAGTTGGAAATTAACCATGGTTAAAGAAGGAAGCTTCCTTTTGTATTTAATGCAAAAAAGACTTCCTTGCCCTCTAAGGCAAGTCAAATTTACCAATGGCCAAACTTTCTCAATTATTTTCAGAACTCATGGCCTATAAATAGATGTCTTACTTGCCATTCAAACTACACCAAAGTAATGCCAAGACATGCTTTCTCTCTTCTTACTTGAAATTTAAGAAACATAGTGCATTTTGAGAATTCATGCAATTTTGAAAACTTGTGAAAACCATGAAGAATTTTGGTGTCTAACATATCTTATAATCAATATCTAACATGTTTGAAACATAAGATTAACACAAGGAAAGCTAAAAAACAGTTTTCACATTTCATGACCATAAGCTTGCAAAACTGCCTTAAGATTCGAATTCATAGCTTGGCTTGAGTAATTTGAGTTTTAATCATTCAAACACCATCCATATACATCATAGACATGATGCAGATCATAAACAACCATCTGTAACAGCTCTAACCCAGAATTCGAGTTTCCATTTTAAGCTTATGCAGGTCGACTTGGGTAGAGAGTTTCAAAGCATTCTAGAGCAAGCAGGGTGATCAAACACCTTCCACATAGGCCGTTGGTGCTCAAGCAATCCTCAAACAACAACTGGAAGCACTCAAATCCAGTTTTCGATTCCAGCTTCAACAGGTAAGAGCTCGAACTTTAACTCCATGATTCTTTGATTCATTTGAAAAAAACTCTTGGCCATTTGTTTTCTGCACCCTCCACGATCATTAACCCTCAACCAATTGACAAAATCATCCATCATACACAATTTTAATTAAGGTTTTCAGTTCTAGGGTTCTTCGTGTTCATCAGAAATTCAACCATGTTAAACCAAAAATAAATGAAATTAACCACTACCATCATGTTCCTTGTTAAAATTCGTGCAAGTTTGATGTTTACATCATCCATTTTCATTGAGAAACAAAGAATCTAGGTTTAAACAAGGATTGAAGAAGATGAGGATGGAGTTCGCGCGTGTTCTTGTTGTTTTTCAAATTCAAAAATTCCAATATAATATTAACATGTGGTTTAACTTCAATACACGGATGTATTTCCGCTCCAGCGGTTTCCAGCTCACTCTTAAGTCTCTCTTGCCTTGCCTAAATGGTCCCGGGTACAAGCCTCCTTGGGACCATTTTTTTTCAAACTTTTGTTATTTTTCACAAACTTTGACATTTTTTTAACCAATCAAAACTCCTCATTTTGAGGTGATTTTTTGTACACTTGTCAATAAATACATCTATTTTATGATAGTGCAAAAATTTTCAGAAAAAACTTTCATCCGATTATGTTTTGATCGAGCCGAAAACGACACTTTGAGCACTTTTCAAAACCACTTTAAAAGGTGAATTTTTCAAACTTTCGAATCCCGATTCTTTTCAAAATTTCTCATAAGTAAACCTCACATTTCAAAAACACTTTCAAAATCATTTCTTCAAAACTTTTCCATCAAACTTACATTTTTTCCATGATCGATCCGATTAAACGATAAAACCGAATTCGTTTTCTCTCGTTTTTCTTAAACCGATCATGGGCCTCCCTTACGGTGTAACTCCCAACCAACATTCTTTATGTACATACATATTTTCCTTGTGCATATCAAATTATTTTCATATACATACAAATTTTTACCTGTAAATAATACAGATACCTCTGTAAATACTCAAACACAGATAAACTTCGATCGTTTGTTTCCGTTTCGTCTGTGTATATAATTGAATACCATTGGTATTGAAAGGAGCATTATTCCCGGTGAAACTACTTTTAAACCAATGGGCTACCCTTATGGTGTAAGTCCCAACCCCCCTATGTACATCCACATCCTCCTGTACATAAATACTCGTTCGTGTACATACTTACTTCCTTGTACACAATTCAACTTGTAAATAATCAAGTTACGCTCGTTTCAAACGTTCGTTTCACAAACACTTGTTTAAATTTCACAAATCATAAATTCTTGTAAATAAACATCATGCATTGTTTATATTTCCTTCATAAACTCTTGTGAATACATATCACACACACTTGCTTATATAACTGTCTAGTTATAACATAACAACTAGTCTCACCAATAGGTTCCCCACAGTTATAGCCTCCTCTTGGGCTTTATACAAGATAACTCTCCCCACAGAGTTTAGCCTCCTCTTGGGCTTTGTACAAGGTAACTCATTTCAACTGAGTTTATCCTCCTCTTAGGCTTCATATAAGAAAACTCATTCATCTGAGTTTAGCCTCCGCTTAGGCTTCATATAAGACAACACTCCCCTGTTGAGTCAGCCTCCTCTTGGGCTTCGTTCAAAAGAACTCCTCATTGAGTTTAGCCTTCTCTTGGGCATCATACAATGAAAGAGACCATAAAATCTCTTAACAGCCTCCTATTGGGCTTCCAATACAAAGAATTACCCGCGTTAGGATAGAACCCAGAGAGTATAATTTCCCGGTGAAATTGCTCTTAATTCCAAAAGGATGGTTTCCCGGTGAAATCCCTTTTAAAGCTAAAACCAGCCATACCCTATAGCTTCCTCTTGAGCTTCATACAAGGACCCTCGATGACCCTCGATGACCCTCGGAATGCCTCCTCTTGGGCTTACAATACAAGGACCCATGGGCTTCTTAAAAGCATCCCTCTAATCCAATCAATTTCTCCTCGAGATTTAGACGTTTATCATCTCTGTGGAAGAAGTATCTTATCTATCACATCACATACAATCAAAACTTTTCAAACTCTTTTCAAACAAAAACATCTCTTAATCTGTAAGTGGTAACGCTTGTACACTCAAGCAAAACACCCAATGCTTACAGTTAAAAGATTCAATCATCTTTTTCAAACATCTTTCTTAAACATGTAAGTGGTAATGCTTGTACACTCGAGCAAAACACCGATAACTTACGATGAAAGATTTTAATCAGTCAAACTTTTCAAAATGTATGTGATGAAATAGATTAGATACATTTTTCATTAAGATGACATTTGTCTTTGTCTCTTACTAACATCCCGTTGCTTCCACTAGCATAAGTGGGAACTACGATTGCTCTGACTTTCTCAACATCCTTTTGAGAATACGTAGGCACAAGGTCTCATCCTTGCCGAGCAAATTTCTTTCTCCCTCAAACCAAACAAACCATAGATCCTTGTAGATCCGAGCTACAAATGCTCTGATTCCCACTAGGGGATATGTATGCAGAAGATCCAAAGATCTTTGCGAGCACAATAATTACAAACACTAGGATCCCTCATAATCAATCCTTCTTAAAAACCCCAAAGGTGAAACTTTCCCAATCGTAGCAATAGCAATTAAAACACACAAACATATCAAACATATTCATATATAAAGCTATAGATAACTATATATATTTAGGGTGCTCCATTTATTCCCTTTATATAACAAACCCCCTTACTCAGAATCTCCCCAATACGTTGCGTCTAGTTTGCGCTAGTCGTTACGCATATCAAAATCAATTGAGGGTATTAACAGCTTTCCCCTTTTTCATAATCATTAAATCATCTTTTCTTGTGTTGAAAATAATAAAGCTTGATGGTCGCGGCATCTTTATAAACAAATCAAAAGAGTAAAACGTTTCGAGCCAGAGAATCTGAATTCTGATTCAATTCTCTAGCACGTCACTTTTTAACGCGAGCAGTGCGGAGAAGAATTTTTCAGTAAAATCTTATTATAAAATTATGTTGGAAGCAACAAATGTAGGGGAGGTGGGAGGTGAAGTCAAACCATCTTAGGGAATTATTTGGAAGACGCTCATCCCATCAAAGGTTAGAATTTTTGTGTGGAGGGTTATTCATGATAGGATACCGACTTGTTCTCAGCTCCTTAGAAGGGGAATTTTACTTGATTCACAAGTTTCTCTCTGTATTTTTGGATGTAATATTGAGGAAATAATTCACCAGTTGTTTTCCTCATGTCAGTTTATTTTGAGAGTTTGGATGTTGATTATGGTCTGGATTGGTATTGATTACAATATTAGGCCTATATGCTGTGATAATTTCTTACAGATGTCAGACATCCTTCAAAGGAAATGTTGTGATAAAAAAGATGGAGTTATATGGATTGTTGTATGTTGGTGCATTTGGCGGAAACCGAACAATGTTGTATTTAATAATGATGTTGCCGACGTGGAGGAAATAATGTTTAATGTTAAAATGTTTACTAGGTGGTGGTTGGCAATAAGAGTTAAGCCTTATATTTTTTTCTTCTTTTTATGATTGGTGTAAATGTCCTCTAGATTTCTTGTAAATATGGTCTAGGGACATGTTTCTTGTTGGAACATGTTTTTGTTGTTGTAATTCCCAGTACATTCTTATATTGATATGATATATAATTTGCTTATAAAAAGTGTTGTATTTTTCTGCTAAAGTCTTCAACTGTAGACTAAAACAAACACACAACAATTATTAATATCCACGCTTATAAGACCGTAGCATAAATAAAATAGGCGACGATTGATTTTGACCACTGTTTGACAATCGTGCCTTAAAATGAATAGGCTACGGTTTTTAGACAAAATACAAAAATATCGCAACATGTTATAAACGGTTGCCTAACAGTATCTACAACCACATACTTTAAGTTGCTACAAAGTTTGTCGCGGTCTAAAGTCAAAAATGTTTTAAAAGGGTGGCCAAATGATATAACTTAAATGTGGTCCCAAGAGAAATGTAGGAGAGAGACCTCGTACTCAGACAAGTTTTTGTGCCATCCGAATCGAGGAAACTACATCTTAACTATGAGGGCTCATACTGCATATGTTAAAACTACCCCATGAAGCCTACAAGCTCGAAGTCGAACGAAGGCTCATGCCAAGAACATGGAACTTAAGAGTCTAGCTTGAGACTCAACTTAAAAGTCCCGCTTGAGAGACTCAACTTAGAGTTTTACAAATAAACTTAAGACTAGATCACTTCTCCTTTTACAAGACCTTAAGTCAGAGGGACGGTGGACTAGTATATTTGCAAATGATATAATGATGAAACACAAGGTGCAGCAAAGGCAGACAAATGATATCCATCGCCCAAAGAGGGATTATTGATCGCTTGTTTACCACAATATGCACCCACTTTCTAGTACACTCGCCACTTATGAAAACATGGACAATGATGTGCCTTCATCCATATTGGTATGAAAGGCGAAAAAGAAGTCACATTCTCGTAATCGTATGAGAAATAACAACTTCATTTCTCACACTCCCAAAAGTAGAATGCAATAACTACCTTCTTAGGCCCCAATGGTCTAAGAGGTTCCAATAAATACCTCGATCCTTGATTTGATATAGGTCATTCATTTTACTCGACAATCACTAAAATACAAAAAATTCCATATTATTATGTGAGTTTGCTCTAGCACCACAACAACTCTAAAACTGATATACAGTTCAATATAACTAGAAAATTGTCACTTATTATACTTTTAATAAGTACAACATTTAGTGTTAAAAACGTTCTTTAAGTCCAAATGTAAGTAGGGTATGAAATGTTTTTCTTTAGTAATAAAAAATATTATAAATGTATTAGTTAAATGTTTCATATTTTCTGTCGCTAATTTATTCGCCAAATCTATTTTCTTCGTAAGTGTAGTGAGGTAATTAACTACTAAAGTCACTCTATCTCTAGTACATCCCTTAAGGCATAATAATAGAGAACAAGAAGAAGAAACATGATACTAAATCATAAAGTTAGTAGAAATGCATGTTTCATGCATTATCATCATCACTTTACAAAATAGACACATGCACTATATATAAAGAATAGTAAAGACGTATAGATAGATCCTATTGAGCAGACGCAATCACAAACAATTTACAACATGCCATATAAATATAATATAAGCTCTTTATTGGGAAGCTCCACCAATGGCCAAAGACAAACCTTATGATATGCTGCTGATTTCATATGATATACTTGAAAGTAATGTTTGTGGCCAGGAATCATATATATACTTGAGTAAACAACAAATTATATTCTCTTTTTATTTATTTAATATAAACATAGTACAGTATTTTTGGATTATTTTTATCACAAATTTCTTCTATTTTGAATTTTAGTATTTGGCTTCTTTAAATAAAAAATATATTCTAAGTTGATAGTTCTCCTTAACTTCTTGTGAAACAAAGCTGAATATAATAGTAGACCTTATGGGCGGAATTAATTATTTGATATAATTAGAAGCCTCTCAAGATAAATTTGTCGCAAAATAGTACTACCACACATCAGAAAAATTATTTACATCTATAAGAAAAATTATTTGTTTTCTTCTCACCATACTTTTTAACTATTTATTATTTCAGCTAATAATATTTTTTCTGCATTGAGCAATCATAGATAATTTTGATAATTTTTTTTAATTACTAATTTCTAAATATAGTACCTTCTAAAATAAATCACATAAATTAAAAAATTAAAAAATGCTGAATATTAATTTGTGGTTATTGTACAATTTTATAATTTATTTTTAAGAGAAAAAATTATTTAATATTTATATAAAAATATTAAATGCAGATTGAAGAAAAACATGTAACATAACTAATTCATTTTAAAATTCTAAGTGAGACTCATACAAAAGAAAAAGAAAAATTTAAAGAGATCAGAAAAATATTTAGATTATAATTTAATAGTTCAATAAAATGAACCACTGTTAAACATATAGACTAAAAACAAATTGAATAGCAAACTATATATTATTATAAATAGAATTTCTTTCGATATCACAATCTTGCAAATAAAATTTGTTGGTATTTCTTATGTGAAATATTATTTTAAAAGAAATCATTTTTTATTGACTTAATAATCAATACTATTAAATAATTATACTCGTTGAGAGGAAGAGTATGATAGTTAGGATTCGAATTCGGGTCATTATATAAATTGTCCTTGGGATGTGTAAAGATCAAATACCTTATTTCACACTGTAAAACATATAATATAAATTTACATATTAAATTTTTTTTTTTAATATTAGTATACACATGTAAATTGTCCTTGGGATGTGTAAAGATCAAATACCTTATTTCACACTGTAAAATATATAATATCAATTTACATATAAATTTTTTTTTTTTTAATATTAGTATACACATGAAGTGTTAATATGGAATTTTGTATTAGAAAAGAAAAGTTGTATATCTTAGAGTGTGTTTGGATTAGAGGTAGATATAATTGATTCTAGTATAATTGAGTTTGATAGAATTGATTTTAATAGAATTGAGTTTAGTAGAATTGATTTATGTTTGGATACATTTATATAAAAGTGAGTTGAATAATAAATTTCAATGTAAGAATCATCTAGAATCAATTCTGGAGACAAAAACTACAAATTCTAGTTTCAAGTAAAATCAATTCTAGAGTCAGAATCAATTTTACTTTTGATTCTGACTTTTGTAGAAGTAGAACCAAACGTACACTTAGAATCATGCATTGAGTGAGAGTTTTACGCTATCATAGAGAATGAATATATATATATATATAAATATATATATATATATATATATATATATATATATATATATATATATATATATATATATATATATATATATATATATATATATATATATATATATATATATATATATATATATGTTAGTGTGTCATATCAATTAATTACATTTCTTAACTCATCCTATAAGGGTGAGACGTACCCCGTGAAAATTTCAAAATGTCCTTCACAAAACCGTACATTTATTTTCGCTACGCACTATTTTCTGACATTTTTGAGTGAAACTGGAAATATATTTCTGGTATACACTATATTTTGAATTTATTTCAAATTTGATCTCACTTGTTCTCCCTTTCTAAAACATTTGAGTGGAACCGGAAATATACTTCCGGTATGCACCATATTTTAAATTTATTTTAAATTTGGTCTCACTTGTTCTCACTTTCTGAAATATTTGAGTGGAACCAGAAATATACTTCCGATATGCACCATATTTTGAATTTATTTCAAATTTGGTGTCACTTGTTCTCACATACACGCTTTATTTAAAAATACATAGTTTAAAATCAGAAATATATTTCCGACTTACACCCAACTTTTTTCAACTTGATTTCCATAATATAGGGTGCTTACCAGAAATAAATTTCCAATTTCTCATAAGCAAAAATAGCATTTCACAAGAATAAATAAGAAAGACATGAGATAGATTAAAAAATTCACTAAAAATATATGATGTGAAAATAAGAATATTTGGCTCACAATTAACTAGTATCTAGTGCAACTCTAATCAATGTGTATAAAAATATCAAAAGAGATAAGAGATAACAAAGCATAGTTGCTGTCAAGTTGGAATATGACATCAAAGTTGAGAAGGGATTGGGTGCCTTTCAGAGCTTAAAATTTAAAAGTTCAAGTCTCTTTTGCATTGTAAAGTAATATATGCATATGGTGATATTCTATTGATGTTCTAACAACTCTAAAGATAAATTAGACTAATTAAGCAGGATTCGGTTAACAAAGGTTTAAAGTTACTATTTAAGAATTTTAAATAAATAAATTAGTTCTTAAGAAACTAATTACTTTAATTTTCAATTAACACTATTTTATAATTATTTTGAGTTAAATATATTTTTGATTTCTATAAATTTTTTAATTTTTTAATTTTTATTAAAAAAATGACATATTTTAGTTTCTATTAAATTTTTATGCATGCAATAGTCTTTGTTATGTTTAAAATTTTTTAAAACTGTTTAAATATTTTTAAATTTTTAAATAATTTTTTATACATGTTTAAAATATCTATTTATAAAATGTTATAATTTTTTTGAGTTAAATATATTTTTGATTTTTATAAATATTTCTTTTTTTAAAAAAAAATTTTATTAAAAATGACATATTTTAGTTTCTATTAAACTTTTATGCATGCAACTTTAGTTTTTGTTATTTTTAAAAATTTTGAAAACTGTTTAAATAATTTTTTTATACATGTTTAAAATATTTTTTTATTAAATTTTAAAAATGAATGAATGAAAGTATAGGGAGATTGATAAAGCTATATAATATTCAAACTTGACGGTCACTAGATGATTTCCGATAACGTACTCTGGCGAACAACGTTTTAGGTCAATCTATTAGGTGTTCTGCTACTGAGGAGATTTAAACTCCTAGTCTCAGGACTAGGGATCAATCCGGTAGTAGAATAACCATAGAGGGAGAATAGACGCGGTCCAGGTTTGGAATGTGTCGAGGTCGGCCAAAGAAGAAGGCGCACAGACTCCACCAGCGAGAATTAGGTTTTCTCACTGATTTCCAATGAGAAAAGGAGTACTAGTGGTACACCTATGATTTTTAATCAGGAGAAGATATCAGAGATTCCGACTTTGGAAACTATTGAGGAAGAGAAATTCGATGAAGCCGAACCAATTATGAAGAAGGTTTCTGAACCAACTCAACCGCAACTATGGGTGGATACTATTAGAGGAAATAGATTTCCAGCCAATGGGATGGGGATTGGAATACACTCCACCGTCAATAGTGAATGGAGAAGTGGAGGTCATCTTTGAAGAGCAAAATGTTCAATCTGAAATGTAATTCTGGGTTAATGCCCTAATCATGTATGAATTTGGAGAAACGTTAATAATGAATACAGTTAAGAGATTCATGATGAGTTCGTGGAACTTTGTATCCCTGCCTGAACTTTATTATCATGCTAAAGGGTATTTCCTAATAAGATTTAGATCAAGGAAGGATAGAGATGTAGTGCTCAAAGGAGGGTCGTATTCCATCTATAAGAAGGCAGTGCTCTTGTATGAGTGGTCACCAACATTTGATCTGAAAGAGGATGTTCTGCGGGTGATTCCCATATAGGTGCTTTTTCCCCAACTTCCTATAAACCTATGGGGTGATGAATGCATTAGAAACTTAGCTAGTGCTATAGGTAAGCCTATCATGACAGATGAATGTACGACTAGAAAACTAAGAGTGTCTTATGCAAGAGTTCTAATTGAGGTGTATAGTTGTTTACTGTGGAAAATGGTAAACAAGCGTTGGTCCTCCCTAGGTCCTAAAACTAAGGGTTACTTGCAAGATCGACCAGTTGATCTTAAGACACGTGCTAGGATTTTGTATGTTATACTGATTTTGTAGAAATATACCTTGGCCAAGAAACGGTTTTCAGAGACCGAGGGAAGCAGTACAACGAATTTCCACACAGAATTTCGACTACCTGCCTAATCGACAGCAGACATTGGACAGACAAGACTCAACTAATCACTAATTGGTGACTCGTGACCAACGATTGACGTTGAAGTGTTCAACACAGAAGTTGTTCGAAATGAAACAAAAGTAAAAAATAGTAAAGATAAAACTTAAACATAAATTGATTGCATTGAAAGTAAGGATGGTGATTCACGTACATCAAAAGCTCAATGACTCTTTCTTCCTTTAGCGCGGAATTGGGCAGTTTTGGTAAGCAATTTGAGAATACAAGTGAACACCCTAAAATTACAATGAAATGACTTATTTATAGTACTCTACAAGGTAACCGCTGAAAGTAATCAACGGAAGAAATTCAAACTAAGATAAAACTGCTACACACGATTTCGCCATTCGTTTAGTGCCTTGCAACCACGACCTCTTGAAATAACCGTTCACGATCTTCATACTTTGACTCTTTCTCGCTTCGTGATTTCAAAAGGATTAACTGCTTCTGGTTTCGATATACCTTAGGAAGAATAATATTCCCTAAGTTCCTTGGCCTATGTCTTCGACAACATCTACCCTTCGACTAACTCCTTCCCTCGACCCAAAATATGTCGAATCGGCCAACATTCTTTTTTTACCCATCTAGTCGATGTGGTTTATCTTCGATGCATTTGTCTCGTTTATTTCTTCTGGCTACTTGGTCAATTTGGTCGATTCTCTGGCTCACTTTCTCAGTCGACGCATGTTTTCTGATATTTCTAACTTGGTTTTATAAAGTTTTCCTAACGGAACTATATTCGTTTAGAATCAGCCCTTAACTTGTAGGGATATTTGCCTTTAATCAGTGCTCTCAAACGTATTTAGAAATTCCCAGTTAACAAAATGCCCCCCCAGAGATGCCATTTTCGAATTTCCAATTCTGTTGACCATGATATAATGGTATCTATAAAGCTTTGTATCTTCCGCCGACTCAATCATTTCCATTACCCCTAAAGACAGTTCACTATTCCGGTCTTTTCGTGACGCCAGTAATCATGGAAACGATTCGACTTTTATCTCGAGACGAGGGTCATTTAATGTTGACCATCATTGCTTCTTGGTGGCAGACATGGCCCACCACACTCTTAACTTTATTCGGCAACACGTGTCCTTTGACGGACACGATTTCACACCTAGGAAATCACTAAGATTTTCTCCACCTCTTTATTTCCTTCACTCCGAGCTTATAAATATGCATTGTTCCCATTCTTCATATTTTTCTCTGCTTCTTCAGTTTCCCTATTTCTAAGCCAAGAAAAACCCAGAAGCCTCAAACCCTATTTCTAGCATTTTCAAACTTTCCTTTCCAATCCGAAACCCAAAAATCTCTAAGACTCCATTTTTTCACCATTTTCAGACCTTCCTTTCTTCCACAAGTGGCGAACAAACATATTGAAATAGCTCCAGCAGAAACATTTCTCATCCGCCATATTGACGGCAAGCCCTACGTGCCGGAACCTCCATTTTCTGCAGAAAAAACTAAAATATGACAATCCCAGGTACTTATTCCCTTTAAACTCAACGATGATCCTTTGGCTTTTTTAGGTCTGTTACCAGTAGACGTCCCTTCCGAAATCTACGTAGATGATGAAGGTGTATTCTTTCCCACTAGCAGCTGTAGTTGTCCTTTGATTACATCCCAAAGACCCATCTCCTTGCAGTTTGTTGATAGAAACTTCTGTATAGCTCCCCCTCTGAACTTCCCTAATTTCAAGTCCTGAATGGAACAGTTGGAACCTAGTAAGGGCCAACAATGGAGAGAAATGGGCATCTACGACCTGTTGGAGCTTTCTCGTGTCGGCCAGCCCTATTCTGGTGGCATGTTGTTGGCTGCTTTGCATTTTTGGGAAGGGTCAACCAACACTTTCCACACCAAGTGTGGTATGATGACTCCCACGCTTATTGACCTAGCCGCTTTAACAGGGGTAAATCCTGTTGGAAAGATCTTTAATCACACCGACTACGAACCTATTCTAATAAAGTTCAACATTGGCAAATCTAGACACCCAACATACGTCAACTTCATTAACTATCACCATCGCGACTCTGGTGACGTCTCTGCCAAAGAACACATTGCATTCTTAACTCTTTGTCTATCTCGCTCAGACGCTCACATGCGATAGCCAAACCGTTTGTTTACTTGGCCACTCTGTTGCATAGGGGTGAAAATATTGCTTTAGGCCAATTAGTTTTGGCCTCTTTGTACGCCTCTATGACCGAAGTGGTCAACCAGATCAAGACTTTCGATCCCAACAATCCAAAGAAGAAGAGTGTCCTAGTTCATGGTCCTTTCTGGCTCCTACAACTATGGCTGAATGCCACTTTCTCCAAGACGAAACCTCTTCGACAAAAAAGAGTTTCAATCTCCCAAAATAGGAATGGGGACGTTTGGCCATGTTACTTGCCTTTGACTTCTATCGATAAAACTTCTCCAAGTGATGAAGTTTTCAAAATGCTCTTCAATATCATGCTGACAAAGAGGATTTCAGACTCTCGATGGCTCCGTTTTCTGATGACAAGAGCAGGCCAGCGTGGCTTACTGATTCTTTTCCACCTGTCGAAGCACAAAACCAACAGAGGTCCTTGGTTTATTGAGGCGTTTTCTGTAACGCCGAATTTAATTAATTATTTAATTAAATTATATAGGGATTTAATTATTGGATTCGGTTAGTCAAAGAATTAATTAAGTTGATTACGTTGAAGAAATAATATTAGAATGTACTAGCATTTTTAGAATTATTAATTAAATATGGATGAGTTGGTTATAGAGGTGAAATAGCATTTTGAGGAGTAATAGTTAGTAGACCCAATACGAGTTTAGTGGCTCATTAGTATTTTAGGTGGCTTAAGTAGTAGTTGGAAGTGGAATTATTAAAGGAAACAAATATCACTTACTGTAGCACTAGCACTTAGAAAAAGAAAGGAAAAGAAGAACACCACGTACAGTAGCAGGAGAGAAGAAATGGAATTAGGAATAAGGGTTTGCTAGAAGTTGGGGAAAAGCTCAAATTGCAGTCCGAGAGTGGTTGTTTTCGATCAAGTTTTTCGAGCTCTCTCCAATCCAAAGGTAAGGGGTGAGGTTCGATTTATATAATCATTTGTATGGTGATTTTATGTGGGATTTAGGGTGTGTAAATTCACTGTAGATTCAATGTTTTGTGATGAAATTGATAGATCAGTATTGAAAATATTGTTGTTTGTTAATTGTTGTTGTTGTTAGTACTGTGTTGGTGTGATTATGTGTGTAGTTATATTGGTAGATAGAAGTTGTATTTTTGGAAAATAAGTTGATTTTAGGTTGAACTGTTAGAACACATAGTGCTGGAAAAATAAGGAAATGATGAAGGAGATGAAGTTGTAAGGGGACGGTTTAGGTAGTTGTTTTGGCATTACTTTTAGGAACCTTTTAAGTATGATGAATACATGTGCTAGTAGTATAGTTGGAGTCATAATAATAATTATAATAGCGAATTTAGCATGTGGTCTATAGCAAACAAATAGTCGTATCAGACTAGTTTTGTTGAGTATAATTGATGTCCATAACTTCTGATGATGCAGAAGTTCTGATGGGCAGAAGTTTTGATGGTGAAGAACTTCTGATGGTCCAGAACTTCTGATGATGCAGAAGTTCTGATGGGCAGAAGTTCTAATGGTGTAGAACTTCTGATGGTCAAAAACATCTGATGGTGCAAAAGTTCTGATGAGCAGAAGTTCTGATGGTGTAGAACTTCTGATTGTCTAGAACTTCTGAGGGTGCAGAAGTTCTGATGGGCAGAAGATCTAATGGTGCAGAACTTCAGATGGTCCAGAACATCTGATGGTGCAAAAGCTCTGATGGGCAAAAGTTCTGATGGTGCTGAACTTCTAATGGTCCAGATTTATGATGGTGCAGAAGTTCTGATGGGCAGAAGTTCTAATGGTGCAGAACTTCTAATGGTCCAGATCTTCTGATGGTGCAGAAGTTCTAATGAGCGTGTTCGATGGTCTAGAACTCCGATGGCGAAGTTCGATGGGCGAAGTTCGATGGTGCGTAACTTCGATGTTTCGAGCATCCGATGGTGCGTAAGTTCGGCGGATAGAAGTTTTGATGGTGCGTAACTTCGATGGTGTGTAAGTTCGATGGGCGAAGTTTCGATGATGCGTAACTTCCGATGGTGTAGTTCGATGGGAAAGTTCGATGATGCGTAACTCGATGGTCCGTAACTTCGATGGTGCAAAAGTTCGATGGGAAGAAGTTTTGATGGTGCGTAAGTTCGATGGTGCATAATTTCTGATGGGAAGAAGTTCTGATGGTGCAGAACTTCTGATGGGCAGAAGTTTTGATGGTGTAGAATTTCTGATGGTCCAGAACTTATGATGGTGCAGAAGTTTTGATGGTGCAGAACTTATGATGGTGCGTAACTTCGATGCGCGAACTTCGATGGTTCGTAACTCGGATGGTGCGAAGTTTTGATGGGCGTAAGTTCCGTGGTGCGTAACTTCGATGGTCTAAAACTTCTGATGGTGCAGAAGTTCTGATGGGAAGAAGTTCTGATGGTACAGAACTTCTGATGGTCCAAAATTTCTGATGGTGTAGAAGTTCTGATGGGCAGAAGTTCTGATGGTGCAGAACTTCTGATGGTCTAGAACTTCTGATGGGGAAGAAGTTCTGATGGGGAAGAAGTTCTGATGGTCCAGAAGTAGA
The DNA here is from genome assembly GCA_021764765.1 of Vicia sativa. Classification (NCBI taxonomy): domain Eukaryota; kingdom Viridiplantae; phylum Streptophyta; class Magnoliopsida; order Fabales; family Fabaceae; genus Vicia; species Vicia sativa. The sequence goes on along the minus strand of CM038796.1, from coordinate 102,070,375 downwards.
AACTTTTGAAGCAGGGTATGAGTCGATGCATGGAGAAGGCGTGCGCCTTCCCGGGCGCTGCCAGACCATAATTTGTCACTTATGAGCCGACCTAAGGACACATGAGTAGGCTCATGCAGGCTGTTTTGAGGAATTTGCTTATTTCTGGATGTTCCTCACTTTCACCTATTTGAAGCATGATTTTTGTTGATGATGATTTGCATAATGCAAAATGTGATGATGTTAATGACGATGTTTTACCTCCGATGTTTGGTAAATAAAATGACGAGTATATTTTGGTGAATGTTAATCCGTAACCAGAATTGATTAATTTATGAATATTATTGATATGCTTCCTTTAATTGAATGCATGATTTTGGAGATTGATGAATTGTTGTTGATGATTTGCATAATACAAAATGTGATGATGTTAATAACGATGTTTTACCTCCGATGTTTGGTAAATAAAATGACAAGTATATTTTGGTGAATATTAATTCGTAACAGGAATTAATTGAATTGTGAATATTGTTGATTAATGCTTCCTATTTGTGAATGCATGATTTTTGTTGGTGATGATTTGCATAATGCAAAATGTGATGATGTTAATGACGATGTTTTACCTCTGATGTTTGGTAAATAAAAATGACGAGGGCTTATGCCATTTTGATGATTATGACGATGTTGATGTGTTGTTGGGTGTATGTGTTGTCTTTTGTCGAGTCACATACATTGCATAAATGACGAGGGATTTTGCCAAAATGACGAGGGATTTAGCCAAAATGACGAGGGCTTTTGTCAAAATGATGAGGGCTTTAGCCATTGTTCCTAATTACGAACAACATGTGTTGGTTCCACATGCATACATAGTCGAGTCACATTGTGTCGGTTATGTTTGTTTGAGTTCATTGGTTATGTGTTGTCTTATGTTGATTTATGACGATAGTGATGAGTTGTGATGATTTACGTGGTGATAATGATTTATGACGATTGTGATGATTTATGTGGTGATAATGATTTATGACGATTGTGATGAGTTGTGATGATTTATGTGGTGATAATGATTTATGACGATTGTACAAAAATCAAGATAAACTAAATAATAAAAATTAAAATTGGGATATATACTATCTAACATATATTAAAATATTGTCCAAACTACCTAAATTACTATTTTCTTATAAATATTTTACATTACATTTTGGACATTTTAGTAACTAACAAAATAACCTTTAACTTTTTCAACTTTTCTCATTTCATGCACCAATTGTCAACTTCTTATTGGTCCAAATTAGAAAATTATTTTTCCCATCGTACACTACTTTCTCTTTTCTCTTTCTCTTCTCTTACGATTAATTTTTTTACAATTAAATATCTCATTTTAAACTTACATTTTAAAACATATTTTATCTTTTCTATTTGTTTATTATCATTGAAAATACTAATTAATCTATTATTTAACTTTAATAAAATTAAAAATATATCTTATGAAATTGAATAATACTACATATCATTCACACAACTAACTTTTTATCTTACGGTTCAAATATTAAATTATTATCATTATTTTCAAATGTTAATTTTTTCCCCTTTATTTATTCACTTTTAAATGTGTGAAATTCTAGCTGTTAAGTTACTCGTGGAAAAAATATTCTAATTCACAAATGATAATTTTTGTTAGAAAACTAATTATAAAAATTGACTATTAAAAAGTTATATGTTATCTGAAAGTCCTAACTGAACTAACAAAAGTCAATATAGTTATGTTGAATAAAGGATGTAAATAGATATTTTTTGGGACAAATAGTATGATATTATTTCTGTCCCGTTAGATAAATATGATATCTGCACCTCCTGTTCATATTCATGTGAGTATTTATTGTGCGAATAATTAATAAATTTTAAGATATTCGTAGATATTTATGGATATCCATGGACAATTACTTTTTAAATTTTTTTTTGACTTATTTATTTATTTATTTATTTAAAGACACAAACAATTATTATTACATAACATCCATGCAAATCGCTCTCAATTTAATAACAAAATTTCATCATATTATCTTTCATCATTTTTATGAAAACATAATAACATTCAAACAAAATATTCATATATTCATTTTTAACCAAAAAAAATTAAAAAATATTGTGATTGCGAGTTACGGTAGAAAAACGGATAATATAGTAGTAGAAATGGAGACAGTGGTTGGACAGTGAAATTATTGAAGTGATGTCTATTAACTTAAATATGAATGATCAAATATAATTTGAATGTGTAACGTTTTTTCCAAAAAAACTTCAAAAATAAAATATAAGAAGATTAATTTTTTAAAAAAAAATGAAAAGACAGAGTGTGATAAATAAGTGATAGTTAAATAATTTTTAGTATAATATATTAACGAATATAAATATTCGTCGATACATATATTATTAAACTCGCATATGTAACCATCAAGAAATGAGTATTTAAATATTTATATTTAATCCATGTATATTTACTAAACTATTTGTGTTATACTCAGTGACAAATTTTATTTATGGGTATATGCGAGTACGTGTATTTTTTTTACACCCCTATGTTGAATATCATTATTTTCTGTTTTATACCAGGTCTTCTGAACAATGTTTTACTGAATTTTAAAAATTTGCCTAACTTAAATCAAGATTTAAACCCTTTGTCAAAACATGGACAAAAGAATATACAAATTAAAAGCAAAGACGATGTAAATGTGAAAGTAGGGTGAACCTTAGGTCATCTCTAGAAAAAACAAATCAAACGTATTCTCCTACGTCATCTTAAGATAAAAAGGGACCAATGAAATGGGAAGTTGATGATGTGAAAGCAAACAAGAGGATGTCTATAAGAAAACTTCAAATTAAGAATGTGTCACTAGTTTACTCAACTGAGACAGCTTATACTTGAGCCGAAATTAATTTTCAATATATTGAACTCATAATATATAATGAAAAAAGTCCAAACAAACGAATCAAGCCAAGGAGCTTTCATGTAGTATACACGCAAATATATAATAAGTAGTTAGTTGGGTGATTTTATTTTCTATATATGGAGTGTTATATAATCCATCTTAGTACTAATTAACTTCAATATAATAGTAAAATATAATATATAATAGGTCAAATGCACTATTTGACCTTTTATGTTAAATGTTAAAAGCATTTTTTTAATTATGTAACAAATCTATGTTTTAGTGGATACAAATGTATACGGTTAATCTTATAAATAGATTATATTACAAAAAATATTAGTATAGGTTATGTAAAAAGGTGGCTGAAACAATATGTTCAACTATTTTAAATGTATATTCATTAAAATGATTCATATATTTTGATCAATGAATTGTCTTTTATATTTCTAAATTAGTGCTAGACTATTATTATTGAATCTCAACAATGCATAATTACTAAGAGTAAAGAGTAAGGGTGTATGCACCATTAAGAAATAGTCTATCCTTAACCACAGTTTAACTAACATAAACCTATTAATTAATTAATTTTTTCTAATACTCTCCCACAAACTTGAATGAGAATTGAAACAAATACGAGGAAAGATGAAAAAGCTGGTTTAGGCAAAGTTTTGGGTCAAAACATCGGGATGAAATCCATTGCAATCACTACTCTCTATCTCTCTTCACATGTTATTTTAAATATTTTTTAGATAAATCCATCTAAAGGTTAAAAATAAATGAAAAACAAATCTAGTGGTAGGTTGCTGTATTGACTGCAGTGAGTCAGTGACTATGGTAAATTTCAACTGCAGTGGATCATGGTCCCAAAACTTTAGCGATATGTACAGAGGGTGCAATTTGAAAAATTTTAATGAAGCATGTTTACAATGTTCTCCGATGATGTGACGGTCGATCTCAATATATTTGGAATGTTCGTGTAAAGTGAAATTATGTGTCAAGTACACTACATATTTGTTGTCGCAGTAAATTGAAATTGGTGAAAATAAACTTGAAGTCCCCGTAATCTTGAAATGCAATAAGTAAAGGTTGAACATTAATAATCAAATAAAAAGAATTGTCACAAGCATTACGTCAAAACTCATTTTAAACAGTACCTCAAAGATAACGTTTTTTCTCAAAAGCGTTGTTGTAAGTTCAATTAAATACTAGAAATTAAAGTCGTATACTAAATTGTAAAAAAGCTGCTAAAGGCCATACATACGAGAGTGCTTTAAAAAGCACGGCTAGATCCATATTTTAGAAAGCATTTTCAAAAAGTGCTGCCATATATCATATGAAAAAGCGCGGCTAATACAAATTTTAAAAAAATAATTAAAATTGAAATTAAAAAAAATTACTTTAAAAAGTACTTCAAAAAGTGAGATATTCAAAAAAATAATTAAAATTGAAATTAAAAGAGTTATTGTAGAAAGCGTTTTCTAAAACGCTGTCATAGACTCTATGAAAAAGTGCTGCTAATACATATTTTAGAAAAATAATTAAAATTATAATTAAAAAAGATATTCTAGGTTTTCCTCGTTACTTTATGTTTTCTTCTTCCTTTCAACTCCTCATCTTCCATTCTTCACTTGCTCTGTTGTTCTTCTATTGCCCTACCGCCTTCTCATATGAATCTCCCAGTCGTTGCCCCTCCATCCATACGAATCTCCCAACCGCTGCCTCTTCTATCAAGCCGTCAACGAATCTCCCGTAGTTAACGAATCTCTCAGTCGTTCGACCTCCTACCATTCTTCTGCATTATCAATAGTTTCGTTAGACTTTCGTTGTTGTTTCTAAGACCACGGTGGAGAATGTGAGCGATTTTTGATTCCACGGTGGAGATTCTACGATTTTTTATTTTTGATTTCTCTTTCAATCTCTCATCATCTCATCTCAATTTGTTCTTCAATTTTGTTAATTCTATGATTTTATGATTGGCATTATGTTTGGTAAAACTAATATGGCTGGAACATGTTGAATAGGAAGTTCCATATGTTGTTTTATAATGATTGAAGAACATGTCGGACAATATGTCCTATGAAGAGCCATCCAAGATCATGCTCGCAAGATGAACTTTGGATTGGTTTATGATTTTAATTATGCATAATACTCTATGAATATTATGCTATCACTGGTGGAGCTAATATTGTGAGATAATGTTGTGAAAGATCTGTTGACATGCTCAGCTAATGTTAAGGAAGACGTTCTAACATCTTTCAGAACTGATGTTGAACAAGAAGTCACAACTAATGTCATGACAGATTTGCTGTCATGCTCAACTAATGTTAAGGAAGACATTCTAACATCTTTCTGAACTGATGTTGAACAAGAAGTCACAACTACTGTCATGACATATCTGATGTCATGCTTCTGCAGTGAAGATGTCCTTACATCTTGGTGTGTGGACTGCAGGTTATACATGTTGTGTTGAACTTATTCAACATCACGCCTGTGGAACTAAATAATGAGATTTGGTTCTGATTTAATTATGCAGAATATTTGGAGAATATTATGCATAATATATATAGCATATTTACAGGCATATTTAAAGGTCTAAAAGATTCAAGGAGACTCAATCTGAAATCAAGGAAAGCATTTAAGAAACTAAATGTTGAAGACCTTACTTGTAGCAGAAGATTTCTTTAGTTTGTTATAGTTGATATGTTGTTGTTTGAAGGCCCATATCTAGTTGGGTACAAGTTATAAAATAAGGATTTGTAATCTAGTTTAGTAGCTAGCCGAAATAAAGAAAGATGTATGTTGTACCCCAAAATTCGCCCTTGGAATTTTTTATTAAAATAATTGGCTTGAACTTAATAAATAGGTGAATTGCATACATATCATTCATTGATCATACGGTGATGAGATTCAGAGCATCTCAATTATGGAAGAAATTGTGCGTTTTGGGCTATTCAGACTATTTTCGGGCCAAAAATAGATATTTTTCGGTTCAGATGCTCGAGGCAAGATTTTCCGTCGAAGATCTTCTCGGTTGGTTCCATAAGCAATGAAACCATTTCAATATTTTCTCCAGTTCATATGTTCATATCAGAGGTGTTATACCCCAAAATTTTCCCTCCTACTTCTCAAGACAATTCACATCTCCATACTTAAGAATTTCACAAGGGTTGACCAGACAAAACCTCTTCTAAGCAATCAATCCAAACTAGGGTTTTGATTCTCTCAAGTCAGAATGAATTTACAAGGCTCCAAGCGGTCATCATATGCTTCAAGGGATCACCATGTCAAGTTTCAAGCCTTACAAGTCAAATTTGCTCATCCAATTGCTAGGATGGTTGAAAATCAACTATATTGGCCAGAAAGTCAACTGTGGTCAACATACAGAAACTTCATAATTTTTGTCAACATCAATATTTTGAAGTAATATTCATCATTTGATCAAGGATTGACCATGATTCCTCAAGGAAAGTCAAGATTTGATAAAAAGTCAAAGTTTCTAAATTAGGGTTTTTAGACAAAAGTCAACAGAACTTTGACCAGACATAACTTTCACATACTTTATCAAAAAAATTTCCACCAAAGCTCATTTTGAAGGGAATTCGATTCTCTACAACTTCATGTCTTACAAGCTTTGGCCAAAAATGCATCATTTGAGAGTTATGGATCAAAACATTATAAGTCCTTTTAAAAGTCAACAAAAAGTCATCTTTTTGCTAAGAAGTGTTCATGAACATGGAAACTTCAACGAAGGTGAAACTAAAAATAGTGTTTAAAGGACATCTTGAGCTTTCTAAAAAGTCAAAGAACACACAAAAATGTTAAAAATTGAGCAAAATACAAGTTGTACAAGTTGAGCATTTTTGAGGAGGTGCATGAACAAAAATACTTGGCAAATTCAAATTTCTTCCAAATGGACCTAAGATTTTATGATCCAAACTTAATCTTGACATTATCCATGGCCTAGAAACTCAAGTGCACGCCTCCTATCTTTTTATTTAATTTATTTTTGAATTAAATGACTAAGATTCAAAATTAATTAAATAAAATACAAAGGCAATTGATAATATGAGTTGGGTTTGATTTCTACTTGTCTTGAGGACCAAGGAAGCCCATGAAAGCTGTCAAATTCGTGCAAGAAGGTATAATGAAATACTGATCCAAGTTTGGAAAGATTTCATACAAATTTCAAATCAAATATTTCTTCCATCAATGCATGATATTTCCTCATTATTTCTGACCTAATCTCATGCTCTATATATACATGATACTTTCACAAGCATAAGAAAACGAATCTTGGCCTCCAAGCGCAACCCTAAAACTCTCAAAATTTTCAAGAAACTAGGGCAAACACAAAATTCTTATGGATGTTGTTCTCAAGCGATTATGAGCATCCCATTCATTACCTAAAGTTTCTAGGATTCGATCCATACCATTGCACAAGTCCAAGGCATCTCAGAACGTTTAAATCGTGTAACACCAGTTTGGTAAAGTTCTTGGTTACGAATTCTTGAATTTATGCATTGTTAACTAATTTGACGCATCCACATGTGCTTATATATGTCATTAGAACAGGTTTGATGCATAACATGTGAGCTTTGTCGCAGAAATCACAACTTGCCATTGTTAGGGTTCCAAAATGGTGAAGTTTCGTATTGAATGATACAGTCAGTTTCAGACCATGAAAAGCATACCATTGGATTCGTAATGCCCTAAATATATAACCCGGACACTTTTCTTTCATTTTTGATCGATTTTGGTGTTTCGTAATCCTCCTCATCGGAGAAGACGACCGGAGGGTTGACTTCGCATCGTTGATATTCTTTGACTCGAAGTGGTGGCACGTAGGCATATCACGATTGGTTCACTCAATAATACACGGACCCACATGACTTGCATTGAAAATCGAAATGGAACGCATGGAATATATTTGATCATAAGCTACTTGACAACTAAAACCAATGGTTCAGATGGCGTTGGCATGGTATCCTAAGGGTCCTAGGATCGATCCCAAATGACACCCTTATTTTTTCCAAACTCTTTTCTAACCTTTTTTTCCTTTTTCCAAATAATTTCTAATTTCTTTTTCTTATTTAATTTTCTTTTCAAAATTACTTAAAACCTTTTCAAAAATCACAAAAATATTTTTTTTGCATTTAGGTAAAAATACTTATTTAATTTTTACATTAAAAAATATTATTTTTCACTCTTATTTTAATTAATTGTTAATTAATCGAAAATTAACTTTTTTCTTTTTCACATTAAAATCAATCACAAAATTCCAAAAATTAATTTCTTTTCTAGTAATTTGGGTTACTAACCTAAAATATTTTTTTTACTAATTTCAATACATTTTCACTAACATTTTCTTATTATTTCGCATTTACAAATTCTAGAAAAGATGTATAGGTCAAAGTTTTCTTCGTAGTAGCGTAGATTTACATTTTCGCTTTACTGACTCCTATATTATGTATCGCCAAAGCCATGTATTAGTGTAGGATTTACATTTCCGCACTTTATATTCCGCACTTTATTTTATATATCTATCGCTAATAATTAGGGTTTGCATGCTAAGACTAAAAACAACCATAGATCACTTCTAATTTCAAGACAACATATCTGAATACAACACACTCTTCACACTTGCACACCCCTTAGGGTATCCTCTCTTGTTGCCTTTACGAATAACATGGTCATGTCCCTCGAACGTAGGGATAGCTTAGCTAAGACGCTCACGAATAATATCATCACAGTCCCTTCGAATCAAAGATCATAGTCCCTCGATTGTTGCCTACGAATACATGATCTCGTCCCTCGGTTGTTGCCTATGAAAAGTGATGATCGTCCCTACGAATATGCTAAGGTATCCCTACATGTTTCCTTCTATGACCATACAATGACCCTTCGAACGTCCCATTACATCCAACAGATAGAGTTACCTACCAATTAATGATATGGATAGTGCTACCCTAAAGGAAAGCAAAATAACATGGAAACGACCATTCTGAGTAGGTAGTTACTCTTAATTGCTTGCTCTATCAAAATACTTTTCACACCTCACACTTACTTTCAAAAATCTTTTCAAACACTTTGTATACATTCCAGCGTGAATCATTACAAAGTTAAACACGTTTCCAAAACAAAACATTTCCAAACACTTCGTATACATTCCAGCGAGAATTATTACGAAGTCAAATAGAAATTCCCTTTCAAAAACATCTTTTCAAACACACACAGAGAAAGAAAATTTCAAACTGAGCTAAGCAATTAAGAGCCCGTAGATAACTACGGATGGAAAGGGTGTTAATACCTTCCATTTTCATAACTGCTCTCCGTATTAATCTAACGAAGGTTTTCTCGTTTTTTTCCCTTAATCGGATAAAAGAAAAGTCGATGGAGACTCTTTCTATCTGCAACATTTGCGATAAAACGCAAAACAAACAAGTTATTTCTCCCACCGTGTTACAAGAGGCCATTTCGTCAAGGAAAAAACTTTAACAGTTCATTTCTTAGTAAAGTGAATTTTGAGTATTTGATGCGTTACGGGCACCCCGAAAGGCATAACTCTCAGCTTGTTGGGTATTTTCGGGTGATTTTGAGTGGAAAGGTCTTCGTTCATAAAGTTCGCTCCCGTGTCAAGCAATCTTCCCGAGTAGTGCAATAAAATTCTACATGTGTCAAGCCAAAAGTGAGTGAAACTTCAAAAATTCTTATCTCATCAACCATTCATTCGATTGAGTCAAAATTTTACTAATTTTGCATTTTACATTTTTGTTTAGAGTCCGACTTCAAATTTTTCACGTTTTTGATGTTTTGGGTGTGATATGAAAATAATTCGGATAATCGCGATTTAGGCCTAATCTTGGATCCAAGGCACCCAAAGCCCAATTTTGTCACCAATAAATAAAATTTGACTCTCACAAATTGAAGGAGGAGAATCATTTGTAGAATTTTCAACAAAAACTCTCATTTTTATCTCTAAAATCAAAAGGACAAAAAAGGAAAAAAAAAACTTGAAACTTTCTTCCCAAGCCTCAACCGAGCAACCCTTCCCTCGTTGGCCTTCTGCCCTTGCTGCCACCTCCGTCTGCCCTGCACCCTCACCGGAGCTTCGGTTAAATCCCTTTCAATCACTCCCCTTCCATTCGCGCTTCTCATCACCGGACCGGCCTTCTCACTGCCACCCTTTCCGTCACGCCGCCGTACTGTCACGAGATCTCTTCCTCACCGGACAACCTTACCTCGCCGGTCCTCTCTCTCTCTCTTCTCATTCGAGCGACCAGATCGAAGGTGCTCCTCCTCTCCCTTCCTTTGCTTGGCTAGCCCTTTCCCTCCTTACAAGAGCTCGGTTCAAGCTTCTTCAATATCAAGACAGGCCTTCCTCTTCATCAATTGCTTGTTTCTTTCTTGATTTCTCATCGATTCTCCAATTATTCATCAATTCAACCTTGGTTATTCATCAATTTGAGTTGATCCTTCAAGAACAAGTAAGTGATTATCTCAAATAAGCACTTATTTTAAGTGATTTTTCGAATTTGATTTTTCTTGAATTAATTTTAGGAGTTGATTGTAATTGATTTATTGAATTTCTTGATTAATTGTGTGGAAATTGATTGAATTAAGCTTGATTTTGGAACGTTATTGTGACGAGGTGAAGGAATTTTGTACATAGAGCATACATACACTTGTATGAAGCATTTTCCTTGCACATAGGCCACTTGAATTGATCATTTGCATCATAAGTTGTATGATCATGCATTAGATTGTATTTAGTTTAAATAATTGAGTTGAATTCATGTGAATAAAGCTTGATTTGGAAACATTATTATGTCAAGATGTAGACTTTTAGCATTTGTTTACTTGATGCAATTTCTTTATACATAAGGCATCTTAGGCTTGCATTTGCATTGTAATTCACATGTTCATGCATTAGATTACAATTAAGTTGAATAATTGAGTCGAATTCATGTGTTTAGGCTTGATTTTAGGTTAAAACCGTTTTTGATAGTTTCGAAACCAAATTTCAAGTGCAACATGCCTAAACGTGTCGCTGCCTGCTCCTTTAAGGTTCAAAATGTCGCCCACTTAATTAATTAAAGCGTCATATTTTTGAATTCATTGACATGTTTGCAAGCAACCATGCGATTTTTAATCGATTCCAAGAAGTTGACTTTTCACTCCGATTTTGAATAAGCTTTTCCCAAGCCGATTTTTGCTTTTTATTTCACTCTTATAAGCTTATACTAGTATATTATCATGTGAATAAACAATTTTGCATTTAGTGCTTAAAGCACTTTCTTTGTTATTTCTGACACTTTATTTCATGTGTGAGGTACATTGAGCATTATTCTTGCACACATATGGGTGCATTCTATTGTCTTCTTGCTTGGTTTTCACCTTTCTTGCGGTTATCGGATTGATGTGGATGTGTAGAATCCATATCTTGATCTTGCACATGTGTGTGCATACTATTGTTTGCTTGCTTGGTTTTCACCATTTCGCGTGTTATACTCGAGATTTGGATGTAGTATCAATATCTCATTCTCGCACATGTGTGTGCACTCTTTATCTGCATTATTTGGATTGTAATCTTTGGTGTTCATTGATCCACGCCAAATGTGTATTGACACACATTCTTGATCGTGCATATTGTAAGTGCCCTTATTTAGGGTTGGCTCGCTTCTTGTAAAACAAATAATAAACAACAATAATGTAATGTAATGTACAATAGGAAACTGAAAATCCTATTGTAAATGCCTAAACATGTTGTGTTGATTTAATTCAACATCCGAACAACATGTCACAAGAGATGTCATAACATCATATCGTACATCAAGCTACCGAATCACAAGTCGGTGCACTGTTTCCTAAAGTTATGCGTAATATTCTCGCCAAATAGAATGCATAACAAGTAGCGAAAATTGAAGGCATATGTGGAGCCCTAGAAGATTCAATCGAAGCTAAGGATAAGGAGAAAAGCTCGATTGAAGACCTAACTTGTAGCGTAAGTTTTCGCTTATTTTATGCGTTGAAGCCGCTTTGTCACATGAAGGCCCAAATCCAGTTGGGTAAAAGGGTTATAAATAAAAGTATTGTAACCTAATTGTAAGTAAGCCATGTATTGTAAAGATGTAATCATTAGGGCTAGTTTGTTGTGAACCTCCCGGCGTGGATGGTCACCATACTCCTGAAGCCCGTAGGCAAGAGGATGTATGAATTGTACTTGATTAAAGCTTTTAAGCATGATCAAGTTATGTAATGGAAGTGTATCTTCCGAGCGCTTTATGAATCAGAAAGTAATCACACGGGTGTGATTGAAGGGAGTGAGAGGGTTCTCATATCTAAGTAGGACTTAGGTAAAAGTGTCATTGGGTAGTGATTAAGTGAGAAGGCTATCAACGGTGTTGGCTGTAGGGTCTTTGAATTGATATCGCTAATAGTGAACTTTATCCCGGCTTGAAGCCTCCGATGTAGGTTGGTTGAACCGAACCGGTGAACAATTCGTGTGTTATTTACTTTCTGCATTGGTTATTTGTTTGATGTCATAGCATTCATCATGACATCGTTTGTATAATTAACCTTAATTGTTCGAACTTCATTAAATCGTAACCGCACTTATCAATGGTGTTGTGTTCCGTATGATAGTTCATTGTCCGTTGTAGAATGTAATTTAAAAGTACACCTATTCTACCTGTTCAAAGACTTAATGTCAAATCGATGTCTTAACATTCCATTAGACATCCCGAGTCCGTGACATACCAGAATTTCAATTGGTATCGAGTGCATCCCGTCTGCTTTCGGATGAGATCCATGGGGATACTTTCCGTTTTGTTCAAGGTAGAAGATTGTTTGAACGCGTAGTGTTCATGTTAAATGGTCCCTAGAAGTGGAGGATGGACCAAAATTGGGAATAACTAGACCAACCCGATCACTGTAAGGTTGAACTAATTCGAGACTTGCGGGAGTGAAGATTTTGGAGTGCATTGTTCAATCTATATTCAAGAGAGGAGAAAGTTATCAAAACCTTCATGGAGTGAAGATATTGATAAGGTATCCTTTATGTTTAAAAAGCTTCTACGTAATGTGGCTTTAGGGTTTGGTCTAGGATGTTGCTTGGTGAAGAAGCAAACAAATTGTAGGATTGATTTATTTTCAATCCTTATGTGCCATGCTTACAATATGGAGTAAGCATGTGTAAATTCTGTTGAAATTTGGCTATTCCAAGATAGCTTCCGATACAACCCCTAAAGTGAAAGTAGAACTCTAGGGTTGTTGGTTTGTCTCAACAGATTTTTAGCAGACTTTACAACCTATCAATGTTGTCAAAGATACTTGGGTTTTCCTCAAGTCCACTCATAAAGGCATTTATTGATAGTGCTGATGAGTATCAATTGATCAATGATTCTCATATTCATCTGCAAGTTGTTTTGAAGACCTTGAAGATCATCAAGGATGATGTGTTCAAGAAGATGGAACTGATGTTCTTAAGAATGTTAGAACATTATACAGTTTCCATTTGAAGAACAGATGTTCTGGGTGCTAAACACATGTAGTGTGAGTACATATGTTTGGGACCTACTCTTGATCTGGAAGAGGAGACATCTGCTTTGTATTAGTTGATCAGGACACGATCAACAGGTTATCTACTCCAGTGTCAGTTTATTTCTGACCAAGGCTTAAGGGAGTATAGTAGCTGAGCTCAATGTATTTAAAAGAACTCATAAAGTTGTGATTTCCATGCCTTCCCACAAGTGATGGATGATGTCGTATCTAATGTTGGAACATCATCTTTGTGTCTTCAGCCAAGTAAATATGCTTGGTAAGTGTGAAGAAGTGATCAGTCAGGATCATCTAAGTGTGAGTAGATAATTCTAACTGAATAACGGATGGGAGCTGAATATTTATGTGATAAATATGTGGAAATCAGAATCAAGAGTTTAAAGTATGTGATGAAAAAGGATGTACAACATCACAACTATTGAAGACACCAGATTTTGAGAAGAGACAGATGAAATCTAGTCAAATTGGACATTCTCATAATACAGTTTCTTCTAGTACAAGTGACAGAGTGTGGCAATCTGAAACTTGTGTAGCAAGCAAACTAAGGATTCTTAATTTGGAACCTGTGGCAAATTCCAAATAAAGAGTGCTTACTATGTGTCTGAAGTGAAGAGCTCAACAATGTGTCCATAAAGAGGGATGATGGATAACATTCTGTTCAGAGGTTGCAGGGTGATCAATCACTGGTTTATAAGATGCTTGAGTTTATTTCTCATGATCTTTGTGGTCTCCAAGAAGTATAGGAGTACAAAGATGATTGGCTACCAATCTCAAACCGCAGATTTATTGGAGAATTCCCATGATTCTCTCGAAAGGATCCGAAATGATATTCGTGGGGAGTCCTTGACCAAGACCTTTGAAGACATGTCATACAAAATGTCTTGACATTCGGTATTGAGAATCATATCTCAATTTGTCTAGTGATGACTCTCATCAAAGGAATATAGGCTTTGTATCTCTTGTCAAGTCTATATGAGCATGGAACACCGCTCGATGAAAAATCATCCATGGAATGTTTTGGCATTGGAATTGTTTCAACCAATGTCCAATAGTTGGTGTCACCTTGAAAAGTCATCCATTTCACCTAGGATGATCTTGTTAGTGTGTGAAGCAAGGAGGAGTTATTATCAAAAGATCATGGTTCCCGACTCTTTCATGAGAAGTTCCTCTTCCTACTTGAGTTCAATTATGTGGTGTCCTCACATAATAGAACAATGGGTATGCACTTGTCTACGTGGAGTATGTCAAGAATAACCCTAGCCATCTTATCAAGGGTAGCGTATGCATAAGGTGAAAATGTTACATGCTAGTTCTGCATGTATTTATGGTGTTGTGAATCGATCATGAAGGGTGATCACTTTTGTGTACTCTTGTATTCCCTACAAGAAAGTGTGCTTGAATTACTATGGACATTCATCCAAAACCATAGTAGCCGTGGTCATGTGTTTGAGATCAATGTCGTCCGATGTTGCAACATCATATCAAATAAGTTATTTCTTCAAAGAAAGGAAGTTTGTAAGGATCACCGATTCTTCAAGTATGGAGCGTAAGATTGTTAGATCAATTATCCTACCTTGAGAAGGTGGCATAATCTAACCATTAATGAATACTTTGACGGAGACTAAGTATTTATTAGATCTTGCATAAAGATATACACAAACACTTTGATGGGAGACTAAGTGTTTGTATGATATGCATGCAAGGTGAATTTTGGACTGCTTTTCGAGCATGGTAGAGTTTATTTCTCTAGGGTATTCCGTGAGTTTATTGTGAAGATGAAGATCATGTCTTTCATATGAGGAATATAAAAGAGCATGGATGAAAATAAATCCCTGGTCACAACTTCGTAACCCAAGCGATAGGTTCGATGTCCCGATGATGTTATAACATCATTATTGTTAGAAGTCCGTGGCGAGACTTGGGACTATGAATCTTAATATTCAAACGCCTCATTCGAAGTGGCGTTCTATCTTTGGTTTAGAATAAGAAGATTCTACTTGTGTTTTAAAAGTAGTATGCTCAACAATGCATAACGACCTTTTGTTTGAAGTATTTACTAGTATCGAACTACTAGTAAATGTAATGGGCGTAAGGATGACATGATCAACGCTTGATTAAGGGATAATCCTTCGGATCCGTTAGAGAGTCGAATCTTAGTAAAGCTTGTAAGCACACTAAGAAGGTTGGAGGTTGGTTTCGGACTATGGTTACATGACTTATAACCATCCAGGAGTCATGTCAAAATTTGTGGAAATACAAAGACATATTTTCTTAGATGTCTTTGTTATCTTAAACGCTCAAGGTGATTGGAATTATCACCTCGTAGATAGTGGTTAATTGTTTTCCACAATGGTTTTGATTGTCCATAACAAAGGAGGTCAATATGTGTTGTACTTTCCATAATGACAATATACATCAAGGGAGACTTTGTATATGTCAAGAAAATTGTTGGACTTAATCAAGATCAAGTCGAAGAGGACATGGATATGCCGATGTTTATGTGTTCGATAATATGACATTGTGAACTTCTAAGTGAAGTCTTGGAGAATGTCTCAACATCGTGAATTGCTCTTGCTATCCGTCGAGTTTAAGAAGAAAATCTCAGAGATCTTTGAAAGAATCATCTGGCGCTTTGATTCTTTTGGAGCAATTTTGTAGATTTAGATCTTATTAATAGCAACTTGGTCTGGCAAATCAGAAATGCTATTATGGTAAAGACTTCACTAGTACTAGCAACTACTAGTGAATGGAAGATCGAAGAAGTAAATCGATTAAGGAATCGATATATTCAAAGATATGTTCAAGGGTTTCTTTTACTACAAGAAATAGAAGTGGCATCTAAATCTTGTGTATTTGAGCTAATCTGTTGTCTTGTGAAGCGTTTGAGTCTTCGTTTATTCCTTCCTTCCTTCTTTTGCTGTCCGGAAAAGGAAGAAAGTAATTGTGTTGGTTCTCAGCAACACTCAAGAAAGCATGATTGATGACCATGCTTATTGATACTAGTCTCTTGCTACTAGTTGTCCTTCTCTTTGTCTGGATGTGAGAAGAAAATTAAGACTGCTGTTGAAGATCGAAGGTAATGTCTATCCAATGTCATGACATTATCAAGACATTGCACCCTTGAGAGAATCAAGAAGAATACGTGGAAAATGACTTAACCACGTCGTGGATATACAGGAGCTATATTTGGCATTCTGTTTCCCATAAGGAATAAATCTTCAGCCTTCAAAGCCGGTCAAAGGCTAAATTTGTTCAGTAATTGCCTTAACCGAAAATTTGTGCATGTTTTGGGATTGGTTCATGATCGAAACAACTTGGAGATATTAAAGGCATTCAACTGCTGTAACAGCTATCCTTGACCAAGATTTATTAATGCCATCTTCTTGAACCTGCTATCTCCCTATATAAACTCCCGTCACACATTCTTCTCTCTCACAACCATCATGGGGTTTGTACGGATCTGGGAAAGTCGTTTGGATCCGTTTTGTGAGGGCTTTGTAAATTTTGGCCAAAAGGGGAGAAAGGAGTGTCATTGTCATTGTCTGTTGTCATTGTCCTTATCGCAGCTACACAAAGTTATGATCACAATTGTCTGTGTCACAAATTCAGCAGAAAATTCAAATGCTGTGAATTTTTTTGTGACTTGTGATCTGAGTTAGGAACACAGTTGTGACCTGTGTTCTGAGTTACAAGGGAGATATTCTGGTCACTCCTTAAGGGTTCTCGGATGCCCCGGAAAGGATAGTTTATCTCCCATGGACCTCTTTCTCCACCTCCAGTGACAAGAAATGGTTCGTGAGGTCCTGGATGTTTAGTGTTGGTTACAACCAAAGATGTCAAGATCAATGTCAAGACATCCTACAATGGTATCATGAACACTAAACTTGTTTTTTTTTAATTATTGTTGTAATCTCACAATTGTGATGTTTATTTGTTTTAGCCAAAAATTTGCCAAAGGGGGAGATTGTAAGTGCCCTTATTTAGGATTGGCTCGTTTCTTGTAAAACAAATAATAAACAACAATAATGTAATGTAATGTACAATAGGAACAAATGAAAATCCTATTGTAAATGCCTAAACATGTTGTGTTGATTTAATTCAACATCCGGAACAACATGTCACAAGAGATGTCATAACATCATATCGTACATCAAGCTACCGAATCAAGTCCGTGCGCTCGTTCCTAAAGTTATGCGTATTCTCCAAATAGAATGCATAACAAGTAGCGAAAATTGAAGGCATATGTGGAGCCCTAGAAGATTCAATCGAAGCTAAGGATAAGGAGAAAAGCTCGATTGAAGACCTAACTTGTAGCGTAAGCTTATTTTATGCAGTTGTTGAAGCCGCTTTGTCACATGAAGGCCCAAATCCATTGGGTAAAAGGGTTATAAATAAAAGTATTGTAACCTAATTGTAAGTAAGCCATGTATTGTAAAGATGTAATCATTAGGGCTAGTTTGTTGTGAACCTCCCGGTCGTGGATGGTCACCATACTCCTGAAGCCCGAGGCAAGAGGATGTATGAATTGTACTTGATTAAAGCTTTTAAGCATGATCAAGTTGTGTAATGGAAGTGTATCTTCCAGCTTTATGAATCAGAAAGTAATCACACGGGTGTGATTGAAGGAGTGAGAGGGTTCTCATATCTAAGTAGGACTTAGGTAAAAGTGTCATTGGGTAGTGATTAAGTGAGAAGGTCAACGGGGTGGCTGTAGGGTCTTTGAATTGATACGCTAATAGTGAACTTTATCCTCGACTTGGAAGCCTGATGTAGGTTGGTTGAACCGAACGGGTGAACAATTCGTGTTATTTACTTTCTGCATTGGTTATTTGTTTGATGTCATAGCATTCATCATGACATCAGTTTGTATAATTAACCTTAATTGTTCTGAACTTCATTAAATCAGAACCTGCACTTATCAATGGTGTTGTGTTCGTATGATAGTTCATTGTCTGTAGAATGTAATTTAAAAGTACTATTCTACTGTTTCAAGACTTAATGTCGATCGATGTCTTAACATTCCATTAGACATCCTGAGTCTGTGACATACCAGGAATTTCACATATCAATGCCAATCCTTTGTATGTATTGTCTGTATTTCAATCTCTTGCGGGTTTATTTTCTACGGATGTGTGTATGACACATATTCTAATTATGCTTTTGATGGATCCGCGCATTTTTCACCGGATTTCTTTGTTGCATGTCAGCAGTACTTGAAGTTTTACGGAGTATTTCTTTACTTGCTTTTTCTTACGGATTATTATGTTTGGTATTTTCTATACCTTCTTACCGCATTCTTTTACCGCTTTTCTAGAGAGCATGAGAAGTAGGGTTTTACCGCTTTCTGTTTCCATGAGAAGTAGGATTAGAGATGCGTGAAGGGGCTTCTGTAGTTGGAGCATGTTCACGAACCCCTCTGTTTTATTTAAAGACCCGTTTAGGGCAATTCTGTGTGCTAATTGTGTGTGGTTTGTTTAAAATCCTCTTCCATGCAAAGGGAGGTACATTTCAGTAAGTGTTTATCATTTGTACTTGCATAGGTTATGAGTGGTTAGGCAACCTAATATGGAACCACCAACCAAAGTCCCTCTTTGATATCAATGATATTGATATATGATGATATTGATATATGATGATATTGATATATGATGATATGATGGGCACACGGAAAGGGTTCGCAATCAACCCCCGTGTAACACAGTGGGAGAACTAACTTGTTTGTTTTGCGTTTTATCGCAAATGTTGCGGATAGTAAGAGTTTCCACCGGCTTTTCTTTTATCCAATTAAGGGAAGGCGAAAAGAATAGGAAAAGACCTTCGTTAGATTCTGAGTACGGGAGGCAGTTATGAAAATGGAAGGTATTAGCACTCTTTCCATCCGTAGTAATCTACGGGCTCTTAATTGCTTAGCTCACTTTATAAATTTATTTTTGTGTGCGTGTTTGAAAAGATATTTTTAAAAGGCATTTCTCTTTGACTTCGTAATGATTCTCGCTGGAATGTATACAAAGTGTTTGGAAATGTTTTGTTTTGGAAAAGTGTTTAACTTTGTAATGATTCACGCTGGAATGTATACAAAGTGTTTGAAAATATTTTTAAAAGTAAGTGTGAGGTGTGAAAAGTATTTTAATAGAGCAAGCAATTAAGAGTAACTACCTACTCGGAATGGTCGCTTCCATGTTATTTTGCTTTCCTTTAGGGTAGTGCTATCCATACCATTAGTTGGTAGGTAACTTTATCCGTTGGATGTAAAGGGACGTTCGAAGGGTCATCGTATGGTCATAGAAGGCAACATATAGGGATACCTTAGCATATTCGTAGGGACAATCATCACTTTTCGCAGGCAACAACCGAGGGACAAGATCATGTATTCGTAGGCAACAATCGAGGGTCATTGAGAGACTATGATCTTTGTATCGAAGGGACTATTATGATATTATTCGTGAGCGTCTTAGGTAAGATATCTCTACGTTCGAGGGACATGACCATGTATTTGAAAGGCAACAAGAGAGGATACCCTAAGGGGTGTGCAAGTGTGAAGAGTGTGTTGTACTCAGATATTTATCTTGTGATTAGGAGTGATCTATGTTGTTTGATTTAGTCTTTCTATACATGCCTAGTTACTAGCAGTTAAATATGTACAAAAAAGTAAAGTGCGGAATGTAAAAGTGCGGAAACGTAAATCCTACACTATTACATGGCTTTGAGGCAGATACATAATAGGAGTGTAGAAAGTAAAGGCAAAAATTTAAATCTACGCTATTACAGAATAAAAACATTGTGACCTATACATTTTGTCTAGAATTGTAAATGCGGAAATAAAAGAAATAATCAGGATAATAAGAAATATGTTAGTAAAATGTTTTTGGAAATTAGTAAAAAAAAAGTTTTAGGTTAGTAACCCTAATTACTAGAAAAGAAATTATTTTTTGGAGTTTTTATGATTAATTTTAATGAAATAAAAGCAATTAAAAGCTAATTTACGATTAATTAGCAATTAATTAAAATATGAGTGAAAAATAATATTTTTTATGTGAAAAATTAAATAAGTATTTTTTTGACTTAAATGGAAAAAGAAATATTTTTTAGGCTTTTTGAAAAGGTTTTAATTAATTTAGAAAAGAATATTAAATAAAATTAAGAAAATAGAAAAAATAAGAAAATAAAGAAAAGGTTTGGAAAAGTGAGAAAAAAGAAACGGGGTCAGCAGGGATCGAACCTAGGACCCCTTAGATTTACCAACTCGCGCTACCAACTGAGCTAGGATGCTTGGTTGCTTTGAAAATACATCCATGTGATTATAAGTGTCAACGTGCTCTGTTTTTAATTGTCAAACAAACACACGTGGGCCCCTATGTTTTTGAACGAGCCAATCATATCGCACCTTCATGCCACGCCAGAACGTCGAGGGTCAAAGGGAGTCCACGACACCGGAGTCAAACTTCGGTCGTCTTCTCCGACGAAGCAAACTTCCAAACCTGCGAAATCAAATCAAAATGAAAAGGAAAAGTACCCAGATCTCCTAAACAGGACCTTGCGAGTCTCGTGGTGAGGTTTTTATGATCTGAAAGTGGTTGCATCATGGAACACGAAGCATCATCATATTTATGCCCTAATCATGGCGTTTTTCGGTTTACACGTTAAACCTTCCATCTAATGCAACAAACTTGTTCTAAGGGACACCCTGAGATCATACAAGCAATCAAAACTCAATAGTAATTCATGAATTAAAAAAACGAATTTAAGAAGTATACCAAATCAGAGAGACTTGGGTGGCACGATCTGGGGTTCTTTGGCTTCGTGTAAGGCCTGTGATCGACTCCTGGAATGTTCAGGAGAGTGAATGGATGGCTGGTTTGGCTTGAGAATGACTGGAAATTGAAACTCGAAAGTGTAAGTTTCTTGAGAATTTTTGTGAGTTTAGGATTTGTTTTTGAGGCAAGGAGTCGTTCTCTTATGCTTGTGAATGTATCATGTATATATAGAGCATGAGATTAGGTCAGAAATAATGAGGAAATATCATGCATTGATGGAAGAAATATTTTATTTGAAATTTGTATTAAATCTTTCCAAACTTGGCTCAATATTGCATTAAACCTTCTTGCACGAATTTGACAGCTTTCATGGGCTTCCTTGGTCCTCAAGACAAGTAGAAACCAAACTCAACTCATATTATCAATTACCTTTGTATTTTATTTAATTAATTTTGAATTTTAGTCATTTAATTCAAAAATAAATTAAATAAAAAGATATGAGACGTGCACTTGAGTTTCCAGCCATGGATAATATCAAGATTAAGTTTGGATCAAAAAATCTTAGGCCCATTTGGAAGCAATTTGAATTTGCCAAGTATTTCTCTTCATGCACCTCTTCAAAAATGCTCAACTTGCACAACTTGTATCTTGCTCAATTTTTAACATTTTTGGGTGTTCTTGGAGATTTTAGAAAGCTTAAGATGTCCTATAAATACTCATTTTGGTTTCATATTCATTTAAGTTTCCATGTTCATGTACACTTCTTTTCAAAAAGATGACTTTTTGTTGACTTTTAGAAGGACCTCTAATATTTTGATCCATAACTCTCAAATGATACATTTTTGGCCAAAGCTTGTGATAGATAAAGTTTTGTAGAATTGAATTCCCTTCAAAATGAGATTTGGTGGAAAATTTTTTGATAAAGTATGTGAAATTTATGCTTGGTCAAAGTTCTGTTGACTTTTGTCTAAAAAATCCTAATTTAGAAACTGACTTTTGATCCAATCTTGACTTTCCTTGAGGAATCATGGTCAACCCTTGATCAAATGATGAATATTACTTCAAAATATTGATGTTGACCAAAAATTATGAAGTTTGACTATATGTTGACCACAGTTGACTTTTTGTCCAATACAGTTGATTTCCAACCACCTGAGCAATTGGATGAGCAAATTTGACTTGTAAGACTTGAAACTTGACATGGTGATCCCTTGAAATATATGAGGAGGTATGATGACCACTTGAAGCATTGTAAATTCATTCTGACTTGAGAGAAACAAAACCCTAGTTTGGATTGATTGCTTAGAAGAGGGTTTGTCTGGTCAACCCTTGTGAAATCCTTAAGTATGGAGATGTGAATTATCTTGAGAAGTAGGAGGGAAAATTTTGGGGTATAACACCCCGCACAGTTCAGTCCGTGTCAGCTCAGCTCACGCGCATCGTGAAGCTTCCTTTTATTGAGTCAATAATAAAAGTGTCAAGAGTTCCCTATTCTGACTCTCCACGCTTTTTCATGGGGTTCGCATTCATTGCTTTGACACCCGCACTCATATGCTCCTCACACTTGATAATTCATATCATGTTGTGATACCTTTCTCCCATAGGAAACTCCTGTTTGACACATTTAATTCCATTCGTGGCTATGGTTTTCCTCTGAAAAGTTGGCTCCTGTTTGACTCTGGTATGCTCGTTATCGTTGAGGCTATGAGAATTCTTTCTTCTTCCCCGCGCATGTGTGTATCATTTGTTTATGCATTGCATTGTGTGTGTGCTTCTGCTAAAGCACTTGATTAATTCATCCCCTTGCATCCCTTGGTTATTCAACCAAGGTTGATATTAGGATAGCTCCCCTTAGGGTCGGTTAGGATAGTCTATGAGCCTATACTTTATCCTCAACCATAGGGCTAACTTTGCATGATAGCATTAGGGGTAGAACTAGTTATTTTCCCTTATTTGTTTTCTTTGTTTTGCATCCTTGCATGTAATAAAACTAAAACTTGTTTTATTTTCTTTTGAAAATCAAAACACTTAATAATGGTTCAAACTCCTTTTCAAGATAAAAGAAACCAACCTCACCGCAAACCTTTTTCGCATACGGGCTCTTTCTGTTTAAAACCTTTTCAATAAAGGGTGTTCTCTTTCAAGTCCAAACAAATTGCTAAGCGTGCGAGCATCCGAGCATAAGACTTCTTATAGCTGCAACGCAAGCACTAGTTGCAATTGTGAGGATGTGAATCGAACTTCTCATAAAAACATTGCAACCCACCAAAACATGTGAGCGGACTATGGCGCTTTGACTTTCCCATTGCACGATAGAATATGTAGGAATCTTGTCACGGGCTTGATTGGGCAAACTTTGTAAATACTTCCTTCTTTTCCCGTGTTTTCTTTATTTTCTTTCTTTCATGTGCATTGTAGCGATTAAGCGATAGATAGATATAACACACCCTTTAGATAGAAAGTAGAAGTGGATAGTGTAGTACTACGGACGTGTGTGGTGCTAATATCTTCTCGTAATGACTCCTTACCCGATATCTTGGTAGTAACATTCTTATATTTAATGGTGTCTCACAATTAACTCAGACTTAACATTTAATTAATCAAATTAACAATTCTAAAGACTTCACAAACATAATAAATAAAACCTTTTATTATAAATAATAAACATGATATAAGTTTTAAGTGTAATCATAAAATTGTTGGCCTTTAGGGTTTACCAACATTACACACCTTAATTGACATCTTAGGAAGAACATGAAGAAAATATAAATAGATTTAAAGATTAAATTAAGGAATAAAAATCTCTCCTAAACTCCAAGACTCGGTACAAACAACTGAGTGTTGAGAAATTGAATCAACCACTCCAAAGTAGATTCCAATCGAAATTTCACATGCAGTAGAAGGCCAATGTATTTTAAAAGGGGATAATATTGTTTTAATGCATAAATTTCCAATCATCACCATAATGTCATGGTTAACATTCACCCCAATTAGGCTACTTGTGGCAAAACTAACTTGAAGCTCATAGGAAAGTTCAAAGACCCAAAAGATGAATTTAATAATCCAAAGATTTCCATCCAAATATTAGCAAAGATTAACACGTCGTCCGTATACTGAAGATGGAAAATCACCAAATTATTGGAACCCAACCCTAAAACCAGAGAAAAGACTCAACTCCACCGTCGTACCAAACATACCACTAAGACCTTCAATCACCAACAAAAAAAATAAGTGGAGTTAAAAGATTCACTTGCTTGATCCTCCTTTGAATTTTAATCTCTTAATTTGGCACATGTTTACAAGTAGAATAAAGTTCCTATAGAACACAGAAGTGTGCATCCAATCACACGATGTATCACAAAAACTGAACCTACCAAACATATAATATATGAAGCTCTATCTAAAAAATAAGCCCTTTTGAAATTTATCTTAAAGATAAGGAAGATTATCTAGATTATTATAGTTAAATCAACAAGTTCATTAACAACCACCAAACTCATTAACAAAAAAAAAATCCTAAGTTTGGCTAATTTGGCCACAAGAACTTTGTCCATAAGTTTTTACAATTTTCCCACAAGAGATATTTGGTGAAACTCATTCGAGTAGGAAGGAGAATCAACCTTGATGATTAAAGAAACCAATTAGGATAAAAACAATGAGGTAGGGATGTAAAACAATGGAATTGATCAAATATACTTCATAAATTAGTTATGAGAAGATGCCAGAAACACCTAAAAAGGAGAAAAATAAACTCATTCGGACATGGAATATTATTACCATCACAATAAGGCACCGCTAAATTAATCTCAATAAAGAGTAAAGAATGTGAGAAATAAGTGTTATCTTTCAAAGAAAAGGTAGGAAATATGACCACATCCCAAAGGTCCTATTAGAAATGGGCTCTGGAAAAAAATGGATAAAAAGGTTACCATCTTTTGTTGGATTTCTGATACATCTTACACACATTCATTTCTTACTTCAAAATCCAAAATAAATTTCCTCCTTCTGTTTCTTTTATAAAAGAATGGAAGAAACTAGATGTTGCATCACCCTCCTTGATATACTTAGTCTAAAATCTTTAAAATAACTGAGAGTCTTTGATTTTGGGTAAGGAGCAAATATATGCAATGGTCTTAGATTTAGAGGTCATGCTTTGAAGCATAAAAAACTAATTTCCTCCATAAGCACCTTAATTCTCAAATCCAACTTATTGAAGACTTTCTTACTCCAAAATTTGATAGAAAGTTTAGGATATTTAATCCTTTCTATAAGACATGCGTCTTTCTATAAGACATCCGCCTTTCAACCAGTATTTTAAAATATGAACTCATTCAACTGATTAGATTGATTAGACCATTAATTGGATATTTAATCCTCTTCTATAAGACATGCGTCTTTCTATAAGACATCCGTCTTTCAACCAGTATTTTAAAATATGAACTCATTCAACTGATTAGATTGATTAGACCATTAATTAGTGGTTAGGCGGACTAAAAAGTTTAAAAGATCAAATATGGAATTAACTTGATGAAAACGGATGTGTTCCGACCGATTCGACGGTCAAACCAATGAATCAGTGAGTTTTTTGAAATCGATGAGTTGCATACCAAACAAAATATTACAATGACATATTAAATCTATAATAAATCTATAATATTAGTAGTATTTAATCTATTTGTTATTCAAAACTAAAATATGATAGACAATTATAACAATATTTATTTTTTCAGGAAAAAAGGAGGTATAATTGATTTATGAAAAAAATAAGTAAAAAATTATTTATTTACTTTTGAAATTTATGCAACACAAAATTTATGAATCATAATAGATTTTTATTTACATAGAAAGCATAAAAATAATTACTAATTATTCAATTTACATTTACACTTTTAAATTTTATAAGATAAATTAACTTAGCCATTAAGAAAATCATATATTAAATATTTAAAAAAATCAAAAAAAAATTACAAACTATAGAATGTATGATAAATATTCTTTTTTTTCAAAAATTTAAATAAAATTATATGTACATAATTTAAATTTATCAACATAGGAAATATATATAGTAATAGTTGTTAATGCTTTTAGGATAACAAATTTCAATTAAAATAATAAAATATTTTTATTTTCATAAATAAACCCATAAAATAATAGGAAAAGATTAAAATAAACTTTATTCCTATTTGATTCATGCATCAAATTATTATATTAAATTTAAAATATGAATATCTATGAATATATATATATATATATATATATATATATATATATATATATATATATATATATATATATATATATATATATATATATATATATATATATATATATATATATATATATATATATATATATATGAGATATTTTACTCCAAGAGTAAGTTTAAAAGACTTATTTCACTTAACCATTGATTTGCATTCGCCCAACTTTAATTATTTCTAAATATAATATTATTAAATAATCAATTAAAACCGTTAGATTAATGCAAATCAAGAGTTAAGCTCTAAATCTTTTAACTTACTCCCGAGTAAGAATATTCTTCTATATATATATATATATATATATATATATATATATATATATATATATATATATATATATATATATATATATATATATATATATATATATATATATATATATATATATATATATATATATATAATTTATACAATATAATTGAATTTATATTATTTTGAAAGTAATGTAATTTACATTTATTCTATGACATACTGAAAAATGATTATAAATTATATTCATGATTTAGAGAATATGTTTTACATAGTATAAATAATACTCAAGCATAAAACATATTTTTCAAGAAGAATTAGAGACTCTTCATCGAGTTCATATCTCGGGTTACAAGGTGCATCGCTCCGGCTGTGTAATTGGAGAAGCCGACGAGCTAAACTTAGTAGAAGATAAAGAGGTAGTTGCCGATAAAGACACATAGTTTGGAGTTCAAAATAAATTGTTTGAATCTCGAATCCCTAAACATCACTAATATAATTTTTAGCAAAATATTTATTTTATATCATCTGATACTAAAAAAACATGTGATTATATTTAATATTTAAACAAAACAATAATATTTATACATTTCATTTAATTAATTATTTGCATTTAAGTTTTTTTATTGGTAATAAGAAAACATTGCACTAGTTTTCAAAGTTAATGTTAAAAACATTCCATGTATATATTTCACCAAATTCCGCGTTGAAAGGGATTTAAGAATGGAGATTACGAGACCAAACTTACACTAAACACGTTCAAATAGACCTCCACATACTTGTCTCTTCTGCAAACACATTCGCAGAAAAGAGCAAGCAATTAAACCCAAAAACAAATTCACAATCTTCCCTACACTCTCACATCACAACAATGAATAATATAACCCAAACACCTAAACTCTATAAAACCCAACACAATCATCACAAACAACAATAACAACAACACCAAAACACCAATATTGTTATTGTTATCATGTTTTATTACAAACTCATTGTTCTATCGTTTCTCATTACTCCCATCATTTGTTTCGTGATCCGTTGGCTGTTATTCAAAACCGGATTAATATACGCCACCAAGAAACTTCATAGAAAACTACAAGATTGTTTCTACGTTTATCAATACCTTAAAGTCCCCGAGTTCAACGAAAACATGCAACGAAACGAGTTATATCGTAAAGTTTCTCTCTATTTACATTCTCTCCCCTCTCTCGAAGATTCCGATTTCACAAACCTCATTTCCGGTAACAACCAAAACGACATCGTTTTATCTCTCGACTCGAATCAAATCATCGAAGACCGTTTTCTCGGCGCTATTCTCTTCTGGTTCAACAAAAAAACCGAACCGGGTCATCAAAGTCAAACCGGAGTTTTCCTTCTCAAGATCAGAAAAACCGATAAACGAAGAATCCTCAGAAGCTATCTCAGCCATATTCACGATGTCTCCGACGAGTTAGCGAAACGCGACTTACGCTTATTCGCTAACATCGCCGGAGACAACAACGGAACCAAAACGAGATGGAAATCGGTTCCGTTTAATCATCCGGCTACTTTTGATACCATGGCGATGGAAAATGATCTCAAGAACAAAATCAAAACCGATCTCGAATCGTTTCTCAAGGCGAAACCGTATTACCGAAGACTCGGCCGTGCCTGGAAACGGAGCTTCTTGTTATACGGTCCTTCCGGTACCGGAAAATCAAGCTTCGTCGTTGCAATGGCGAATTTTCTTTGTTACGATGTATATGACGTTGATCTTTCTCAAGTTCATGGTGATTCGGATTTGAAGTTTCTCTTACTCGAAACAACGCCGAAATCGATCATAGTGATAGAGGATCTCGACAGGTTTCTGTCGGAGGGAATGGAAACGGAGGTTACGGTGGCCGGAATTCAGAATTTCATGGACGGGATATTAAGTTCATGTTGCGGGGAGGAGAGGATTCTGGTTTTCACGATGACTAGTAAGGAATGTGTTGACCCGGGTTTTCTCCGGCCAGGTCGGGTCGACGTTCATATCCATTTCTCATGGTGTGATTTTTCATCGTTCAAGACGCTGGCGTGTAACTACCTAGGAGTGAAGGACCATAAATTGTTTCCTCAGGTGGAGGAAATTTTCCGGCACGGCGCGAGTTTGAGTGCGGCGGAGATCAGCGAGTTGATGATTGCGAACCGGAACTCGCCGAGTCGAGCTATTAAATCGGTTATCGGGGCGTTACAAATGGACGGTGATGGGAGGGGTGTTGGGGATGTGATCGTACGGCAGATAGCGGGGAGTGACGTGGAGGAATCTCAGAAAGAAGGTTCGCTTTGTGGACGGGAGGGATTCTCTACGGTTAAGGATTTGAGGAAAATTTATAATTTGTTTAGATTGAGAAATGGGAAGAGAAATCGAACGGCTAATTTAGCACTCAATGATGAAGGATGATGATTAGAAAATTTTGTGATTTTGTTCATATGATAAATTAGTGGATTTTAGGGTTTGTATTGGGATTTTTTTGGAAGAAATGATTTGGTTGGGGATTTTTAGATGGAAATGTAAATATTATAATTGATTATGGTTAAAGATCATGATTGATTGATACATTGCAAAGGTTTTGGTATAATAGCATAGGAAAAATTTTATGTATAGTTTCGACTATAAATATCATTATGTATAGTTTATTTTAGAACCATGAGATTAGATTTGATTAATTTTTTTTTAATGATTTTATAAGATAGACAGAAGCACATTTAAATGATTTTCTTTTGAATTTTTAATCTACTGTTAGTTGATTTCGACGTTTTCAATAAAAACACGTTCAAAACGAATTCGAGAGATAAGTGTTGAATGATAGAAGTCAATTTCGACAGAAAATGGTAGAAAGTATATTTTGACCAAATTGGCATAGACGAAGCGATGTAAGGCGAAAGACTTAGTAGATTTTCTAAAGAGTTTCAAAGCAGGTTCGACAGATATTCAAATGTGGTTATGATTGATTTTGGCGCTTATTTGATCTTTGAAAATGAAATATGTGGAAACCTGCGAGAGGCTAGAGACATACAAACGAGAACATGTTAACCTTTTAGAAGAAAGATCGTTTGTGGTAGTTAGTTTCGTGTGTGTGTATATATATATATATATATATATATATATATATATATATATATATATATATATATATATATATATATATATATATATATATATTGTTGAAAAAAACTTGGAATGATGACAACTTAGAGTGGAAGTTGGAATGATTTATTGACATTGAATGAGCAATAAATGAACACATGTGAGAACTAGTATGGAAGTGAATTTGAAAAGATTCATTTTAGTCCCACATAGGAGGGAATACAAATACTAGTAGTGTTTATATATTCCAACTTGGACTATTGGGTTGGACCCCAAGGGGACCCCACTTTTGTAAAAGAGTGAGGACACACCCATAAGTCATCTAGATACACGTATGTCCGTCCGGCCGGCCGGTTCGATCTAGATGAATTAATCTTTTTATAACCCGAATTAATGGAAATTAATTATCATTAATTAATTCGGTAGAAATTAAATATTATTATTTAATTATAAAAGATTAAGAAATTAATTAGTATTTAATATTAATTAATTACAAAATGATGACGTGTCATACTCCAAGGTCAAGTCTTAACCTAATTTTTGACTTCCTGACCAAGTAGAAAACGGCCTCGTTTGAGTGGGCTTGTTCCACAATCCCACGTTTATCTCCACGGATTTAGGTCCATTCATTTGGATTCTTTTGCCTATAAATACAATTGCTCGTTTCATTTGGAAAACACTTCAAAATTCAATAGATTCGAATTCTCTTTCTCTCTCTCTCAATACTACTTCTTCTACACAAATTCTTTTCCTAATTTTCGACTGGATTTTATTCCAGATATTGTTCGCGTTAAAAAGTGACGCACGAGGGAATCGAATCTGAATTCGAATTCTCTGCCTCGAAACGATTTACTCTTTTGATTTGTTTATAAAGATGTCGCGAGCATCAAGCCTTATTATTTCCAAAACAAGAAAAATGAGATGAAAAGGGGAAAACTGCAATACCCTCAATTGATATGATATGCATTACAACTAGCGTGAACTAGACGCAACACATTGGGGAGATTCTGGACAAGGGGGTTTGTTATATAAAGGGAATAGACGTGGCATCCTAAATATATATAGTTATCTATAGCTTTATATATGAATAGTACGATATGTTTGTGTGTTTTAATTTGCTATTCTATCTTTGAGAAAGTTTCTCCTTTGGATTTTAAGAAGGGTAGACTATGTGGGATCCTAGGTTTTGTTTTTATTGTGCTCACAAAGATCATTGGGATCTTCTGCATACATATCCCTTAATGGGAATCAGAGCATTTGTAGCTCGGATCTAAAGGGAGCTATGGTTTTGTTTGGTTTGAGGGAGAAAGAAATATGCTCGCCAAGGATGAGACCTTGTGCTTACGTATTCTCAAAAGGAGGTTGAGAAAGTCAGAGCAATCGTAGTTCCCACTTATGCTAGTGGAAGCAAAGGGTGTTATTAAGAGACAAAGACAAATGTCATCTTAATGAAAAATGTATCTAATCTATTTCATCACATACATTTTGAAGGGTTGACTGATTGAATCTTTCATCGTAAGTTATAGGTGTTTTGCTTGAGTGTACAAGCGTTATCACTTACGAGTTAAGAAAGATGTTTGAAAAGATGATTGAATCTTTAATTGTAAGCATTGGGTGTTTTGCTTGAGTGTACAAGCGTTACCACTTACAGTTAAAAGATGTTTTTGTTTGAAAAATAGTTTGATTTAAAAGTGTTGTATGTGATGTGATGTGATAGATGAGATACTTCTTCCATAGAGATGATAAATGTCTAAATCTCGAGGAGAAATTGATTGGATTAGGGGGATGCTTTTAAGAAGCCTGTGGGTCCTTGTATTGTAAGCCCAAGAGGAGGCATTCCGAGGGTCATCGAGGGTCCTTGTATTGTGAGCCCAAGAGAAGGAATTCCGAGGGTCATCGAGGGTCCTTGTATGAAGCTCAAGAGGAAGCTATAGGGTATGGCTGGCATTGGCTTTAAGAGTGGTTTCACCGGGAAACCATCCTCTTAGGATTCAAGAGTGATTTCATCGAGAAATCATACTCTCAGGGTTCTATCCTAGCGCGGGGTGATTCTTTGTATTGGAAGCCCAATAGGAGGTTGTTAAGAGATTTCCAGGTCTCTTTATTGTTTGATGCCCAAGAGAAGGCTAAACTCAATGAGGGAGTTCTTTTGAACGAAGCCCAAGAGGAGGCTAACTCAGCAGGGGAGTGTTGTCTTATATGAAGCCTAAGCGGAGGCTAAACTCAGTAAATGAGTTTTCTTATATGAAGCCTAAGAGGAGGCTAACTCAATAAATGAGTTATCTTATACGAAGCCTAAGAGGAGTTTATGAAGGAAATATATAAACAAGTGTATAAAACAAGCAATTAAAGCAAGTTTAACTTGAATATATACAAAGTTTTGGGACTTACACCTTAAGGGAGCCCCATTGGTTTAAGAGCAATTTCACCAGGAATAATGCTTCTCTTAATACCAATGGAATCGGTGTATAAACAAGCGGATGAAAACAAACTAAAGAAATTTATTTATGCTTGAATATTTACAATGATGATTGAATGTGTACAAGGAAATGAATATGTACACGAAAGGGTTGTTATGTACAAGGAAATGAATATGTACATAGGAGGGTTGTTATGTACAAGGAAATGAATATGTACATAGGAGGGTTGAGACTTACATCGTGAGGGAGGCCCATGATCAATTTGAAAGAAATTCGAGGAAAACGGTTCGGTTTATCTTCAAATCAAGTCGATCATGGAAAAAGGTGTGTAAGTTTGTTGAAAAGTTTTTGAAAAGGTTTTGAAAAGTGAAGGATATTCACAAGAAGTTTTGAAAATATTAAGTTTGAAAGTTGGAAAGAAAACATTTTTTAAGAGTATTAAGAAATACTTAAAATGTCTCATTTTTAACTTAATAAAAATATAATCAAGAAGAAAATATTTTTTGGATTTTTTGACATAATCATAAAATAGGTATATTAAATGACAAGTGTGCAAAAAATCATCTCAAAATGAGAAATTTTGATTGGTTTTTTGAAAATGTTGAAGTTTGTTGAAAAACTTAAGAAAATTAGTGATAAAAAGAAGGTTTTGGTACTAAGGAGGTTTGAATCTAGGACCCTTGGCTTAGAAGTGAAAAGTTTTACCACTGAGCCATGTGCTTAACTTGTCATTTACACGCCTCCATTTGATTATATTTAAAAACAAGTTTTTGAAAATGTTTGAAAATAGTGAAAATGGAAGGAAAAGTGAAAAAGATGAAAAAATGGTCTCAGGGGGATTCGAACCCAGGACCATAGGCAAGGCAAAGGACTAAGAGCGTGCTGGCAACCGCTGGGACGGTAATACATCCGTTAATTTATTCTCTTTCATGTTATTATATCATAAACGAATTATTTGAATTTTCTAGAAACGAAATAACGCGCGTAACTTCATCTTCAACCTCCAAACTTCAGTCAATCTTATCTCCTTCATTTCTCAATGAATTTGAAAGTTGTAAACATCAAAGTTGCTCGTTTCAATCCCAGGAACACGATGGTGATGATTAATTTCATTTATTTTCAGTTTAGAACTATTAATTTTCGCAAGAACACGAAGAACCCTAGTTCTAATAATTGATCATGAAATCGTGTATGGATATGGAATTAAGCAATTGATTGAGGGTTAATGATCAGTGAAAGTGCATAAACAAGATAGCATAGCAATTTTTGAACTAAAATTCATAAATCAAAGAGTTCAAAGTTGAGCAACTTACCTCTTATAAGCAGAAATCGAATCCTTGCTTAGAGTGTTTCCAGTTGTGTTTTGATGATTGCTATAGCTCCATTGGACCTCAAGGAACGTGTGGAAGTGCTTAGCTTGGATTGAAACCTTCGAATCTCCAAGTCCAAGCTCGAGCAAGTTGAGTATGAAGATGATGATTCTGAGTTTACATAAATGGAAAGATGGCTTGGATCACTTATATATGGTGTATAGAAGGTGTTTGAATGATTGGAAAGTGAAGAGCACGAGTGAAATGGTAATTTGGAAGTTTTGGCTCAAAACTTGCACAAATGGAGTTTTGTGTAGAAAAATGTTTCTTAGCTTGTTTTCTGATGGTTTGAAATTTTAAACTACTTCTAAATGATGTTTAGAACATGTTAGAAACTTAAGTTTGCTCAGATTTTGCAAGGTTTGAAGATTGCAAAATTTCCCTCTTTGAACTTTGAAACTTGGAATTTAAGAAAGAAAGAAGGAAAGCTTGGACTATGATGCTTTGGAGTGATTTCAAAATGAAGAAATGACCTCTATTTATAGGCCAAGAAATCTGAATGACAAGGCAAGGTTATCATTTGAGAGAAACTTGCAACTTGCTTAAGTGGTAAGAAGGAATCTTTTGCATTTAATGCAAAAGTTACTTTCTAACCATGGTTAAAAATTTCTCTTTGATTCAATCCTCTTCTCAATCATGTCTAACTGATATTTATCAGTTATAATCTATCCAAAACTGATGACAAGGCTTCTAGAAGAGAGATTTGTGAAAAATGACTTATAATTTTGATGCACGATCTTGGAATTCCATGGTTTTGGAGCTCTATGTTTCAAAATCAAAAGCCTAGCTAGACAAAGTGTTTTTGCAAGTTCTTGGACATTTTGGAAAGCTTTTAACAAGACCTACAACTTTCATGTTTTGAGTTTTTTCTGAATCCAAATGGATCTAGGTGAAAAATGGCCAAGAAAGTGAGGAAAAACCATGTTTCTTAACACTTGAAAAAATTTCAAGTGTTAGAAAAAATTCAAATCTTGACTTTTTGTTGACTTTTTCACATTTCGTGATTTTTTATGATCATGATGGATTATTTGAAATATTTTTATGATTGAAAAAGTTTAGTCTTGAAAAAGTTGACCAAAAGTCAAAGTTTGACTTTTTTGAGCAGATGAATTTTCATCAGATGGTTCAGAATTTGTCTGATGAAGAAACATAGACTTTTCAATATTTTGAACCAAGAAATTAGGTCAAGATGTGTTGTATTGAAGATGTTAAGATCAATCTTCAAGAAAATAGGTCATCCATTGAGCAGAAAGTCAATGATTCACTATCTTCGATCAAAACCCTAATTGGTCGATTCAAGGTAGATCCTGAGAAAAAGTTGGGAATTTGAAGATCAAATGTTGATGATTGATTAAGATAGACCAATTCAAGTGAGTGGAGATCCAAACCCTAATTGATCATATCTTGAACAGATGAAATTTTGAAGAAACCCTAACTTTGACTTCTAGAAGCCACGCACGATCTATTATGTTCTGAAACTGTTAGTGATGCAGTGATGCATATGTGAATAATGTAAGGTGGTATCTTAGGTCAAAAATTGGGGTATGACAGATACTAAGACTGGTTATACTTACCATCTGAAGGTGTATCTTTTAGAATGGTTCATCATTGTGCAAGTGATAATCGTAATTACAGAAAATGTTGTTTTCCCCTGGAGGCGTCGTGGTCAATTAAAAGCTGCTTTGCATAATTTTGGTAGTAAACGTCTTAAAGAAAGCGTGAACGATAATTACCTACAACTTCTAAATATATATATATATATATATATATATATATATATATATATATATGAGTTTTTATGTTAGAATTCGGTGTTCACTTTTGTACAAATTATCCAAATAAACTCAAACTTCCAAGTGTTCGAGAAACAAGTTCTTTGAGAATGAATGAAACACCAATTTTACATTCAATGTCATCCATTTTCGATTAAATTATTTTACATTCCATTTAAGTTTAAACCAAATTTACTTTACATTCCAGTTTTTACTTTAAAGCTTTTTATTTCTATATTAGAAATAACAATCTCTTCGATAGAGATGAATGCCTAAAAACTTAAGAAAATACAAAACATACATTATCGTCCTAGGATCAATCTAGTCGATCTTATAAGTAACCAGAGTGTTTAGGATTCGGAAGACTAGCAATTATTTACCAAATTTCAAGATTAAAAACTTGGCACGCCCAGTTGTTGTACGTATTTTCTACCACATGTATTTTAAATTATCATTTTTCACATGGATTGGTGTGATATCACCGTCTTTCTATAGTTCAAGTGTATTTAAGATTTTTAGTTACAAAAAGGATTTGTTCTTAGTCACAAAAATCGTAAATGTCATGCAATTTCCCTTTCTTCATAGATCAGTGACTTTTTTCAAGACTAAATCGCCCTCTTCATAGGATCAATGAATTTTTTTCAAGACTAAATTGCCCTCTTCAAAGCCCTGTTGTTTTACTTTCAGATTATATCTTTGGGTTATCCTTTGTTTAACTACAATTTCCCTTATGTGTGCGGCACTCCTTATCTCATATAATAAGTCAGCCTCGACATTCAAAGCCTGGATGTTAGTGCCTTGTTCAAAATTCTCACGTCGCTAGGAAGGTAAACTAACTTCCACCGGGATCATAGCATTGGCTCCGAACACCATTATGTATGGGGTTTTCCGGGTTGTCGAATGGACAATAGTGTGATATGCCCACATGACCTCGTGGAGATGTTTCGCCCACAAGCCCATGGCATCATCTAATTTCTTTTTCAAGTCATTCAATATTACCTTATTGGCCGACTCTGCTTGACTGTTCGCTTGAGAATGCTCAACTGAAGTAAACTTGTTGAAAATACCGAGCTCCCTAAAGAATTCTACCACAGAGGCGCTCGTAAATTGAGTTCTGTTGTCGGAAACAATGACACGAGGAATTCCAAATCGGCATACAATATTTCTCCAGTAAAAATGTCGTACTCTTTTTGCTGTTATCCGAGCCACAGCCTTGGCCTCAACCCACTTAGTGAAATAAACCACCGCGATGATGATGAACTTCAGTTGCCCAGGTGCCACAGGAAATGGCCCCAGGATATCAACCCCCCACTGATGGAAAGGCCATGGGAAAAGTAAATAATGAAGGAGTTCAGTCGGCGTGTGGATGGTAGGCACAAATGCCTAACACTTCGAGCAAGAAATAACAAAATGAACATAATCCTTCAGCATGATGGGCCAATAGTAACCGGCCCGGAGTATTTTACTCGCTAGAGATCAACCATCTAAGTGATTCTCACACACACCCTCATGTACGTCTTTCATGACTAGGTTGACATCGTCTTATGACACACAACACAACATGGGAAAAGACCTTCCCATTTTGAAAAGCTTATTAGTCATAATTACGTACCTAGCCGACACTTTTTTGATTCGTCTGGCCTCTTCCTTATCATTGGGTAAAAGGTCTTGCTGGAGATACTTGACAATTGGAGTCATCCATCCTGTTTCTTCATTAATGGCCAACACCTCTTATTTTTCAATGCTTGGTAACATCAAAGTTTCCTGGATAATAGTTTTGTTAATTCCTGACCCCTTCGTACTGGCCAAACGAGCAAGGAGATCGGCCCAGGAATTATCTTCCCTGGGAATATGACAAATTTTAAAGTCTTGAAACTTCTTAGAATGCTGCAAGACCTGATGGACATATTTTATCAGTACGAGATCCTTCGTCTGAAAACTTCCGCCAACCTGCCTGGCCACCAAGTGAGAGTCAGTGCGGACGAGCAAATACATCACTCCAACTTCTAGAGCTAACTTTATGTCTGCTATAAGTGCTTCATATTCAGCTTGATTGTTGTTGGTTTGAACACCAAAACGCAAAGAGTATTCCAGAATAATATCTCCTGGACCTTCCAAGACTATCTCGGCTCCACTACCTTTTAAATTGGACGAACCGTCCACAGAGAGAACCCATTTTGTGAATTCCTCATCTCCTATCGGGGAACTGAATTCAACTACAAAGTATGCCAACGCTTGGGATTTTATGTTAGTCCGAGGATTGAACTCGATATCGTACTCGGAAAGCTCTACCGCCTAAGACACCATTCTCCCAGCCAGATCCGGCTTCTTGAATATCTGCTTCAAGGGAAAATTTGTTTTTACAAGGATAGGATGACCCTGGAAGTAGTGCCTCAGCTTCTGCGCAGTCGTTACTAACGCCAGGACTAGGTGCTCGATCTTCAGATATCTTAACTCTTCCCCTTTTAACCCTTTGCTGACAAAATACACTAGACTCTCTTCGGCCTCTCTATCTTGTGCCAACATGGAACTAATGGCAATATCTAAGACAACGAGATACAAAACCAAAGGGATATTCTCCTTAGGTCTAGACAACACTGGAGGAGATGACAAGAACTGTTTCACATCTTAGAACGCTTGCTCACATGCCTCAGTTTATTCGAAATCAGCCCTTTTTCTTATCGCTACAAAAAAATGGATCGATTTATCGTCGGCGCATGATAGAAACTGGGACAGAGCTGCTAGTCGGCCAGTCAGTTGTTGAAACTCACGAATGGTAGTAGGGATCCTCATGTTAATTACTGCTTGGCACTTATCTGGGTTGGCCTCAAATCCTCGGCTGGATAACATAAAACCTAGAAACTTGTCGGCCTGAACCCCAAACGTACATTTGTCCGAGTTCAAACGCATATTATACTTCCGAACTTCCGCAAAGGTTTCCTCTAGATCCAGGACGTGCTTTCGCTCATCAATTATTTTGATGACCATGTCATCCACATAAACCTCTATATTCCGCTCGATCTGTGGAGCAAACACCATATCCATAAGCCTCTGATAGGTTTCTCCAGTATTCTTCACGCCAAACGGCATTACCTCATAGTAATAATTGCATTGATATATCATGAAAGTTGTTTTTGGTGCGTCCGCCGGGTTCATCCTGGTCTGATTGTACCCGGAGTAAGCGTCTAGGAAACTCAACATGCGGAAGCCGGAAGCTCCATCTATCAAACGATCAATGTGCGGAAGAGGATAAGGATCCTTTGGGCATGCCTTGTTAAGATCTGTGTAATCCACACGCATTATCCACTTCCCGGTTTTCTTCTTGACCGTGACCACGTTGGACAACCAAGTTGAGTATTGAACTTCCTTAATGAACCCGACTTTTATCAACTTATTAACTTCTTCAATTTCTTTCCTTTTTTCTTCACCACTCCTTCTCTTTCGCTGCGACACGGGCTTAACATCAGGGTCTAGGGCCAAGTGGTGGCACATAACACTCAGGTCTATTCCAAGAATATCTGAAGGCTTCCATGCAAAAAGATCAATATTTCGCCTCAGAATCTCAACTACCTCGGCCTCCTCCTCTGCAGCCATCTGAGTACCAAGATGAGTAATTTCAGACGGTTGAGAACCAATTTATACTTCCATTGTTTCCTCCTGGGGAACAAGACTATCCTCATGAGGGTCTCCCCTAGGATCAATATCAACCACATCAACCTTGTGGTATGCCGGCTCCTCAACCGGAACTGACTTTTGCTTAATCTTCATGTTGTCTTTGTAACATTTTTGGGCTAGACCTTGGTCTCCCCTGACTACTCCAACTCGGCCCTCATCCAACGGATACTTTATGGTGAGGTAAAGCATCTATAAAGCCGCCTCCAAATTATTGAAGGAAGGACGGTCGATGATGATATTGTATGATGATGTTGCATTCACGACCAGATATCAAACCCGAACATCCTTAGCATTCTCATCTATCCTGAACGTGGTTAATACAGGAAGATGGCCCAGGACTTGCACCTGCTCCTTAGAAAATCCCACCAAGGTTCCACTTAAAGGCAACAATTCCTTGGGGTCGAAGTCCATTCCTTTGAAAGCTTCCCAATACATGATGTCCGTCGAGCTTCTCGGATCTACCAGGACTCTCTTGACTCCCCAGTCTCTGATTTGCACCTCAATTTCCATGGGATCGTTCTCATGGGGCATAATTTCTTTAGCGTCCTCACGGGAAAAAGCTACAATCCCAGGACCATTATCGGCTGGATCGACCTGTACCACGTGCATCACTCCCCGGGCGTACCTCTTTCGAGCTGAACTAGTGGAACCTCCCCCGGTGAATCCATCAGAGATGGTGTTAAGGGTATGTCGGGTAAGCCTTACCTCACGGACCTCCTCAACTGCTTTTCCTTTCTTCTTTGAAGGTGACCCGGAGGTGTCAACCCCTTTCGGCGGCGGGCTACGCTTGTCGGATTGGTTCGGGTTATCCTTGACGTAAGATGAAAGCTTGCTCTTTTGGATCAACCTTTCTATCTCTCGACGTAAAGTCGTGCAATCTTCCGTCGTGTGGCCCCAAATTCTATGGTAGGCATACCACGCCTTTGTATCTTTACCCATCACGACATTTAGCGAACACGATTTCCATAGAATGGTAAACAAAAATTCAAATGATTCACATCCCTCCGGATGTCATCCCTACTTGCATTCAAGGGATTAAAGGTCTCATCATGTTTTAAAGGGAAACAAGGTGTCTGTTGGGTCTGCCTTTCCCGGGACGCTCCCTTGGAGGGGAATTGTCCCGAGGACGAGCCTTCTGTCTGGTGCCTTCTTCTTGACCCTTACCCTTCTCTTTAGCATCATGGGATCTCTTCTCCATGTTGCTTTCCTCACCCTTCACATAGCATTTTGCTCGGGTGATGATCTCATCCATGCTCCTAGCCGGTTTGTGAGCCAGAGACTCGTTGAATTTCTCGGCTCGGAGCCCATACTGGAACGCTGCCACGACGATTTCTTGGTTGGGATGGGAAACTTTTATGGTTTCTTCATTAAACTGTGCCATGTAATCCCTCAATGACTCTGCCGGTAGTTGCCTCATGCCAAAAAGTGATGTATTCGCAACCTTTTGGTGACGATTTACAAAAAAATTCTGGATTATCTTCTTGTTGAAGTCTTGATAACTGATCACGGAGAGCCTAGGCAGGCCTATGTACCACCTTAATATGGATTCCCTGAAAGTTCCAGCCATCAGCTTGCATTTCAAATAACCATTGGACCCTATCAAGGCCATGATGTTGTTGACAGAGATGATATGCTCCTGAGGGTCAGTCTTTCCATCATATGTCACAAGAACGGGAGGTTTAAAATTCTTTGGACATGATCGTCCCAGATGGCTTGAGATAGAAGTTGCGGCTCGAAAAGCTCTGCCTCTTGCTCTTCAGACTCATCTTGGCTCCTCTACTGAAGAGCTTGGACACTATCTTGTAGGGTATCGTTATATTGATGCAAATCATCGATCATGGCCAACAATTGCGCCAAGTCTGGCGGGTCAGAACCAGGGGGTGTCGTAGACATTGTTTTGCTTGTAATTCTAATGCGGTGGCCTGTGAATGTTTTATCGAGGCCCCAAGGTGGGCGCCAAATGTTCTTGATAGAATAATTATATGAGTATGTTTAGGGATTTAGAGCTACAAATGAAGTAACTTGTGCTCCAAGCCAATTGTCTTGCTTATCCCGCAGTCGGGAGCCCTTTATATAGAGGTACCATGACCCCTATGATTAATGTATGTAACGGATGTGCCTTCCAAAGTGCCATAATTGAACTACCTCTAAGGAAGGTAACTTTCTCCGCCGATGAATGATGACCTAAACGTAACGCGCATCGTCAGCCTTTAAGTGGCAGTTATGTCTTAAATGCTCTGACTTAAGCATAACGTCCTCATAATGGTCGGGCTGCTCGTAACTTTTTGCATCCGAGTTATACGCCAAACAAGTACCTCTTCGTCCACTGGCGCTATGGTCATCGGCCCCTCCGGCTACACAACCCAGATGAGGTTTCCTAAGGTCCAGTGTATACCTTTTGTAGGTGCTCTTTGTAACGCCCCGATTATTAAACGTTATTTAATTAAATAATATTATATTATTATTTTTGGGATTATCGGTTAATAATTATTTCATGATAAATTATATTATTTAGTCGGTATATTAATTAATATAATCGACGAAATATTATTCATACCGATAATTATTTATTCGGACCGGCAATTGTGCGTTTAAACCGTTTGGGTCAATTATGGAATTATAGAAAGAAATGGTATAAGTTAGAAAAAGTGGAGGAGGGTTTGTTTTGCAATTAGAGGAATTAGAGATATAAGAGAGAAAGAAGGGAAAAGGAAATAGAAAGGAAAGAAGAGAGAAAGAAATAGAGAGAAGAGAAAGAGGAGAGAAAAGAGGAGCTAGGGTTGGAAGAAGAGGAAGATGAAGAGCAAGCCATGGATGATCATTGGGAGCTCAAGTTGCACAATCAAGAGGTAAGGGGTTTGATTCTCTCACTCATATAGTTGGGTTTGATAGAATATATTTTGGATTTGGGTATGAATTGATTTAGGGTTTATGAGCTTTGATGTGTTTCTTGATGTAATTGTGTGCTTTAAATCATTGCTACATGTTGGAAATTCGATTTAGATGATGTTGGGATGTTTGGGGATGATTAGGAATGGATTGGGGTGATTTTGGAAGCTTAAAAACGTGAAAAAGGGTGTTGCAGAGTCATCAACACGGGCCGTGTTGATGCACACGGGTGCCCGTGTTGATGCTCGGGTGGGCTTTTTCCAAAAATCGTTTCGGCCATAACTTTTAGACCGTAACTCCGATTTAGGCGCCGTTTGATGCGTTGGAAAGCTAGTGAAATTTTCTATATGATTATGAGGAATTTGGTAGCTCTAAGAGCTTATTTTAATAAGAGATTATTTGAGAAAGTGTTTATGTTTATAGGTGAATTTGAATGTGTTGAATTTCCTATATTCATGAATATGTTAATGTTGGTGTTGTAATTGAGTTGAGATTGATGAATTGGACTCATGAGAAGTATACTTGGAAAAATTATTTCGTTGCTTGGCTCATTTCTTTTTACCATATTAATAGTGATGTTTTATCAATGGTTGTATGTATTTTTAGTGAAGTGTTTGGTGATGTTTGGTGTACTAAATGAATGATTTTGTGAGTTATACATTAAGTGCAAAATGCCTTATGTTTTGATATGGTTTGAATGATTGAGTATGACAACATGTATGCTTATGTTTGAATGCATGTTTGTATGAAAATGATGATGTGATGATTATGATGATGCTACATGATTAGATATGAGGCTTGCGATGAATTGTTCATGACTAAATGATTCTTGTTGATAAATGCTTCCTATTGTGAATGCATGACTTTTATAGTGTTGAATTATTGTTGAGGGTTTATGCCAAACACGTTGATGTTGTTGTTGTTGATCGTTTTACCTTGGTGTTGGGTAAACGAAACGTTGAGGGCTTATGCCTAGTGTTGTTGTTGTTGATCGTTTTACCTTGGTGTTGGGTAAACGAAACGTTGAGGGCTTATGCCTAATGTTGTTGTTGTTGTTATGTAGTTGATGTTGCGTTGTTGTTGTTGTTGTTTATGTGATGTCGTGTTGTCGAGTCACATACATTTCAAGCGAAGAGGGCTTTTATGCAAGCGATGATGGCTTTTATGCCGAGCGAAGATCGGCTTTATGCCAAG
Organism: Vicia sativa; assembly: GCA_021764765.1. NCBI lineage: Eukaryota > Viridiplantae > Streptophyta > Magnoliopsida > Fabales > Fabaceae > Vicia > Vicia sativa. Next base: position 102,027,219 of record CM038796.1, on the reverse strand, counting down.
TGTCCCTAATTACGGACAAAGCGACGGGTACCACATGCATAACATAGTCGTGTCTCATGGAGTCGTTTATGTTATCGAGTCGTTTGATGTCGAGTTTTATATGATGGTTTATGTGGAATTGCGATGCTATATGATGTCTTTTTGTGATGACCTTTATGATGAATATGAAATGAATATGATATGATAATTTCATGATGACTATGCGATGAATATAAATGATGAGTTTTGCGATGTTTTGACTTTGATAAAATGCTTGTTGCAAATATGATGTGATGATGTTTGTGATGATGGGCTTTTATGCCAAAATGACGATGGGCTTTTATGCCAAAGCGACGATGGGCTTTTATGCCAAAGCGACGATGGGCTTTAGCCAATTTGTGAGGATTTTGTTTATATTGTGTTGTTGTTTATGATTGCCGTGTTGTTTAGTGAAGTATTGATTTATGATAATTACATGGTGGGAAAAGTTTATATGATATTGAGATGATCTATGTCGATGATGTTAGGTTGATAAGGTGTTAATTATATATACTAATATGATGATTAAAGTATGTGAGAGGTGGATATATGTTAAAAAGTGCTCACTAACCTATATCATTTATGATTCCAAAACTATATATATATGTTATCATGCCTTTAATTATATGTTTTGGAGTATCTCACCCTTTACTTGTTCGCCGTTACCTTTATACTGGTAACGTGCAGGTGTTGAAGACGGAGTTTATAGCTGCTGTTAGTCGAGTCGGTGTCGCTCTGATACGTAGCACTCGGGATGGGTTGTTTATGTTGTTTGTAGTTGTTGTTTTAGTGATTGTTTTATAATCCTGAGGATGCTATGTATCCAATATTTGTGTTGATGAAAATATTTTATAAAATGAGTTTTGTTGTGTCGATGTGATGCCTCAAATTTGTTAATGAAATTTTAATACTCTGATTTTGATTAATTAATCTTTGGGTAGAATGGGGTGTTACATAAGTGGTATCAGAGCAGGTCGGTCCGTTCGACCAAGTGTTTAATGTCATTTACTCCTTTAGTGCGCGACTAGTGTGTGAAACACTGTCTGTACTTGTTTATGTTGTTGTAGAAGTTGGTTGTGTATAAGTGGGGGAGAAGCTTGTACTTCTCTGAGTTGTTTTGGTGATGGAGAAATGGCACGATGTGTCATTGGTTGCAAGATTGCAAGTGTAGTTGGACGGTGTCTTTCCATTTCGGATGGAGTACAGAGGTGAAGCTTGCGTTGACTAAGGGTTGGTGCCTTAGTTAGCTGGTGCACGTGATGCAAGAAGATACTATTGTAGTTTAGTCAAGATGGTTTATGCTCCGTCATGATTTCGGCTTTCTATTGACAAATTGAGGGACTGATCATCCTTAATCTCTTGTTGATAGTAGTTGGGATAATGTTGGATGGATGGACGTGTCTTGCTAGCCTAGATAGTAGGTAGTAAATATTGTTTGGATTTTAGCGGGGTGCTTGCTAATGATTTGAAGAGTTGATGCAGATTCTCATATTTGAAGATGAAATGTATTTAAGGTCTTGAGATGTCGGTTAAGTTGAGATGCCTCTAAGGGAGGACAATCGAATATGAAAGATAGTTGCTTCCCAGAGGATATAGAGGGGGCTTTAGTTCGATGAAGTTATGGAGTAGAAGTTATGTCTTTTGAGTATTTGGAAGGATTCTTAGAAGACGAGATTAAGATGTTACGATAGTTGCAATGATAGTGTTTTTGAAATTGGTAGAGAAGCCACAGTGATGGGGTGTCAGTTGTGTATGTGCTTCAACTATGTGTTCGAGGAAAGGAGGATAAAGGAGAATATGTCCAAACAAGAAGGAATTATGTTTCTGCTAAGTTCGCGGCGCGAACAAGGGGGTGGCGGCGCGAAAAGTCTCTGCCACGGGTTCGCGGCGCGAACGAAGGACCGCGGCACGAACGGAGTCCTTTTAGGAATGAAGTTAAGAGATAGCTATTTTGGTATTGATGATGTTTAGCAGGATCGGCAGAGGATATTTATGGAAGTGTTACTATTATTGGAAAAGTTGAAAGTTAGTAAGAATGGAATGATCAGTGATTGACCTATTATTTGATACTGTTCCAGAAGCGTTACCTAAGGAGGTTTGTGATTTGTTGCCGAGACGTGAAGTGAAGTTCCCAGTTGATTTTGGTTTCCAGTATCAGTCTGGTGTTGATGTTTCAGTATTGTATGTCGTTGTTTGGATTGAAAGAGTTGGAGAGTTAACAAGAAGATTTGTGCGACGAGAAATTTGTCAGTCAGAATGTGACACTGTAGAGTACGCCTGTTCTACGGATTAAAAGATTTGGAAGTTTTGGCCTTAGTTGGTGATTGTCGTATGTTATGGATGACTTTTCCAGGTTGGCATTCCAATTGCCTTGGTCGATTGATGAAGATTAATCGATTATTTTGGGAAACTCGTTGTGAGTAAGTTCAAGAGAGATGAAGTAGAACTGTCTACGACATCAATGTGGATTTCACCAGATACTAATAGTTGCAATGGATTGTTAGATTGCATCAAGATGAGCTTTGACGGTGTGATTGATCTGGAATGGTGAAGTGATTGCTTGTACCTTAAAGATGATGGATGGGTTATGAAAGAAAGCATTCCTATTTTGATCGGTATTGGTCCTGATTATTTTGTGTTAGACTTCAGAGGTTTTGTTTTATGGCTCTAAGTTTGAAGTGTTTTTGTAATCACGAAATTATGGAATACGTGTTTGGTTGGATGGTATAAAGTATGAATAGGCAACGATGATGTTTGGTTGTTTATTGGAGAGTGTTGAGATTCAAATATGGAATTAGTAAGTTTGATATCTACGAGTTGTCAGAGTGCGCAGCGGAAGCGTGATGTAGCGTCGTTCGGGTATGCGTGTATGACTTGTGGGAGTTCAGGAACTGAACATTGACAACCTATATGAATGATGTGATCATTTGGATTTCCTAAAATGGAAGTGTTCGCTGAAGTTTTAGTGTTGACCATATAGTAATCCGTGGATGGATTCCTTGGTTATGTGTTTGATGGGTGCGTTATGGTAATATTCTGTTATGAGTTGTGAGACCTAGGTGTTGTTTCTTCATGCTGTGGTGAAGACGTTGTTGTGTCGCGAAACTTTATGTTCTTTTCTTTTGCGATGACTCGTTTCCTTGATGGTGGTTCGAGTGTGTGATTGTTTCCCCTAATAAGGAATAGAGATGGTGTTACCTATGACGATGGTAACGATCTTGTTGTGCTTTGATTCGCGAATAAACCCGTGTGTTTGTAGTTTAGTAACTCCTTATGTCATCGGAATATAGTCGAGTGCATTGTATGGGCTTTGCATCTCGACATTGTTATTCTGTTGTTGTTCCTGTTGTCGTTGTTACCGTAGTAACGCAAAGTGATGTTTTATTTCATGACTAAGACGAGTTTAGTTGGATGCGTTGATATTGCTAAGAAAGTAAAAGTGACGGCGAGGGTGAAGTTTTGCATACATCCTGATGTCGTATATTCAAGTATGGTAGCGGTGTGGTTAATTACTCTCATGAGTTTTGATATGTCGAGAAACCTCTTGAACGGTTTGTCGTGCCAAGGAAGTGGTAATCGAAGTATTTCCAGCGTGACGCGAAGAGTAAAGAGTTTGATATGACTTTGGCGACGAGCGCGGTAGCGTCGATTGGATTTTCGAGGACGAAAATATCCTAAGTGGGGGAGAGTTGTAACGCCCCGATTATTAAACGTTATTTAATTAAATAATATTATATTATTATTTTTGGGATTATCGGTTAATAATTATTTCATGATAAATTATATTATTTAGTCGGTATATTAATTAATATAATCGACGAAATATTATTCATACCGATAATTATTTATTCGGACCGGCAATTGTGCGTTTAAACCGTTTGGGTCAATTATGGAATTATAGAAAGAAATGGTATAAGTTAGAAAAAGTGGAGGAGGGTTTGTTTTGCAATTAGAGGAATTAGAGATATAAGAGAGAAAGAAGGGAAAAGGAAATAGAAAGGAAAGAAGAGAGAAAGAAAGAAGAGAAAGAGGAGAGAAAAGAGGAGCTAGGGTTGGAAGAAGAGGAAGATGAAGAGCAAGCCATGGATGATCATTGGGAGCTCAAGTTGCACAATCAAGAGGTAAGGGGTTTGATTCTCTCACTCATATAGTTGGGTTTGATAGAATATATTTTGGATTTGGGTATGAATTGATTTAGGGTTTATGAGCTTTGATGTGTTTCTTGATGTAATTGTGTGCTTTAAATCATTGCTACATGTTGGAAATTCGATTTAGATGATGTTGGGATGTTTGGGGATGATTAGGAATGGATTGGGGTGATTTTGGAAGCTTAAAAACGTGAAAAAAGGGTGTTGCAGAGTCATCAACACGGGCCGTGTTGATGCACACGGGTGCCCGTGTTGATGCTCGGGTGGGCTTTTTCCAAAAATCGTTTCGGCCATAACTTTTAGACCGTAACTCCGATTTAGGCGCCGTTTGATGCGTTGGAAAGCTAGTGAAATTTTCTATATGATTATGAGGAATTTGGTAGCTCTAAGAGCTTATTTTAATAAGAGATTATTTGAGAAAGTGTTTATGTTTATAGGTGAATTTGAATGTGTTGAATTTCCTATATTCATGAATATGTTAATGTTGGTGTTGTAATTGAGTTGAGATTGATGAATTGGACTCATGAGAAGTATACTTGGAAAAATTATTTCGTTGCTTGGCTCATTTCTTTTTACCATATTAATAGTGATGTTTTATCAATGGTTGTATGTATTTTTAGTGAAGTGTTTGGTGATGTTTGGTGTACTAAATGAATGATTTTGTGAGTTATACATTAAGTGCAAAATGCCTTATGTTTTGATATGGTTTGAATGATTGAGTATGACAACATGTATGCTTATGTTTGAATGCATGTTTGTATGAAAATGATGATGTGATGATTATGATGATGCTACATGATTAGATATGAGGCTTGCGATGAATTGTTCATGACTAAATGATTCTTGTTGATAAATGCTTCCTATTGTGAATGCATGACTTTTATAGTGTTGAATTATTGTTGAGGGTTTATGCCAAACACGTTGATGTTGTTGTTGTTGATCGTTTTACCTTGGTGTTGGGTAAACGAAACGTTGAGGGCTTATGCCTAGTGTTGTTGTTGTTGATCGTTTTACCTTGGTGTTGGGTAAACGAAACGTTGAGGGCTTATGCCTAATGTTGTTGTTGTTGTTATGTAGTTGATGTTGCGTTGTTGTTGTTGTTGTTTATGTGATGTCGTGTTGTCGAGTCACATACATTTCATAAGCGAAGAGGGCTTTTATGCCAAGCGATGATGGCTTTTATGCCGAGCGAAGATCGGCTTTATGCCAAGTGTCCCTAATTACGGACAAAGCGACGGGTACCACATGCATAACATAGTCGTGTCTCATGGAGTCGTTTATGTTATCGAGTCGTTTGATGTCGAGTTTTATATGATGGTTTATGTGGAATTGCGATGCTATATGATGTCTTTTTGTGATGACCTTTATGATGAATATGAAATGAATATGATATGATAATTTCATGATGACTATGCGATGAATATAAATGATGAGTTTTGCGATGTTTTGACTTTGATAAAATGCTTGTTGCAAATATGATGTGATGATGTTTGTGATGATGGGCTTTTATGCCAAAATGACGATGGGCTTTTATGCCAAAGCGACGATGGGCTTTTATGCCAAAGCGACGATGGGCTTTAGCCAATTTGTGAGGATTTTGTTTATATTGTGTTGTTGTTTATGATTGCCGTGTTGTTTAGTGAAGTATTGATTTATGATAATTACATGGTGGGAAAAGTTTATATGATATTGAGATGATCTATGTCGATGATGTTAGGTTGATAAGGTGTTAATTATATATACTAATATGATGATTAAAGTATGTGAGAGGTGGATATATGTTAAAAAGTGCTCACTAACCTATATCATTTATGATTCCAAAACTATATATATATGTTATCATGCCTTTAATTATATGTTTTGGAGTATCTCACCCTTTACTTGTTCGTTACCTTTATACCGGTAACGCGGTGTTGAAGACGGAGTTTATAGGTTAGTTAGTCGGTGTCGCCTCGATACGTAGCACTCGGGATGGGTTGTTTATGTTGTTTGTAGTTGTTGTTTTAGTGATTGTTTTATAATCCTGAGGATGCTATGTATCCAATATTTGTGTTGATGAAAATATTTTATAAAATGAGTTTTGTTGTGTCGATGTGATGCCTCAAATTTGTTAATGAAATTTTAATACTCTGATTTTGATTAATTAATCTTTGGGTAGAATGGGGTGTTACACTCTTCGATTAACCTCTATGTCTCGGCTAATGGATTTTATGCATGAACAAATATTATAGTAAAATAAAGTTGATAAATTGAGTCTAAATATTGGTTAATACATCTATAATTTAGTGTCAGAAAATGGTTAATAACATGTATTTTATTGGTTAATAAAATTGTAAAAGTGGTATAAATAAAATAATTGATTAATAACATATATTTTTGTGGTTAATATAATTGTTAAGTTGGTTAATGACAATAACCTTATATTTGTGTTATAAAATAAATTTTAAAAATATATAATTTTTAAAATAATAATTCCTTAAAAAAATATTATTTTAATAAAGACATTGATTACGTATAAATATTATTGGTAATACCTACTATGTGGATCATACATAGGCATGACAACAAAATCCGTTCTTGTGAATATTCACTCGAACTCGCTCCAAAGTTGACAGGAAAAACCTGTTTTGACTAGGTTTGACTTTTAGTTTGAGTTTTCTCCAATTATAAAATATGAGGATGGGACGGATAATAGGAACACAAGTACTCACTTATGATTCTGTTTAGTTTATTTTATATGTACATTATTTTTTATTTGTGATTATTTAATATTCTTGCAGGAAAAACTATGTTATAGATCTTAAGGGATTTGGAAGCTCCTACAAGGGATGCATGGCCTCCAAGCTAAGGATCTAGCTTACCCCGCATATGAGAGCCCTTAGATGTGGTATAAGAATCCTCTCTTGAGCGTGTAGCTAAGAGAGGGAATGAGAGAATGATCCCTTTTTCATGGCCATAAGACCTCTTTATATAACCGTCCATTAATACTCGTAACCGATTACTAATAACTTGTAATGTCCGTAACCGGCTCATAAGTAACGTAACGGAAACCAATCCGGTCTTATACTACTCGGCCAGCACAGGTCGGCCGCGGATATATGTCAATTCACGTCCGACCTAAGCACTCGGCTCCAACCTAGAGGTCTCGCCGAGGAGCTGCCCGATTATCAACCATTAGACCCATCTTGGCCCCTATTTGATACTCCTAGCCCGGACAATATATTTTATGTATGAATATTTAAAATATTAAATACGAAGATAATATTTTGATAATTTGATTTGTATTTATTATTTAAAATATTTAAAATATTTAAAATATATATAATTTTTTGAGATTATTTTATTTTATGATTTATAATGTAATTTTGAAGAAATTTTTTTTATCAAATAATTGATTTTATTAAATGAATTATAGCGGGACTGAGATACCCAAACTCGTTTGGGACGGATTAAAATTTTAATTTTCCATTGTCTAGAGTAGGAATGAAGATGGTTGAGAAAGGACGTAAAAATTATCTCAGAACAGCCCGTTGATATGCTAATCATATATGGGTAAAAAAAGATTTAGGATTGGGTTGTCCAAAAATCTCTTAATTTGTCAACATCAAACAGCTTTATGAGAATGGCTTTACGGAAGAAACACGTAGTCTCATAACTAGTCTAACTGATATAGTTTGAATTTGCTATACATGTTTCATAAATCGGGTACCTTCTGAGTATCACAACTTGGCACGTATATAGTTTGGAAAGGGTTGCTAACTGCGTGGCTACAGACCTATGATTATACACTACACTTGTACCAATAGCAATAATGACTTATAATAACTTGTAAGTATCAAACTTTGATAGATATGTTTTACACAAGAAATCAAGTCTGACCATTATTCTATAATTTTCTCAATAAAATTCAAAACTGACACTTTTAGAACTCAATTCAAATTTTTGGCTGTCCTATGTGTGTTCTTGATAAAAAAACTCAAAATTTTGAAATCCAAGCTCAAACAGTGGAACAGGAATAAATTTGGAGATATTCATCTCAAGGTCTCCCTTGCTGAGTCTGCTCTGAAGGAAATCCAGGATGATATTGCTATCCATGGCCACTCGAATAGTCTTCAGGGTAAGGAATGCAAGGCCCAGCATGACTTAGATCTTGCCTTAGATATGGAGGAGGTATTTTGGCATGAAAAATCTAGGATTAAATGGCAGGTGCATGGAGACAGAAACACTAAGTTTTTCCATACTTATGCTAAAATTAGGTGGAAAACTAACATTATCTCTTCTTTAGTCATTAATGATGATGTTGTGAATGATACTAATATCCTGGAAACTCACATTGAAAACCATTTTAAGAACCTGTTCAACAAAAACACTGTCTTGCAGGAACCTAGCATCATTAGTAGGTTCATTTCTAATTTGGTGTCTAATCTGACGAATGACATGCTAACTAAAATTCCCAGCCCTGAGGAAATCTACAGTGCTGTTAAAAATCTTTTTGCGGAGTCTGCTCCTGGCCCGGACGACTTTGGAGGCATTTTCTTTCAAAATTATTGGAAAATTATCAAACTTGATGTCATTAAAGCTGTCACTCAATTCTTTGTGCAGAGTTGGTTGTTACCTAATTTTAATTTTAATGCTAATACCTTTATCCTCATTCTCAAGATTAAGGATGCCAACTGTCTTGGGCACTACAGGACAATAGCCTTGGCTAACTTTAAATTTAAAATCATATCCATGTTAAAATCATATCCAAGATTCTGACTGACAGATTGACTAGCATCCTCCCTCAGCTTATTTCTACTGAGCAAAAAGGTTTTGTTTCAGGCAGGGATATCAAGGACGTTATATGCCTCACCTATGAAGTTATAAACATTCTTCAAAACAAAAGTTTCAGTGGTAATGTGGCTCTTAAAATAGACATATCCAAAGCCTTTGATACCCTTAGTTGGGATTTTCTCTTAAAAAACCTTCAAGGTTTTGGTTTCAATGAAAATTTTTGTAATTGGATTAGTATTTTGCTTCATTTTGCTACTCTTTCTATTGGATTCAATGGCAAGCAAGTTGGATATTTTCATTGTTCTAACGGGTGAAGCAAGGAGATCCTTTATCCCCTATGCTTTTTTGCATTATTGAAGATGTCCTTAGCAGAGGTATTTCGAATCTTGTCACTACCAATCAGATTAACCTAATGAAAGCTAATAGAAACTATTTTGTGCCTTCTCACACTCTTTTTGCCGATGACATAATGATTCTCTGCAGGGGGATGCCAAATCCATTCAAACCATCTCTAATTTATTGTTGGAATATTCCAATTGCTCGGGCCAGTTTTGTAATTTTAACAAATCTTTGATTTAGGCAGGTGGAATGTCTTTGAGAAGGCATTGCAGGCTTGCTAGCATTATTGGGTTTACCATTGCCACTCCTCCATTCTTACATCAGGGTGTTCCTATTTTTGTAGGTAATCCCAAGGCCTGCCATTTCATGCAAATTATGGACAATATCAAATTAAAGCTAGTTGCTTGGAAATCCAAACTTATCTCCATGGCGGGAAGAGTCCAGTTGATAATGTAACACCCCAAATCTACCCGGAAATTATAACTAAAATCAGAGTATTTAAAAACCTTCAACATATTCGAGGTATCACATTTCGACATAAAACAATCAACCTGTATTTCATTTAGCATAGATACATAACATTCAGATGAACAAATTAAAACATACTTTATTCATATGAAAACATAACAACCTTTTTAATTAATTATGCAGCAGAATCACAACTTTCAACTTAGAAATCATTTACAAATTTATTCAACTAAAGCAGATTTCAACTTATAATTATCCAACAATTATAGTAACAACAACATAGAAACAAATAACATTCATTCCCCCGAGTGCTACGTATCAGAGCAACTAAACCGACTTGGACTAACAACAACTAATTCTTCATCCTTCGCTACCTATATGTTACCCACGTAGAGGCAACATCACAACAGAAGGGGTAAGATATCAACCAATATAAACAAGTGTATGATAAATAATATATTAGATTAGATCATAAAAATATCACCACTTTATAGCAACTATTATATAACAACCAACAAACATATTAATAACAACAACAAGACAATTTTAATCAACCAATATAACAGCTTAAATCAATACAACTTAATAACAACAACACTTCAATCAACCAACACATTAACAAAACAACTTATGATATACGACTTCGATTTATCACAACTTAACAACAACAACAACTTTAACACACAACTCAAGATGTGACTCAACTATGCACATGCATGTGGTACCATTGGAGCAGAACTCCCAACTTAAAATCTTCCCGTTTATCGAGGCATCAACAAGGCATAAGCCTTCAACTTTCAATGTGGTTCCATCAAGGCCAAGGCATAAGCCTTTGTCGCTAATTTTCCAATTCAGGCCAACTTAATAATGCAAATATATGTGACTCAATGAATGCAACAATCACATACAACAACAACAATCATCGTCACCAAGACATAAGCCATATCAATATTGTACCAATAAACAGAGGTACTCAACATTCAACACTAGTCATAGGCCTACAACTTAATCAACGCATCAACAACAACTTATAACAACAGCAATTCAACAACAACGACAACAATGTATTCAACGACAACTTATTCACAACAATAAACAACAACACAATTCCATAAAACAGATAATCCAACTTCACCTACAAATCAACTTGTTCGACATAATTACAACAAAACAAACCAACCAAAAATACCTACGAGTGTGTACAAATTACTCCGACTTTTTCAATCAATTCCGGTTAACTAATTATGCCACTTAAATCTACTAATTGGTACTGTTTCTGTCAATTTTCATTATGCTACTAAATTACACTACCTCTGTTATTTAGCTCACTGCTACTAAATTGCTCTCTGCCATTATTTTACTAACACTACTATTTTAACAAATCCTCCCAATTCCAATAACACTGATATTGATTCCTAACCTGCTCTTGCCAAATACATATACATATCCCACTATGCAATTCTACTATCTACTATCAATACAACTACCTGCTACAGTGACTAAATTTCCACTCAAACTATAAATATAATTTATGTTACTTACTGCTACTATGGATTTTCAACAACTTAGTGACACACTATTTTCCTGCTAAATTATCTTCTGCTATCAACCAATTCATAACGTATCTAATTATTCATCCAACCATACGGTATCGATATATAATATATGCATTACACATCGGTTATCTAAAATACGCATTATTTAATAATTCGATTAATCAACGTTATTTAATTGAAGTACAATATGCTACTTAGGTAATATATTAACTAAATGTATTTATTTAATGATAAACTAACCAATTATTACTAATTTACTAATGTTATATCATTTTTATTATTGTCACAGTGCACCAAAAGAAAACAAACAAAGCAGATTAAGGTGTGGGGCACCCACCCCCACCTGGGTGGCCCCTCCCCCTCTCCTTCAATATTACGGGGCGCCCACCCCACATCCATGTGGCCCCCGCCACTCTCCTACATCACATGGGCGTCCGCCCTTCACTTGGGTAGCCCCTGTCCCCCAAACCTTCCATTCTTCTTAGTTCTCTGTATATTTTTTTCCAGGAACTGCACCATATGAATCTTTTCTTCGATCGTTCCACTTATTTCCCAACATGAAAATAACCAATTTATAGTTTTCGATTACATCGACAGCATCCAAAACACATAACAACTTAATATGCAACACAATTCAATCGATTATAGAGTAACATGATCAACGAATATACAATATATATAAACCAATTTATTTTCCAACATAGATCAACAAACACATAGGCAAATTCATACAACCTAACCCCATATACGGTCTATCATATACCCAGTTATAGAGATTGAACTCCACCCTTACCTTGGATTGGAGACCGCTCTATAATTCCGGTTGCATCGTAGCTTCTTCCATGGCTTCCAACTTTTGCTCTACAATTTTTCCTCGATCAGTTTTCCCAAAATTCCTTCTACAATTATTTTCCTCTTCTCGTACAACAAGTCCTCTTTCTCTTCTCTTTCTTTTTCCCTTCCTCATGAAACCCTTATTTTCTTCACCATCCTACGTGTTGTAACCCAAAAACCTCAAACCTAGTTCTCTTTCTCCTTATATTCCAAACCTAATAAAATAACTTATTATTCCATAATGTCATCTTGGGCCTACTAGTCTTCACCTCCAATTATGCTATTTCTCACACCACCATTAAATTAAATTTAATTAAATAATAATACAATATAATAATATTACTTCTAATATTATTTCTCCGATTAAATCAACTAATTACTCGACTATCCACTAAACAACTCAAACAACATAATAATCCAATCTCCCTTCTTAGATAATACCGATAATTCCTAACTTCAAATAATTCCAATAATTAAATCCTTAATTACTATAATTAAATAATTAATTAAATTCGGGGCGTTACAGGTAAAATCTGTGATCTTGAGCATGACCATTCATTGTATCTCAATATACTGCTGGCCTGCTAGCACAATTAAGCAGCTTGAGACTTGGCTGCGAAATTTCATATGGAGCGGCAGTATAGACAAGAAAAAGCTAATCAATGTGGCTTGGATAAAGTGCTGTAAAAAAACTATAATGAAGGTGGTTTGGGAATTCTCTCACTTCGTGCTTTCAACTCTGCTACCAATGCTCACCTGTGCTGGAAGTTCCTTAACAATGCCCAAGGCTGGTCGAAGCTTCTCAATGCAAGAGTCAAAAGAAACTGCAGAATGATAAAATACTCTATCAAATCCTCTATCTGGCGCGGGATCAAAGAGTCTCATGACTTGGTTCTTGACAATTGCATTTGGATCGTTGGAAATGGTCACAAAGTCAATTTCTGGCTTGACAACTGGATTGGTGAGCCTCTTGCTAAGCGCTTCAACATTCTTGTTCAATTCCATCAAAACCTTTTTTCCAAGTTCTGCGATTGGTGGGCTAGAAGTGGCTTGCAGATACCTCCTAATACATTTTTAGCCTTGCCCAATCTTTTGAACTCTATTGTTGTTGTCAACATTGTGTATTTTGAGGTTGAGGATTCCTTGGTTTGGAAGAACTCGAGCAATGGTGATCTGAGTTTTAGAATTGCTTACAACTTGTTCATCACTCCTTCCCCCATCATCTTTTTGGTCTTCCTTCCCTTGGGACTCGGGCTCACCTCCTTCTCACTCCATGGTGGTGTGGAAATATTTGCACAGGAAAATTCTAACTGATAAAATTTTCATTTTGCATGGCTTCCAATTATCTTCAAGATGCTCCCTCTGCTGTAATTATGCAGAATATCCATACCACCTCTTCTTCAAGTGCCATTTTGTTGTGAATATCTGGAGGTGGTTTCAAAATATGCTTCAAATTTCATTCCAAATTAGAAACTTCTCGGATTGTCTCAAGATTTTGGACCTCTCTTTCTCTGATCAGGCTATGGCTACCATCAAACATGGCTTGGTTAGCATTTTCTACCACATTTGGAGTCCCAGGAACTCTGCTCAATTTGTTGATAAATTCATCTCTTAGTCCTCTTGTGTGGATGCCATTGCAGCCAAAGCCAAATTGGATGGTAATGGCTCAAAGAAGCTCTCTAACTCTGCCATATCTAATTTCTCCTTGCTGAAAAGATTCGATATTCAACTGCATCCAATTAAGACAACAAAATATTTGGATGTGCTTTGGTCCCCCTCCCTTTCCAGGGTGGTTAAACTGTAATGTGGATGGTGTGGTTATTGGTTCCCCTTGGGCTTCCGTTTGTGGAGGCATCTTCTGTGATAACCTGGCTAATCATGTTACTAGTTTCTCTGCTTGCCTTGGATATGTCCCCCCTAAGGTGGCCGAAATTATGGCTGCCCTCATTACCATGGAAAAAATTGTTGCTAGCAAGTTAAATAAAGTTTGGTTGGAAACTGATTGCATTCTTGTGGTTAAACCTTATTCAAGCCATGCCTTAGTGCCTTAGAATATTCAATCTCGTTGGCTTGTTTGATGGTCGTACACAATGCAGATAGACTTTTTGATCATGCATACTTTTCGTGAGGCCAATTTTTATGCAGATATTCTTGCTAACATTGGTCTAATGAGTAATTGTATCTCTTGGTTCCACCATGTTCATAGTGACATTAAGAAAGATTTCTTGCTTGACAAAAAGGGTGTTCCTAGAATTAGAATCTATCACTAAGGGGTTTTGGCTTGGTTCCCCCCTCTTATTGTATCTCCTCTTATTTTCTTTTTAATACATTTCCTCTTGATTTAAAAAAATATAGTTTTTTCATCTATTTAACATGTTAGTATATATATTTGCTCAAACCTTTGCGTATAACTTCCTTTTGTTCATGTTAAGTTTGTTTTATATGAACTGTGGAATCTAAACATGTATCATTCTACACAATTTTTCTATAGATTCTGTAATGTGTTCAAGCACAATTTGTTTAAGAGATAATTTTTCTATGTGTCACAAATAATTAGATAGTGTACCTTCAATCAATCACAAGATACTATTTAATTTTAATACATTAAATTATTTATTAAATAGTATACTTATTTGTTATTTTCAAAATATTTTACACGGAAGGTAACTCTACCTAACTTTTTAATTTAGGTAGATAAGAATTCACCTTTTCCCATACATTCTAATTATATAATGCAAAATGTTGAATATTACGATGCATTTCTTAATTCTCTACGTGCTTATTTGTTCTATGGTGATTTCTTGTTGTCAAACTATGCTAATTTATTTATGTTTTTTGTCAATTTTTTCGGTATTAGTAGAAATATTGTGAAGGAGCGTGTTAAGGAGAATAAAGTCTCAACCATTACCTCATTTAGCCAAGAGCACAACATTAGCGGTAGAGCCTAAGGTACATGTTGATGTTGACACTTTACACGGACTATGTGGTTAACCACAGTTAAATATGTAATTCTTTGTGTTAAATATGTTGTAAAATTCGATAGAGTCGAATTCAAATGTATTTGATAGATTAGTCAAATGCATTTTTAGTCGAATCATGTAGTTATCGAAGGAGTTAACGTCGACAGAGTTAAAACTTAACATTTGTTTTGTAATAGTTGAGTTAGTTAGAGATTATTTGTTGTGTAAGTAATTTTTTTATAAATAGGGAGGTATCATATTATTGTAAAGTGTGTGGATTATAGAAATTTAATTGGAGTTTGAAAGCAGAGAGACTCTGTAGATTTCAAATATTTCTTTTTCTTTTTTCTCTCAAAACCCTAATTTATATTTTTCTTCCCTTCCCTCACCCAAATATTCTTTTCTTAAAAAATCATTGTGTATGAAAATCATATTGCAACCAATGATTGGTTGAATCACTCAAGTGAAGAGTGAGGAACGAGAATCGTGAATCAACAAGGGAGTGATTGAATCTTGTTAAATCAAGTTTGATTCCAACATATGGTATCAAAGCCTTGTTGCAATTCTTGGGAAGCATAAAACAAAGACTTCTCATATGAACAGTCATTTTCCAGCAAATCTTTCAACCTTGAATGGTAAGAATAATGAGAATTGGTGTAAGCATATGAAGGTTGTCTTCTGCTATCAAGATCTTTGGGATCTTGTGAAAAATGGAGTGACACCAATTGGAAAAGATCTTGTGAAAAATGGAGTGACACCAATTGGAAAAAATGCTACATGTGAACAAAAAGATGCACATAAATATTTGAGAAATAAAGATTATAAAGCTCTCTTTATAATATATTCATCAATGTGTTGATCTAGACAACTTTGAGAAAGTTGGTGATGTAGACTCAATGAAAGAAGCATGAAACATCACAGAGAAATCATTTGGAGGTGCTGAGAAGGTGAAACAGGTGGTGAGGTTACAAACTCACAAAATAATGTATGAGTTGCTTGAGATGGAAGAAACTAAAAACGTGACTGATTTCTTCACTAGGGTTACGAAATTGGTTAATCAAATCAAGACGTATGGAGAATTTTTGACCTCAAGATTGATAGTTTCAAAGATCTTGAGGTCATTGGCACAAAAATTTGATCATGTGGAAGTAGCCATAGAAGAATCGAAATATTTTTCAAGTATGACAAAAGAAGAGCTTCAAGGGTCACTTGAATCTCATGTACAATGAATGATAGAAATACCTGCAAGAAAAATGAAAGGTAATGTAGCTATGCAAGTGCAATCGGAAAAGAAAAGAAAGACAAAGAAAGATGGAATGGTAAAGGAAGTAGATGAGGTTACACCAATTCAAATGGTAGAGGTAACCAAAAAGAAGGAAATCTGTTGAATTAGAGAAGACCCTCAAACCAAAGCAATCACATAGGTGGTATTGCATGTAGAGTAATGGGCGGTGGAAGAAAATATCATAAGAGTCACATCCAATATTACAATTGTCATAAGCATAGTCACTATGCTAGTAATTGTCCTAAAAAAATCAAGAAAGTGGTGCAAGACTTGCAAAACACGAAGAAAGAGAGATGTTGTTGATGGTCACAACGAAATATAAAGAAAGATTCAAGGATCAATGGTACTTAGACTCAAGTCACTCATCATACATGACTAGAAGGAAATATTAGTTTGTCAACATAAGTCCTTCGGTAAAGAACAAGGTGAAATTCACAAATGACAATACCCTGGATGCTGAAGGTATTGGTGATATTATGATTATGATGAAACATGGAAAAAGTTTGGTAATTTCCAATGTATTATACATACCAGGCATGACTTTTTTTTAGCATAGAGTAATTGATCAAGAAGAATTACAAGGTGTTGATTGAAGATAAGATAGTGAGAGTTCTCGACTTAGGTGGTAGGTTAATCTTAAAGGCACCTACGTCTCGGAACAGAACCTTCAAGATTTAACTTAATAAAAAGTGTTTCATGAAAGTAAATGGACTTTGATGTTTAGTTTCAGTTTGAACCTTTTTCCTACAAAACACTTTTGGACTAAATTTGTAGGTCATTCTTCTTACATTCAAAGTAAAAGCTACATACAATTTAATTTGAATAAGACTTCTTTTTAATATTGGGAAGGTACTCTCTCCGTCTCACAATAGGTGTCCTCTTTAAAAAATTTATACTTTTTAAGATAATGATTAATTATGTTGATTTCAATGATAAAATGAGTCTAATTTACTAAAATAGTCTTATTAATAATAGGTAGTGGAGTAGTTATATGAATTAAAATACAATAAACAAGGATAAGTTAATGAAAAAAAATAATAAATATCATATTGGTATTCTAAAGGAACAAATAAAAATAAGAAAGTGGACATCTATTGTGAGACGGAGTATAAAACTAACATTTATTATTTCCATCATTTTGTTTGTACATGTTTTATTATAATAAATATTAATGAAAACCTTAATAAGTTTGATTCAAAGATAGACAAGTAGGGTGTATCTTTTTAGAATACTCTAGATGCCAAGAGCTTATAAAATGTATAACAAATAAAAATTGATTGTAGAATAATGAATACATGTAAATTTTGATGATAAAGAGATTTACAATGATAATCTAAAGTTAATGCAAGAACTTTTAGATTTTCATGTAGTAGAGAAACTAAAGTCAAGAGCAATGGTGAAAAACCTTCTTTGGAAGATGCCTTGGTGAATGAGACACAACTTAATAACCATCTACTGAGGCAAATAACGATGAGAATGACAACTCATCTTGTCAAATACATCATTATAAGTACAGATCCTCAGATCCTAAAGATCAAATTATGAGGAGAAAAGATTACCCTATGAGGGATATATCTTACTTCATAATTGAATCTTATGTGGTTAGACTTCTTTATATGATAGATATATGGTTGATAGATTAATTCGTCTAAGACGATGGTTGGATAGTATATATGCAATAAGAGCTCAATATATTTTAAACAAACTATATATAGGATTTGGTTCCTCATTTCAAAGGAAACCAAATAAATTTACAGAAACAAATTGAATGGAATGTGAAGTTGTAAGAAACAAAGCTAAATCACATTAAAACCTTTTATTCATTAGCTAGATTAGAAAATATTAGATCGTTATTATCTTGTGTTATTAATAATAATACCATTTATCTATTTATATATCTATTAAATTTAAGGCTTTAAATTATATCACGATATTTAACACTGAATTCTTCAAAAATAATTCACATCATCATTTTAATTTATACGTACGACTTATACTAACCACCAATCAAAATACAATTATTTGTTTAGGGTGAATGGGATAGTTTAATTGACAATTATTAATTGAATTAAAGGGATGTAAGTCAGAGTTCAACTTATGTTAGAGGCATTTATTTGTATTTTCTTTCAATTATAAATAAATTGTTGATATTTATAAATCAACAACTTAAAAAAACATAATTATCTCCAATACACCATGTGACAATGATAAATGATTTAAATTCTGCATTATTAATATTATTAATCTGAAAAATTGAAAATTATATATGTATAATAAATATACTATTTTATTTCACTCCAGTTTTTAAAAAATAACACATATAATATTTTATCCCAAATATTAATAGCTTCACACAGCCATTATAAAAAATTACCATACAAAAGTATTTACTTATATATCATGTTAATTTTTTTAAATATAAAATAAGAAAGGGCAATATTACAATAAATAAAAGAGATCATTTTGTAAATTTCTTTATTCATATGTTTATTATTTTTAATGATCAATATAATATTCATCATATTATTTTTAAATTATAAATAATAAAGATAGATATCAAATTACTAATTTATTTATATCTATAAAAATAAAGACAAATACTATTATAAAAATATTTATAATTCATATTTATTAAAATTGATCCATCATCATTAAACATACATTTTAGCTATATGAATCATTGCCACACATTTACTAAAATATTGAAATAAAAAATTAATTTTAATCATCAAAAATTAATTTAGTCTCTATAAAATAAAATAAAAATTATTTGTCACTAATAAAAAAGAGAGTCAATTATCTATAAGACAAAAAGGGTCACTAATAAAACATTGTAAAAAAAATATTGAAATTAATGTCATAAATATTAATGCCATCATTAAAAAAACAAATATTGATTAAATATTTGCAATAAACTACATTTAAAGTTGCTCCCATTTAAATTAAATTATAATAAAATGTTAAAAATGTAAAAAAAAAAAAAAATTATAGATATTTAAATAAAAACATGTATTATTGTTATTGTTATAATTATTTGTACCATTATTTTTAAAAAATTTAACATATGAAATATTGACAATAAATAAAAATAAATCTTATGAATTGATGAGCTTCAATTACGTACATTGTGATGGTCATAATAATAAAATTTTACAGTAATTTAAGACTCATTATAATACATAACTCAATTTAAAAGCATTTGATTATATTATATTTTTTGATTAATTTTATTCATCTATAATTTTTTTATAGTTTTTATTACTAAGTAATAAAATTATATCAAATTCACAAGTATTTATTTCATAATAAAATTGATTATTTCAATTTTATCATAATTAAAAATTAATTGAATTCCAATTATATTTTTTTTTACCAAAACAAAACTAACTTCTTTCATTCCAATTGTATTATAATTGAGAAATAATATTAATTTGGTAACAGTTGTCAAGAATATATATTTAGACATTCAAACATCTAAATCTATAGGCATAAAAAAAGACAAAATATTGAGTGCTTTTTTTATTATTTTAATTTTTTTGTATATTTTTTAATTTTTTAAAATTATTTTGATTAATGAAATATTAAAATTTAGTTAATACAATTTAAAATTTGATTAATACATATTTTGATATAAAAAAATAATACCTATATCATTCAAATTTTGATTAATAATTTGTATTTAATTGGTTTTTCACTTCATATCTTGGTTAATGAGTTTTCTAACATAAAAAATAAATTAAATTGTAAATTAAAGTTGGTTAATAGAATATATAAATTGATTAATATATTTATAATTTAGTATCAGAAGATGATTAATATTATGTATTTTAATAGTTAATAAAATACTAAAAGTGGTTAATAAATTATAAATAAAATATTGATTAACGACGTATATTTTTGTGGTTAATAATATTATAAAATTAGTTAATGATACAATTATATATTTGTGTTATAAAATTAATTTTAAAAATAAAAATTCTATTTAAATAATTTTTTTAAAATAATTTTTTTTAAATTAATAATATTTTATTATTAAAAATACTATCCATCACTGGATGTAAAAACCTAGTTTACACTGTACCAATATAACAAGATTTAAATATATTCATAAGTCTAAAAAAACATAATAGTTTTTGCTTTTTATCATTGCTGTTTTGTTTGTTTTTGGAAAATTTGATATTGCTTCAACAAATTATTGTTTTATAGTATTTAATTTTAGTCTTTTAATATGAAACATACAGTACACATCAAAGCTATATTACACCTAAACTTGAATTAAAATAATAAATATAATTTATGTCGGTATTATAATGAAGACAAAATAGTAGTACCATTATGAAACTTAATGTACTAGAAGAAAGAAACGACTAGAAAAGTTGACAGAGAAATCAAACACAAACAAAACTAAAGAGAGATACAAACCTTTCTTGGCCAGCAGTATCACAGTGACAGTCCTAGTAATTGAAATTCAACTCCAATGGTTGACTTTGACAATCTTGATAGTTTTATTGAGTCTTAGCTCCTGCTGAGTCATCAACTACAACCATCTTAAACACATAATCCATTTCTCATCTTTTTCTTTCTCTCAATGACAAAAATGAGTCGTGTTTTTCACATTGGTTTCTTGCATGTTTCAATGTAACCGGTTAGACATGTTGTTTAAAGCACAGACAAAGTGTATTGAGTTTCAAAGGATGTTTTTATTTTGGTAATCATTTCATATTAATGACAGTGCAAGTCTCATCATCATGACACAAAGAACCTTCTAACATGCATGATACATGTTGTATCTTATGGTACGTGAAAATAGCATCAAAATAAAAAAACGGTTTAACTTAAAAAATTCCGTTGCCGGGACTTGAACCCGGGTCTCTCGGGTGAGAGCCGAGTATCCTAACCAACTAGACTACAACGGATTGATGTCAGAAGTTCTTATTTTTTATTTATATTTTGTTATTTTACTTCATAATATCGTTGATCTATCTTTCATGCTAGAATTCATACCCATGCTTTGCTTTACACTTTCTTTTCAGTGTCATTTGCCTTTCGGTTTTAGCAATATTGTAAGAATATGTTGGAACCAAATATTTCGCAGAGCATAAAAAAGTTTGTGTGTTCTTGGAGTAATTCAATTTGTAAGTTTGAAAAAGGATCAAATTAAAAAAGAATGAATATGTTGATAAGGTGAAATGTTTTTCATTGAGTTAAGGTGATGATTCTATTTATGTTGAATTCATTTAATTTGCGGATGACCTTGTTCGGAAAATATTTTTAGAATAATTTATGATCCATCAAAGTCTTGTTTAGAGACTTTGAATTGGTGTCGAATTTTCGGGTGAATTTATTCAAAAGTAAATTATTTGGTATAAATCTTGATTTTGATTTCTTGCAAGCAATCACTTTTTTCTTGTCTTGCGGTTTTGGTGTTAATCCTTGAAGAAAAGATTCTCGGGTGCTTATATGTTCCAAAATTAGAAGGGGGTTGATGGTGTGGCATAGTAAACTTTTGTCAATTGGAGGTAGGATGTTTCTTCTGAAATTTGTTTTATCCAACATTCTTAATCCTTTTCTTTTCTTTTCTATGGACTTTATTATTTTAGAAAACAAACATAATAATAAAATACTTTTTATTATTAATAAATAATTAGATATAAGTACCAAAACTATTGACATCTAGAGCTTACACCAACATATCCTTCATCATATCACTTTATACTTGCAACTCACACAGACACACGACGAAGGGAAGGTCGATCAGAATGAGGATTTCTAGATCACAATAAGATCAATGGAATTCCAAACGATGATCTACCTCTGATTCTTGTGGTCACTATAGTTGATCTTGGTCTAACTGAATGCCTTGTAAACCTCAGAAGTTCATGTGACGTCCTTTATTCAGGTACTATAATCTTATAGGATTCTAGCAAACGAATTTGAGCCCATAGAGCGAAATAGATCTATTAGTATTCAACGGTTAAATCACTCGTCCTCAAAGAGTTGTCAATATGATAGTGAATGTTAGGGAACGAGACTGTGAATTTTTTGATAATGTCGTGCCATAGCACATTCAGAGGTATCCTAGGAAGGTTATTCCTAAACAGACTGAATGTGGTGGCATCTCTAATACATTTGAAAGTGACTTATCACAACGCGGAAGGAAGGACGGTCTTGGTGACCGCTGACGTAGATGAAGTGAAGCGGATTAAAAAAAATCATCCAAAATGATCTTTGGCATTGACCATGACCTCGAAAGCAGAAGTACAATGAGCATTGGAGAGTCTTGGCGTGTTTGACCTATAAGCTCGTGAAGACAAGGTTCTGTTAATGTCATATTGTAAGTTTGAGTTCATCTATCTCTGGGAAGACCTGGCTGGGTCAGTTAAAATAGGCGTTATACTTCCCTTAGAAGTAAAATCAATATTAATTGAATGCCTTCAGAATAACGTCGACCTCTTTGATGTGGCCCTGCATGAGATGTCTGACATTGATCCTAGTGTAACATACCACCAGCTAAATATGGACGTCAACGTTTGTTATGTCTCCCAACATCAAAGGAGGAAATCTCTAGAAAAAGTTGCAATGGTACTTCCTTGCACATTCCATTATAGTTTGGACTGGCCTGCCTCTAAAAGAGGTGCTTTACTGACCAGATATAGTCAGGCGTCTGACAAAGTGGGCCATTGAGTTATTTGAGTTCAAGGTCTCTTTCGAAGTAAAGAAATTTCTGAAAGTCTAGTTGTTCATCGACTTCTTAGCAAAAATGACTTATATACCCCCAGATCAAGATCGAACATGGGTGGTCTTCACTGATGGATCATCCAAGAGCAAGATGAGCGGCGCAACTGTGATCTTAGAAAATAGTTCAAGTTTAGTATTGAAAGTGTTGTAAGATTCGAGTTCCTAACAACCAATAACAAGTAGAATATGAGGTCGTCATTGTTAGGATCACACTCGCAGGAGAAACGAGACTGAATGCATTGAGCTATGAACAGACTCCCAAGTAATTGTTTATCAAATTAGAGGAGAAGCCCGAGAAAATGACTGTTTTCTCCAGAAGTGCCTCAAGTTGGTTGAGGGGAAGTATACATAATTCAAAGTGTTCTTGATTAACCATGTACCTTGGGAGGAAAACACCTGAGTTGATGTCATATCTCAGTTAGCCAGTACCAGAAGGCCCAAAATCAACCATTCTTTGTTCAGGAAATTTAAACAAAAAATCAACGTCTAAACAAAGGGGAAATCAATGGAAGTACTAGGAAACACAATTCCACCCTCTTGGATAACCCCAATTCAACAGTATATTGAGTTCATAATCTTTTTGACATATTCAGTCGACATGATACTGATAAAAATAAGGTCAATTGGTACACAATGGTCGAGGGAACTTTGTACAAAAGAGGTTTATCAATCGTATCATGTCACTATCTTCAACATGACATATTACTCTTCGTTTGGTCTTTTCAATAGGGTTAGGACATTTTTCCCTCAACACCTTTGCATAAGAGCTTCTAACATTTTTGTAGAAATGGTTATCAATCGTCTGCTGACCATTTCACTTTTTCTTCTTCTTGCCATGCTTAATATCCAAACATGGTCAAAAAAATTCTACTACCAATAAAAAAAATCCAACTTAGTAGTAAGAAAGTTTTCGTCTTGAACTTCAAAGAAGTGCACAAAACCATAATATTTTCCTCTGACATTTCACTTAACTGGAATAAACACTTCGTCAATGACTCCATAACTATGGAAAAAAAATCTAATACATATCTCCAATGCTAAACAATTCGTCCATGTTTTCATTACTCGAGAAAATTTCATACATATCTTTAGCGTTGAATATTTCTGTGATTGTCCCAAGTCTAAAAAATCTCACACTTGTCTTTAGCACCGAGGTGGTCTGAAAATGACGAGAAGAAGAAAGAAGTTTATGTTGACTATTGCATTAGAGCTTTTCTTTCCTTCATTATGCATTGTAATTTATAAATCTTGAAAATTAATTTATACTTTGATACCCACTTCCAATCTTATGTCATATATCTTAGTTTACCATGATGAAAAAGGTGATCGAAAAAATATTATTTTAGATTAATATGTAATTTTAAAATTTTATTTTATATAATAAATTTTGATGGACACATGTTATAAAGGATAAATTATCCTTAAATTTACGAAAGATAGATAAAATCTTACCTTTGAATTAATATATGGAGAATTTGAATCATTATAAGAAAATGCAGAGGATTTTTAGTTATAATAGTGATAGGAGGGAAAGAGTATTATTTTCTAAAGAGATGATTTAAAATTGCTTTCTAGAAGGTAAGATTTGAATCATGTTGCTATGGGATTCGGATCCCAATGTTCAAAAAATTAGAAAATTGAGTACAATAAAGCATGTAATCTTTTGACACCAACTATACATTTTCTGATCAATCATAATGATGACTTTTAAAACTTAAAAAAAGTGATGAGGGAAGAGAAGAAGTGGGAAAAAATGATGATGGAAATGAAGAAAGAGAAGAAGTGAGAAAAAGAAGAAATAAGAAAAAGAAGAAATAATATAATGATTCTCCATTAAACTCAATACTCCCTCCGTTTCAATGTACCAGTAATATTATAATTCTTTAATTATTCATTTATCTTTTATTCTCTATATTATTTTTAATATATTAATATAATTAATTTTATAAAAGTAATATTTCATAAAAATATTATTGCATTTCTTTAATGTTTAATTTATATGCAAAAAATTTAAATTTTAAAGTCATTTTAAAGTAATCTTTTAAGTTTCAACTCCAAGTGTTTCTTTTTTAATAAAAAGTTCAAATAATTTAAAGGACACAATTTAATTCAACAAAAAATAAAGGAAGTAAATAGCTTCGGTAGCGTTCTCATTTTCGGATTTAGTATTCCACTGAAAAAATATATCAATAAAAGAAACATTAATTTTTAGTCGGTGGAAGATTGGAAGTTGTCAAAATTAGGGATGGTAATGGGTATTCATGGACACGGATATTAGTCTCCTGTTATCCGTCCAGTTAGTAAATACGATATTCATATCTTCTCCATATTCGTGCGAGTATCCGTTAAATAAATATCCGTGAATTTTAAAATATCTGTGGATATTAACGGATATGTATGAATATTATTATTTAAATATATTAAATATATATATTAAAATAAATATTTTTTAATCTCTTTTAAAATCAAAAAAATATTTTCAAAAAATTAACACATAATAAATATTAATAAAAATAAATTATTTTTGTTTTATTTCTTTTTTTATCCAAATAATAATAATAATAATAATAATAATAATAATAGTAATAATAATATCATATTTAAAAAAACAACAATAATAGTTTTGATCAAATAAATTAATATTTTAAGTTATTTTTTTTTAATTATTAACGGATATGGGTACCATCAAATTCATATTTGTATCCGTAAATAATTGGATAATTAAATATCCGTTTATTTTATCGAATATCTATTAAATTATCATATCCATATCTAAAAAGGGTTTTATCCGCAGATATCTACAAGTACGGGTTTTTTTTCCCTCCTAGTCAAAATGTTTCTTTTTTGTCAAAGTTTTCCTAAGAAAAAAATATTTCAAAGTTTCATTTTATTAATAAAAAGAAAAACACAAATGAAAAAAAATGCTATTATTTATTTATCACACAAAAAAAACAATTATATGTTATTAAAATAGTTTTACCAAAACAAAAAGTGACAAAAACACACGTGGCAACACATTATTAGTACTTTGTCACGTTGAAAAACTCACTAACATCATTTTCATTTGTTGTTCTATTCTTTGAACTTAAAAAAAAATTGTTACTAAGAGTCTTAGTCTAAGATTTATAATAATATTAGTAATTTTAATTTATCTCTCACTAAGTCAAAGTCTCGAAGCCAAAAAAATGGGATGGAAAATTCTTCTACAACGCTTAGAAAAAAAACAGGTGTGGATAGAAATTGTGAAAGGGAGAAAAAAAACAAAGAAAGTTTCCAAATTGAACTCTTCGTTTGTTTCATTCACTTCTTGTAATAAATGGAATAATATAAATCTTGTCATGTTGTTGTGCTCAAATCATTGTTAGTTTCTCTTGCTCCAAAGGGGTTTTCAATTTTCATGGCTATTATCTTTTTCTAAGTCTTTCTCAGGTATTTGTTGACTTTGGAGTCTTCCCTTTGTTTGGTTCTCTGAATATGTCAAAAGGGTCTTCCAATTTTTAGATATTTTCCATTTTGATTAAGAAAAAAGCTTTTTTTATGTCTCATTTTCATGCTTCTTTTGTGTTCGATATATTGCTGCAATGAATCTGATGAACTAACTCTTTCTGTTTTTTGTTTTCTTTATATGTTGTTATCAGATTTAGTCACCTGTGTTTGAATTGAATTGAAGTGATTATGTGTGGAAGCATTATTTGATCAGAAGGTTTTGGAAATTTCTCTGCAAATTGCAATCTAGTGTTATTTGTTTCATGGGAAGAAAAGGGTTGTTATTTCATTTATTACTGAACTGCATTGTAAGATGATGGTTGTAGATTTGGTTACTTC
Source organism: Vicia sativa (assembly GCA_021764765.1). NCBI lineage: Eukaryota > Viridiplantae > Streptophyta > Magnoliopsida > Fabales > Fabaceae > Vicia > Vicia sativa. The sequence goes on along the minus strand of CM038796.1, from coordinate 102,000,275 downwards.
TGGTCCTACCACAACTGCTATTTCTCAAATCCTAGATACCATTGGTGAGTTTCTGTTCTATGCTCGTGATGTGCTTGTGAATAAGGATAGTTTTAAGGAGCTTGGTGCTTATTTGGAAAGGATCATGCCGATTTTGAAAGAATTGAGGAAAGAAAAAGCGAGTGATTCCGAGGCGTTTAACCGTGCTATTGATATTATGAACCGCGAAACGAAGGATGCGAAGTTACTTGCTATAGAATGTGGTAAGAAGAGCAAGTTTTATTTGTTGATGAATTGCAGGTCCATTGTAAAGCAGTTGGAAAATCATACTAAGGAGATAAGCAAGGCACTTGGTCTTTTTCCTTTAGCTGCGTCGGGTCTTTCGGCTGGAATATTGGAGGATATTGAAAAGATTTGTGATAATATGGAGAAAGCGGGATTTAAGGCTGCAGTAGCGGAAGAAGAGATTTTAGAGAAAATCGACTCAGGAATAAGGGAAAACAATGTCGATCGTTCTTATGCAAATAATTTAATAACTCTCATTGCCGAGGCTGTTGGAATTACAAACGAGAGGTCGACAATGAAGGTTGAACTTGAAGAGTTTAAGAAAGAAATTGAAAATGCCCGCGTTGATAAGAAAAAGGCCGAAGCTATGCAAATGGATCAGATCATTGCTTTGTTGGAAAGAGCTGATGCAGCCTCATCACCTTGCGAAAGGAAACTGAAATACTTTGCGAAACGCCAATCTTTAGGAACTCGGATCTTAGAGCCTTTGCAGTCATTTTACTGTCCTATCACTCATGATGTTATGATTGAGCCTGTTGAAACTTCATCAGATCAAACATTTGAGAGAAGTGCAATAGAAAAATGGTTCGCAGAAGGAAACAAGTCGTGTCCTATGACAATGATTCCTTTAGATACATCGGTTCTGAGACCCAACAAAACTTTGAAACAATCCATAGAAGAATGGAAAGATAGAAATACAATGATTACAATCGCTACTTTGAAAGAAAAAATACACCAGTTTGGAGATGATGATGAAGTGATGGAATGTCTAAAAACTATTCAAGATTTGTGTGAGCAGAGAGAGCAACACAGGGAGTGGTTGATGCTTGAAGACTACATACTAGTTCTTATCCAAATTCTCGGTTCGAAAAACCGCGATATAAGGAATCGTGCTCTTGTCATCCTTTGCATTCTAGCAACTGATAATGACGAAGCTAAGGTACTTAAATGAGTATACTATCCATTTTCTATTTTAATACTAGTTTACACATTCAAGAACTAAACTTTCTTTTCTACAGGAAAGAATTGTAACAGTTGATGACGCAATTGATTCGGTCGTCCATTCTCTTGGCCGACGTCCGGAGGAAAGGAAGTTAGCAGTAGCATTACTGCTTGAATTATCCAGAAATGATAAGGCACGGGAACACATTGGAAATGTTCAAGGTTGCATACTGCTATTGGTGACTATGTCTAACGGAGATGATGATCAAGCTGCTAGAGATGCAACTGAGCTGTTGTATAATCTTTCATACTCTGATCAGAATGTTATACTGATGGCAAAGGCAAATTATTTCACACATTTATTGCAGCGTCTCTCCACAGGTTTGCTTAATCTTTTATCAACATAAATTTCGGTTAAGAACACTGCCTCTCCATAACCCGAATGATTGTATGAAAACAGCCCTTTACCATAACCTGTTTCTATATCATTATCTATGCAGGGCCAGATGATGTAAAGATGATTATGGCCAGAACTTTAGCAGAAATGGAGTTAACTGACCATAATAAAGAGTCTTTATTTGATGGTGGTGTATTGGCTCCTCTTCTTCACCTATTCTTACATTATGATCTTCAGATGAAAAAGGTGGCTACTAAAGCTCTTAGGAATCTATCAAGTTTAAAGAGAAATGGACTGGAAATGATTCGACAAGGTGCCGCACGACCGTTGCTTGACCTCCTTTTCCATCATAACATACAAACATCAAGTTTATGGGAAGATGTAGCAGGCATAATCATGCAACTTGCAGCATCAGCTACCTCTCAAGATGCTGAAACACTAGTTTTGTTACTAGATTCTGATGATGATGTTTTTAACCTTTTTCCTTTAGTCGGCGTGACACAACCTGGTGTGCAACAAAACATTATTCTGACCTTTTATGTCTTGTGTCAGTCACCTTCATCTTCATATATCAAGACCAAGCTAAATCAGGTATGAATCTTACTGACCAAAAGTATAAATAGCTTTCAAGTGAATTAGCAAACTGGTCCTTGAAATTATTAACATCTGTCAAAATAGACTCTCATTTTTTTCGAATAGTTACATGCTCAAAATTATAAAATGTCATTCAAAACAGTTCATCTGTTAAATTCTGTGGTTAGATGCTATGACGTGGAGGGTTTTAAAAAACGGTCCGCCGCCACGAAAATGACCTTGACAAAACGGTTTTGACAGATGCAGATGCTGATCCCGATATTTATCACCGTTTTCAGATTAAAGAACAAATTGTGTTTAATTCACATCGCGACTACTGCAATCAATGTCACAATACCTATACCGACCGAAATCGCAAAAGCCTTTACGCGACCGCGGCCGTTTTTTAAAACCTTGCGTGGTGTGTTAACTAGACATGTCATATTGCACATTAATCTCGCTTCAATGTCAAATTGTTGGGGACTAATTTACTTATAAAACTTAGGTCATCTTAGGGACAAATTTGTCAGTAATTGTAATTATGCGGATACTAATTACTGGTAAATTAATCTTTAAGAGACGCAAATGTTGAAACTATTTTCATGTTTTTGTTTATGTCAATATAATAGAACTAAATGAGTCTACTTATGCATGAACAGTGCTCAGCTATACCTGAATTGGTTAAGTTGTGTGAGAATGAGAATATGAACCTAAGAGCAAGTGCTGTAAAGTTATTTTCATGCTTGGTAGAAAGCTGTGACGAGGCCATAATATTAGAGAACGTTGATAAAAAGTGCATTGATACTTTACTTCAGATCCTGGAATCTTCATCTGATAGAGAGGAAATACTTTCTGCCATGGGAATAATATGCCATCTGCCAGAAATTGATCAAATAACTCAATGGATTCTGGATGCTGGTATACTTCCAATCATTTCTAAATATGTCCAAGACGGCAGAGACAGAGATCTTCGACGGAGTAGCTTAGTAGAGGAAGCTATTGGTGCCTTACATCGCTTTACAGTTCCCACTAACTTGGAGTGGCAAAAGATTGCAGCTGAAACTGGTATTATAACTGTTTTAGTGCAGTTGCTTGAAAGTGGAACAACCTTGACAAAACAACGTGCGGCGCTGTGTCTTGCTGAGTTTTCTAAAAGCACGGTTCGTCTCAGCAGATCCATTCCACTCCGAAAAGGACTACTATGTTGCTTCTCAGCTCCAAATGAAATTGGTTGCAGAGTTCATGGAGGAATATGCACTGTCAAGTCATCATTTTGTCTTTTGGAAGCGGAAGCAATTGGACCACTCACGAGGAATCTCGGAGAATCTGATTATGGAGTTTGTGGGGCTTCTTTGGATGCTTTATTAACATTAATTGAAGGTGAAAAACTAGAGAGTGGTAGTAAAGTGCTTGCTAAAGCAAATGCAATACCCTTGATAATAAAATTTCTCAGTTCTTCCTCTCTTGAACTGCAAGAAAAGTCTCTAAATGTTTTGGAAAGGATTTTTCAGCTAGTAGAGTTCAAACAGCTGTATGGAAGTTCAGCTCAAATGCCTCTAGTTGACTTAACACAGAGGAGTAATGGTAGAGTTAGATCCATGTCAGCTAGAGTATTGGCCCATTTGAATGTTCTTCATGATCAGTCTTCATACTTTTGAGAAAAAAAAAACAGGTTTGTTCATGTTTAGTTTACTTTGCAGCTAAGTTAACAACAGGGAATAACCTTCTTTTGGTGTTTTAACTCTTCATGACACCAGTTATTGCAAACTGCATATTTGGACAGGAAATGAGTGAATAGGCGAACTAGTCCTTGAAATTGTAAGCATCTGGTTAAAATAGTCCCTCAGTTTTACGAACTGACAAATGTATCTCTGAAGTTATAAAATGTCATTCAAAATGCTGACATGTCACATTGCCGTTGATGTCAGTTTACCAGAGACTAAGTTACTTATGAAATTTAGGTCATTTTAGGAACAAATTTGTGGTTAATTACAATTGTGCACCCCGAGCGACCTAAACTTCATAGGCAAATTAGTTTCTGGTATGGTGGCATTGATGTAAGATCAACATGGAGGGGTTGCATGTTTAGTAAACATGTTACCTCATAGTCGGCTAAAGTTAAAAGAAAGTCTACTTTGTTGACTTATACTTCACAATTTCAAGGATGGATGTTCACAAAACTTAGGAACTATTTTGACCGATCTTTATAATTTCGGTGACTAATTTTCCTACTCACTCGTAGAAAATGGATAAGAATTGCTTGCCTTGGTGCCACAACTTGATTTGGTTCTACACCAACTAAGAAAACCTAACATGATGTTTCTCAATCTTGTGATCAAAATGGTTTGAAACTCTGCATTTGGCTAGCTCTCATGGAGAATCACTTAAGCTAGCTCTTGTTTGGACTGTTGGAGTGTATATACAAAGGCAAGAGCTCCAATGGACATGAAGGAATTTATTTATTTGAGGCCTATATTAAACAAACGCCTCAAGTTACTTGTACATTTGAAGATTGATTGTAATTGCTTAATAAAAGCCCTTTCTTGATCAATTGTATTATTTGCTATTTGAATTCATTGTGATTCTTCTTGCATAGTGATGAAGACAACCAGATATTTTATTGAAAGATAACCTAATCAAATTAAGATCACAATCTACTTCCATTAACCAAGAACACACACAACCTACAGTAGTGTGTGAAAACAAAGTTCAAAGTAATGAAAGTCAAAATATAATATGACACACGTGTAAAAAATTATAATATTAATTTTATAGTATGACACGTGTGTAAAAATTATAATATTAATTTTATACTAGTATATCTCAAAATGTGAAAACAAATAGATTTAATATGTAAATAATGGGATGTAACAATTTTGAAGATGCATTCAAACCCAATGATTGTGTTTTTCTTTTTTAAGTTTAGGTGAGTTGGTTCCGAAAGCTTAAAAAATTTATGCAGCTTTTAACCTTTCTCTCTCTGGAGGTGACTTAACAGTTTAGATTCACACCCTTTAATCTATTCGTTTTGTCTTATTTTTTTGAGTTATTTCAAGTTCGACTATTAATCTAATTTTTTTTGTCATTTATAGGCTTTAAAAGTGTCATGCAAGTGGCTTGTTTCGCCTCCCGCCCTTTCTTTTTTTTTGCATGGCAGACTAATGTGTTATGCTTGGACTCTCAATCAACTATGCATGTCTCGTTCTAGGTTTGCTTATGTCTGCTCCACCCAATTTTTTTAAGCTTTTGTGATACGGGTTTAAACGGGACACCGTTTGCCACCCCCTTTATTCTCCTTTGTTATATTATCTACTAGGATATTTTTTCAAATAATATAATTGAATGCACATGCAAATCTTAACATTAAAAATACATATACCCACGGGTCACTAATATATATGAATTTGATGTATTAATTGTCAAATATATTAAAAAAAAATTGTCAATTAAACTCAAAACAAATATTGAAAAATGAAACAAATCAAATAAAAACCATACTAAAAAAACCAAAGTGAAAACCTAAGAAGAAAATGTTGTGGCTATGTCTGTCTTACTAAATTCCAAAGACAACACCAAAAGTTTTCAAATTTTTCACTAACACACACCAAAAAAAACACATTAAAATGAACCAAGTCAAGCAAATTCATGGTTACACAATAAGAACCGGCATAGACAACACCAAAATCCTCATAGAAAAACTCCTTGAAATACCAAACCTTAACTATGCCAAACTAGTGTTACACCATTCCCCAAAACCAACCCTTTTCCTCTACAACAAACTCATTCAATCCCACTCCTCAACACACCAACACCAATGTTTTTCCCTTTACTCCCAAATGCTCCTCCATGGCCACTCACCAAATCAATACACTTTCAACTTCCTTTTCTCTGCATGTACCTCCATTGGCTCCCTTTCCCTTGGCCAAATGCTCCATACCCAATTCATCAAATCAGGTTTTCAACCTGATGTGTTTGCTTCCACTGCTTTGGTTAATATGTATGCTAAATTGGGTGGTTTGAATCTTGCACGTAAGGTGTTTGATGAAATGACTGTGAAGGAGTTGCCTACTTGGAATGCTATAATGGCGGGGTATTCGAGAGAGGGTGATATGGAAAGTGCGTTGGAGTTGTTTTGGTTGATGCCGTGTAGGAATGTGGTGTCGTGGACTACCATGGTGTCGGGTTACTCTCAGAATAGACAGTATGAGAAAGCTTTGGAGTTGTTTCTGAGGATGGAAAGGGAGAAAGGTGTAATTCCGAATGAAGTGACGTTGGCGAGTGTTTTACCGGCTTGTGCAAATCTTGGGGCGCTTGAGATTGGGCAGAGGGTTGAAGCATATGCGAGGAAAAATGGGTTTTTTAAGAATTTGTTTGTGAGTAATGCTGTGTTGGAGATGTATGCGAAATGTGGGAAGATTGATGTTGCTTGGAAGGTGTTTGATGAGATAGGTAGATTCAGAAACTTGTGCTCTTGGAATTCAATGATCATGGGTTTGGCTGTCCATGGAGAATGTCACAAGGCTGTTGAGCTTTATGATCAAATGCTGGTAAGAAAGCTACTTGCTTGACCTGTTGTTAAATTCCTTCACAGATGTCATGATAGATTAGACCCTTTTCGGAAGTGATTCTAAACCTTGATAAGTTCTTTTTTTTTTTATAGGCAAATGTTAGTATGTTAGTATGTTAGTAGTTGTATTAGTATTTTCTCCGTTATCCGGGTTTGAACCCTGGCTCTTTAAGTCTTTCAACTTCTTTAACTCTTGGTTCAAACCAACCGAGCTACCTAACTTGCCACGCAAAGAAGTTCTGTATGATACTAACATTGATGTTTCTCTCTGTCATAATGGTTTCAGAGAGAAGGAACTTTGCCCGATGACGTGACATTCGTAGGGCTTCTCTTGGCATGCACGCATGGAGGCATGGTTGAAAAGGGGAAGCATATATTCCAGTCAATGACAAGAGATTTCAACGTTATTCCCAAATTAGAACACTATGGCTGCATGGTTGATCTCCTAGGCCGTGCAGGGCGATTAACAGAAGCTTATAAGGTCATACAAAGTATACCAATGAAGCCAGACTCGGTAATATGGGGTGCTTTGTTGGGAGCTTGCAGTTTCCATGGTAATGTTGAATTGGCCGAGATAGCAGCTGAGTCTTTGTTTGCACTTGAGCCTGGGAATCCAGGAAATTACGTCATTCTTTCGAACATTTATGCATCAGCTGACCAATGGGATGGAGTTGCAAGGCTCAGAAAGGTGATGAAGGGACGCAAGATTACAAAGACAGCTGGACATAGCTTCATTGAAGAGGGAGATCAACTGCATAAGTTCATTGTGGAGGATAGATCCCATTCAGAAAGTAGCGAAATTTTTGCTTTGCTAAACGGAGTTCATGAAATGATAAAGTTTAATAGAAATGAATATGAATGCCATTTAGATTTAGATTTTGATTTGATCAACCATTTATAGGTAGTAGGATTCATGGTGGATACACCAAAATGCAACCGTGAAATAGAAAGATAAAAGAGATGTAAAAGTTGTGAGAAAATCAATACTCATGTTTTAAATAGATTTTCTAAAATGATTACAAAAGTTGACAAATTTCTTGTCATCATCATAAATTAATTAACTGTAATTTTCCTATAAACTAAAGTCAAATACTATCAAAGAATTTGGCTTGATATTCCCAATTATCCTGTTTTGCTTTCTATGGTGGCCATTGAACTGAGATTTCATCATGCTTCTTTTTCTTTTTTCTTCTTCCTTTGGCTCCTCACCACTAATTTTAGAATCTCATCAATAAGAATAACAGGTGCTGAAATCAGAATCACCAAAAACCACTCCTTCAAACTTAATGGAGCAACACCAAACACTTCAGAGAGGAATGGAATGTAAAGTATGACACAATGCAGTCCTAAAGATATTGTCATGGCTACCAAAAGCCAAGGATTCCTCCAAGGTGGTAATGTCCTCAAGCTATTCTCTTCTGATAGAGCATTCAAAGAATTGAACATCTCAATTGCCACCAAGACAGAGAGAGAAAGTGTCATTGCCTTTACTTTGCCAACTGAAAAATAGTCACAAGGATTTGAAAACGCGATCAAGCGACCACCACCGGTGTCAAATGAAGAAACAGTGAAATTAGACCATGAAGGACATTCCCTCCAGTTGAGAAGCTGTGACAATTCTATAATTGTGTGTCCATCACTAACAAGATTGATGCCAAAAAGAGATGCTTGAGTGTACCACAAGACAAAAATGCCAACCGTTGCGATTCCCACGTAAGAACCAATTATCTGCCATGATGAGCATTAGTATATAAGGTTAAATTAGCTTAGGGAATTTATGACAGACTTTGGTATAGACATGCAAAGTTAGAGTTTTATTTTGATACGTTATCTTTTAGTTATGATTGATTGTCAGTGTAAAAAAAATTTACGGTGAAACTATGTCCGATGAAATTGAAGGGATTTTGAGCTAAACTTACTAGGTAACGAAAAAGAACCCAAGTACTTATAAGGGCATCATCGCTTTTTCGAGGTGGCTTCTGCATGATATCGACATCAGCAGGGTTGAAACCAAGAGCTGTTGCAGGTGGACCATCAGTGACCAAATTCACCCACAGAAGTTGTACTGGTATCATGCATTCCGGGATCCCTAAAGCAGCTGCCAAGAATATTGATATCACTTCCCCGACATTAGACGATATCATGTACCTGAAGAAGATCGAGTAAATTTGTTGGACTTGTATATAGATCAACCAAATGTAAAATGTGGAAGCATACCTTATAAATGCTTTCATGTTATTGTAAATAGCTCGGCCCTCAGCGATAGCGGAAACAATAGTACTAAAATTGTCATCTGCAAGAACCATATCTGAAGCCTCTTTTGCAACCTGTGGTATTAAGATAAGATGGTGAATATTATTTTAACCTTTATTACCGTAAAAACCGTAATATATAAGTTCTCACCGTAAAAACCGTAATATATAAGTTCTCAGTGTAACCACGATGTCGCAAAAGTTACATTACCTCAGTTCCAGTTATTCCCATAGCAATCCCTATGTCAGCAAGCTTGAGTGCAGGTGCATCATTCACACCATCTCCAGTCATTGCAACAATCTCTCCCATTTCCTTCAATAGTCTCACAATTTCTTGCTTGTGTCTAGGCTCGGCTCGCGAGAAAACCTTGCCTCCATTTCTCAACAGTAATTTAACTTGTTCTGAATGAGAAAGAGACATGAACTCTTTACCTGTCAAACTTTGACCTGTAAGATCTTCATCTCTCAAGAAAAGTCCGATTTCCTTACAAATAGCCTCGGCTGTTGACTTATTATCTCCGGTTATTACCATAACTCGAATACCAGCTTGCTTGCAATCCTCAATTGCTTTATGAACTTCCTCTCTAGGAGGGTCCTAATCAGCTCAATTGTAAACTAAATTAGTTAGTATCCTGGAAAAGTTGCATCGCAAGAAGATTGATAAAGGTATAATGCAAAAGCAAACTTACTCGTAAACCAACAACGCCGACAAAAACTAAATCGCTTTCGATGGATGAATAGTTTGTTGGATCAAGCAATTTCTTGTGTGCAGGATGAGTGTCTGCATAATAATCTGAAAATTCTCCCAACTCATCTTTACATGCTAAACCCAAGCAACGCAAACCCTTTGAACTCATCTCATTGAGTCTTTGAAGAAGTAGTTCCCTACATTGATCATCTATTGGAACAAGAGATCCATCCGCAAGTTGCACAAACGAACTTCGCTCCAATAAACTCTCAACAGCACCCTGTGATTCAATTATCTTTAGATCTTGAAAATGTAGCACTAGAATGAAATCAGGCATAGAAAGCATCAAATCAAATCACCTTGACAAGAAGCCGATTTTGACCATCTGGTTCGCGAACAATAACACTCATTGACTTTCTAACTCGGTCAAACTCCAACGTAGCTACCCTTTTGGATCTTCTATTCCACCACTCACTACATCCTGCGTGATAAAAATCAAATAGTACTTTGTTATTCCTAATACAATAGTATCTTGACAGTTAAGTTATCTTTTATAAATTAATCCATTTACCAACCTAGCTTCAAGGAGTTGCAATCCATCGCGTTGTTTGATGCACCTTGTGTCTCGCGAGTTTTGTTCCTTGACTTGATATCTGGAAACCCCATCTTTTCAACTAAAACTTTGAGAGCAGCTTCAGTTGGCAAACCCGTGGCTCGAAATAAGCGACCGTCAAAATAAACACCAGCATCATTACAAACAGCACATACTTCTGCGATGGCTAACAAGTTCGCGTCCATGTTATAGCAAGTCCAATCAACGATGCCTCCGTCTTTTGGATCATAAGTTGTCCCTTCAACTCTAAGGACTCTAGAAGCAGTGGTTTTCCCTCCCAGTGTAAAGAACTCCATCACAGACATTTGATTTGTAGTCAGTGTGCCAGTTTTATCGGAACAAATCACAGTAGTACATCCCAGAGTTTCAACACTTGGAAGCTTTCGAACGATCGCATTCTTTTGTGCCATTTTTCTTGTACCGAGTGCTAAACATGTTGTGATAACGGCTGGAAGACCTTCTGGTATTGCAGCCACGGCAAGAGCAATGGCAATTTTGAAATAGTAAGTGCATTTCTGAAAAGAAAATTGAATATTTGAAGGCCATCCATCGACGAAATCCCATGAAATGAAGTTTTTGTAGTTTATAATCCACACAACAAGACAAACTATTCCAATGGAAGTCGTTAGCCTGCCACCGAATTCGTCTAGCTTCTTCTTCAATGGAGTGTCACTCTCCTCCAACGAAGCCTCGTGTATTTGTTTCTGTATCTTTCCGATTTCGGTGTTCATTGCGGTGGTAATAACAATGCAAAGACAGCTTCCGTTGACAACAGTTGTGCCAGCAAATACCATATTCTCTTTGGCCTGCAATTCACAATCATCCAAAAAAATAGGATTCGTGCCTTTGAGGACCGGCATCGCTTCTCCGGTTAACGAGCTTTGTTCCAATCTCAATGTCGAGGTTTTCAAAGCTGCAACTCTCATGTCGGCCGGGACTTTATCTCCAACACGCAACTCAACAATGTCGCCCGGAACAAGCTCTCGTGCAGGCAAATCAGGAACAGAACATCCATCCCGCAACACTTTTATAGATTCACATTGCAACTCTTTAAGAGCTTCAAGAGCCTTTTCAGCATTGTTCTCTTGCCAAACTCCGACAATCGCGTTAAGGACTAAGATCAAAATGATCACGAGCGGCTCTACGTAAGCTTCGAATCCGGACTCTCCCAATTCACTTCCTTGAACGTACGCTAAAAGAAACGATACAAACGCAGCAACCAAAAGTATCTTCACCAACGTGTCGTCAAATTGTTCTAACACTAGCTTCCATAACGGCTTTCCCTTCTCTTTCGCTAGCTCGTTCCAACCGTATTTCTCGCGCCGCTTCTGAACCTCAATAGAACTCAAACCCTTGTCCAGTTTCACACCATTCTCTTTCAAACACTCCTCAACTGACCATGACCATGCAGGGAATGGCTTTTCCTCCATTGGAACTTTCATGTGCATGTAATTCACCACTGAACATAAAAAAAAGACAGAAAATTATGTTATAACAATTCACAAACATATTATAATATAAACAATCATTGAGAAACATGAGTTACGCATATTAGTATCACAAGAAAGAGCAAACAATGTTTTATAAAAACAACAAAAAAACATTTTTTATTCATTTTTCAAACCTCGACACTTCTGATTAAAAACATGTGTTCGTATACCAGAGAAGTTTGTATCTGACTCCAACACGATATTGACACATGTGATTATCATACATATAAAAAAAACATCATGTAAGAACATGAAATAAAGGCAACTTGCATACATACATCAACCACTTACACAGATACAAAATAAGTGTATGATAAAAACAAGAACTTATGTTGTGTTTAATCATATATATACATACATGAAGAAAAAAATATAAAAAACAAAAACTGTACCATTAGAAGATAAGGTAGGAATTTGTGAGCTTGGAAAGCAAGCAAAGGTGGTTAAGCAAAGAATTGTCCTAAGATGCTATGTTGTGAGGAAACCTTTTTGTACAAGAAATTAATTGTACTTGTGAAGACTAAGGACAAGTCATAGGTTTTGTGTTGTGTTGTGAGTCTTAGAATTTGGGAATTTGATGCTTTTAAAATTGTTGTTCTTCTTCTAAAGTTAGAGACAGTTACTTTAGAAATTTGTAGAGATGTGTGAGTTGGATGGAATAAAATAAACTGCATACCCACCACTTTCTTTGCTTTTGACTTTTTGAATTTATTAATTATTAATGTAACGTTACGCTTACACTTTTTCAAATATTGTTTCTCTTTTTAATTTCATATCTTGATGGATTCATATATATAGTACAAACAAATAGCTTTATTGCTTTCAAATTAGTCAAACATATATATGATTTTTTTTCTAGGGCAATCTTTATTTATTTTAATAATGAAAAATTAGATCAATACAAAAATAGAAGACAAACCGGTAACAAGTTGCGTTATTATATTTTAGATAACGAAATTAATCTTTTTAAAAACTACTTTCATAGACTTAGAAGATACAACATTGTTATTCATAAGTCTTTGAACTCTATAAAAGATCAACTGCTTCTGGTGTTAGGAAATCAAAAGTGTCAAAGGCAAATGGTATAAAAACATGTTAATTTTTAGAACACGCTTTCTCATATTTGACCAATTTATTTGAAGCAGTTTTGAGAGTTGTTTGTTCCTTAGTAAAATCACTATCCCTCAAACCCACCTATGGAAAAACTCTTGTCGAGTTCACACAAGCATGTTTTCCTCCTACCCACCCGTACACCAAAACATCAGGTGGCCTAAGTGTCGATCTCCCCTCAAGTGGGTCAGTCAAAAAATTCATCAGCATCTTTTTCTTCACAGATACTTCGGCACGTTGGAATATATAAAACAAGATATCTCTAACAAGGTCATGTCGATATTTGAAGCCTAGAAGCTCCCTACAATGAATCACATGTTCTCCAAATGTATCCAAATAATGTCTTACGACAAACGGGGGAAATCTCATCAATAGGAAATAAAGGAATCATAAGGCGGCACCTTAGGATAGTACAATACTCCACCGTTGACATATGTTGGCCTAACCCATCAATGGGAATATGAAGGAGAAAGTCTTGAGCATGTGCAACTTGCGAACAACCAAAAATTACTTTCTGCCTCGTGGTCATGCCAAACTTCACATCCATGTCCTCAACAACTTTACTAAAAAGGACATTCGCCGAAACATGTTGAACTTTAGGAGGGACTGTGTCCTTACTAGTAAAATTGCTAAAGTCAAAATATGGAATCACAACACTAAGATCATCCAAATCTCTGTTGAAATCTGAGTCCATATCATACACCCCACTGCATCTCAATATATGATCCTGCAACACCCAAGATTATGCTCTAGAAGCCATAAAGACGTATGAGGAAGTCTCTACATTCGAGTACAAATCCAAACTCTCAACTCTAATGAGTAATGAAGTCGCCCTTTATTGAAGATCTCCGAAGAAATGACCTCTACCAACCACGGTGTCTTCAACCTCCCTCTGCAACTCTCTATCAAACCAAACAACGGCTTCTTCCATATAAATAGGTTGACACGTTTTTAGGTCAGAAAACAACTTGACAATATTCATACATGATTGAAGTAGAAAAAACTCGCTCTAAAGATCCCTCAATTATGGTAGAAGATACATTAAATCAATAGTCCTGAAAGCTTTCTTCTTGAACAACTCTTTAATGGAGAATAAATTATATTAAAATTTTACTTTTTTTATAATTCAATGAGATCATATTAATCAATTCTTTTGTTACTATTTTTATTAAAACGTTAGTTTTAGTTTTTCAAAATTATTTTATAAATTTATTTAGCTTTAAATAAAAAATAAAATAAAACATGTTTGGTAATCATATTTTTATAAATTATTTTAAGTTACACAAAATTAAAACTTTGTTATTAATAAAAAATATATTGTATTCTGCTCTTCCAATATTTCAAAAATTAAAAATAAAATATTTAAAATCTATTTTAGTTTTTTAACTTTTAAAAATCTAGTTTTCAAAAATAGTTTTAAAAAATTAAACTATCGGACAAATTTTATAATTTTTAAATATTAAAAACTAAAAAACAATTTTACAAAATCAAATCAAGCAAGTCGAAAAGTTGTTGTTTTTTCCATGTGTATCTAATGAAAAAATTATATATGGTCCCAATTGTAATTCAATGGATGTGTTAGGGGAGAAATTAAATTCATAATAATATGTTTGCAAGTGAAATTTTGTAAAAGTTTGGCTTTGTAAATGAAATTAAATCTCATCCAAAATAGTTCTAGAGTATGTAATTATTTTGTTATTTTTATTTATATTTTTAATTAATATTCTGAATGAAATAGAGAGATATATTTCGCTTTGGTGGATTGTGGATGGATTGGAACAGTGGTAAGCAACAAAGTAAACAAGATTAGCAATGTGAAATTGGATTTCTTTTAAAATTTTATGTAGAAATTTTGATTTTGATTTTTAAGAAAATGGGACTCCAATATTTTAGAGGTCCTGCCGAGAAGTTATAGCATTTATCAAATATTATTTTTACTATAAATTGAATTCGACATTTTCAAAATTCGATATGTCAAACATTGTTCTCAAGAGTAGAGGTTACAATGTACTTTTGTGCTTTTATACTCACCATCACACACAATCCTTAGTTTTGAGCTTTATCTTCTTTATTTTAAGAGGATTTTAATTTATATGTTGATGAATCATGTTGTAGAAGGATCAGGACTTGTATCTTTAGAATCTAAGTCTTCATAAGTTGTTCAGAGAATCCTTATCTTCAGAGTCTTCAGTATTTGGTCTTTAGAATAATATCTTCATATCTTAAGAACTCGTTCAGTAGAACCTTGTCTTCATCATCTTCTGAACTTAGAACAACAGAAATAAAGCTTTAGAAGGCTTCCAAATCTTTCTTGCAAAGTCACGATCAGAAGCTCTTGTACTAAAGTTGTGACACCCTTCTAAATACTCCCGCGATTAATATAATATTTCAGAGTTAACATGCATTAAAGGGCGTCACAATTAATTAAAAATAAGATTTCAAACACAATGCCATGATATCATGGGAACACAATGTCATGAAAAGAAGTACATGTTTAGCCCAGTAGAAATTATTCAAACTTGGATAATTCAAAACCATTAAAATGTCATCTATAAGGTCAATGCCATACAACAATTATTCAAAACAAAGTCAATTAAAACAATAGAGTTTAATGATAACTCTAAACCAAACGTTCCTAGTGTTACAAGACCAGAGCATGACACTGACACGCTATATAAAATAAAAAGCACAGCTCTACAAGTCATCCTCACCAACTCCTAAGCCGCTAAAGCTTCAATCTGAAATCATCAAAGTAAGGGTGAGACTTCATCATAATTAAAATGCATTATAAGTTCAAAAAACAAGAGAATTCCATAAGCTATTATTTCACCCTATTCAGCATAATCAGATCTATTCATCCATTCAACAACACAAGTCATAAACATACATCACACACAACAACCAAATTATAACACTGGAATTCATCCTAACATATTATAATCCATACAAAATGCAATGCAAGACTCTATGCATGTGGTACCAAAAGTGAACTAAATTCACCATACTGTTCCATTCCAACTCGGACCCATTATCAACATCTGCTCCATTCCAACTTGGACACAGATACATCGATTCGTCCATAATCACCCGGACATGAATCCAGCCTCACCGTCCATTCCAACTCGGCAACGGTTATTGGCAATACTCACTAATTCCACACAATGGGAATTAGCTACCACCAAATGTATATGCATGCACATCATAAAAGCACGCAACATTCGACACAGGTTATGATAACATCATACATCATAAACCATCATCAATACCAAAACATGATAACCATCATTTATCATGAACATCATCAAACAACATAAACATGCACAAGCAATTATTGCAATATCATCACCAAAACATGATAACCATCATTTATCATGAACATCATCAAATAGCATAAACATGCACAAGCAATTACTGCAACATCATCACCAAAACATGATAACCATCATTTATCATGAACATCATCAAACAACATAAACATGCACACCATCAGGCATACAACATCATCAATCAAAACATGATATCAATCAACTCTCATGAACATCACAAATAGCATAAACATGCAAGCACTTACTCATAAATTAGTAATGTTATCACCAACATACACATATACTCATCATTATACACACAGACATCATCACAAAACCACAAACCATTGCCTATCCACCAAGTATGCAATGTACGAATAACCACAAAGTCGGAAAATCACTACTTTCCAAAATAAAACCAAGTTACCATTGCTTTCTTTATTTCATAAAATAGGATATTTAATTTAAGAAATAATGTCCAAAACGGCAATTAGAAAAGACTTACGGTTCAAAAGTTATGAATTTCCAAAGTTTAATATTTTTCAAAAAGTAATAGTGGTAACTGGTTCCCACTATCATAGTGAAAACACGTTCTGAAAAATGTATGGGGCACCCGGTTCCTCTCAGAGAATAACCGGTTCTCACGTTTTATAAAAATCAACTTTCTGGAAAATATACCAGGAACCCGATTCCCCCACAGGGTAATCAGTTCCCACAACTCAGAAAAATCATTTTGCTGGAATTTGTATGAGGAACCCGGTTCCTCCTAGAGGGTAACCGGTTCCTGCGATGTTTGTAGCAAAAAACTTAATTTTGACAGCATTCATGGTTTTCAATTCAATCCATTTCATATCATGACGAATCCAACACCCAACAACACCAAAACAAGTTACAATACATGATTTCAATGCAATTATAACACACCATAACATCATACAATAAGACATAATAATCAGAGAAAATCACCCCTTATCTTAGCCAAATTCTTGAATTCCTAGAGCTTTAGGTGTTCCTCTTCCTTTTTGCCTCTTCTCTTCTCACGTATGATCTATTCTTCTCACTTTTGACTTTCTAACTCTTTCCTTCTTATTTTTCTTTTTATTATATTAATAACAATAAAAATAGGGTTGGAGGTTTTTACTTCACACACCCCTCACTCCTACTCACCACACCACAAGTCCAATTTCTTTTTCTTTATTTAATTATTTCCAATAATTCTAAAAATACCAATAATTCAACTTTTAATTAAATAAATAATTCAAATTCAAATTATTTAATAATTGAAAATATTGGGGTGTTACAACTCTCCCCTACTAAAAGAGTTTTCGTCCTCGAAAACATACCTTAGACGAAGAGTTCCGGGTAAGAGTCCTTCATCTGGCTCTCCAACTTCCAGGTAACATTACCACCTGTTGGTCCTTCCCAAGCCACTTTCACCAAATATATCTCTTTACCCCACAACTACTTCAACTTTCAATCCTCAATCCTCATAGGCAATGTTTCAACAGTCAAATTATCTCACACTTGTATATCATCTACCTGAATCTCATGAGACGGATCCATAATGTACTTCCTCAACTGGGATACATGGAATACATCATGCACATTCGCAAATGACGGAGGTAAAGCAAACTGATAAGCAACATTTCCAACCTTCTTCATAATTTGGAGCAGACCAACCAAACACGGAGTTAACTTCTTTGACTTTAACGCTCGACCAATATCAGTTATAGGAGTAACTCGCTCGACCAATACCATTCATAGGAGTAACTCGCATAAACACATGATCTCTTTTACTAAAATCGAGATTCTTCCTCCTCTTATCATGATAACTCTTCTGACGACTCTAACAAGCTCTCATCTTCTCCTGAATCATCTTAATCTTCTTCGAAGTCTGTTGGACAATCTCTGGTCCTATCACAACACTTTCTCCAGATTCATACCAACACAATGGTGTTCTACACCTTCTACCATACAATGCCTCAAATAGAGCCATACCAATACTCGAATGAAAACTATTGTTGTAGGTAAACTCAATCAAAGGTAAGTAACTATCCCAAGCTCCACCTTTATCCAACACACAAGCCCGCAACAAGTCCTCTAACGACTGAATCATCCTCTCCGTCTGACCATCGGTCTGCGGATGATAAGCAGAACTCAACCTCAACTTAGTACCCAAGGCTTCTTGCAACCCTGTCCAGAATTTAGACGTAAACCTCGGATCTCTATCCGACACAATACTAGTAGGAATACCGTGCAAACTTACAATTCTCTCAACATACAACTGAGCCAATTTCTCCATCAAATAATCCATTCTCATTGGTATAAAATGAGCATATTTCGTCAACCTATCCACGATAACACAAATAGCATCACAATTCTTAGCTGTCCTCGGCAGACCAGACACAAATCCATAGAAATTCCATCTCATTTCCAATCTGGAACAAACAATGGTTCCATCAATCCCGACGATTTCTGATGTTCGATTTTCAACTTCTGACAAATCAAACAAGCATAAAAAAACTCAGCAAGTTCCTTCTTCATTCCAGGCCACCAAAATAACCTCTTCAAATCATGATACATTTTAGTAGCACCACGACGGATACTCAATCCACTACGACGTCCTTCCTCCATAATACTTTTCTTAAGTTCAACTATATTCATAACACAAACTCTATCACCCAACCTCATAACACCATTCTCGTCAATTTGGAATTCACCTCCTTGACCTTGGTTGATCAATGTCAATCTATCAGCTAAACCAACATCAGATTTTTGTCCAATTCGAATTTCATCAAGAATGTCACTAGTCAACTTCAGCATACCCAACTTAACACTATTAGAAGTGTTCTCACATACTAAACTCAAGTCTCTGAATTGTTCAACTAAATCCAATTCACGCACCATCAGCATAGACACATGTAATGACTTCCTACTCAACGCATATGCAACAACGTTTGCCTTACCAGGATGGTAATTCAAGCCAAAATCATAATCCTTCAAAAATTCTAACCATCTTCGCTGCCTCATATTTAGCGCTTTCTGATCAAAGAGATATTTCAGACTCTTATGATCGCTAAATACCTCAAATCGAGAACTATACAAGTAGTGTCTCCACAATTTCAAAACAAATACTACAGCCGCCAACTCCAAATCATGAGTCGGATAATTCCTTTCATGAATCTTCAACTTTCTTGAAGCATAAGTTATTACCTGCTTATTCTGCATCAAAACACCACTTAAACCCATCAGTGAAGCATCACAGTATACAATAAAAGATTTTGCTAGATTCGGCAATATCAAGATCGGAGCACTAGTCAATCTCGTCTTCAATTCTTAGAAACCTTTCTCACATTCCGTATCTCATACAAACACTTGTTTTCTCGTCAACTTAGCCAACGGCAATGCCAACTTCGAAAATCTTTCAATGAACTTTCTATAGTAACCTGCAAGACCAAGAAAACTACGGAGAAGCATTCTTGGCGCCTCGAGATATTTCTACCTTCGTAGGGTCAACAGCAATCCCATTCTTGGAAATCACATGACCAAGAAAGCTTATTTGACTCAACCAGAATTCACACTTAGACAACTTCGGATAAAGCTTCTTGTCTTTCAACAACTCCAACACAATTCTGAAATATTCTGCATGCTCTTCATCACTCCTTGAGTAGATCAAAATGTCATCAATAAAAACCACCACAAACTTATCAAGATACGAATGGAATATCCTGTTCATATACTCCATAAAAACACCAGGTGCATTAGTAACTCCAAACGGTATAACAGAACACTCATAATGTCCATACCTCATTCTAAACGCAGTCTTCTCAATATCTTCCGCTTACACCGATGATATCGGACCTCGGATCAATCTTATTGAATACAAGGTTGATCCATCAAATCATCAATCCTCGACAATGGATATTTATTCTTGATCGTAACTTTATTCAACTTCCTGCAATCAACACATAGTCTCATCGAACCTTCTTTCTTTTTAACCAACAACATAGGAGCATCCCATGGCAAAACACTCGGACAAATAAATTTCTTCTCAAGTAACTCCTCTTGCTTTTCTTCGCTAACTCGGATGCCGACATGCGCGGCCATCGACACGGACTAGTTCCGTGAATCAAATCTATAGAAAATTCCACTCTCTTAGGTGGAAAATCACTAACATCTTCGGAAAACTTTCGGAAATTCATTCATTACTCTTAGTCTTTCCCTTCACTTCCATCAAGAACACAACATAAACACTACACGGTCATTAGCAATTCGACCATCCATCTTAATTCATTGTCCTTATTAGAGTCTTCAACATATGGTCCACAAGCTTCAACCAAGTTTCATTCATATTCATCACTTTATGCACCATTAAGATAACAAGACAATTCTATACCATCCAATATGATTCTGTCTACTATCAACAAGAGATTAAGGGTGATCAAGTCCTCAATTTGTCAATAGATATCTGATAATCGTACTGGAGTATAAACCATCATTACCAACACTTCCTGTTCTCAGAATCATACTCGCCTCTTTGCACTTCCAACTATGACTCGCGGTCCAAACGATTCCAACAACTCTAACAACTATTGCACTGACTTCTTGAAGATGAATGACAAAAAATGGATTTATATGTTGTCTCTTCTCTAGTATATTTTTTATGTTAGATACTTGATAAAAATCAAAATCAAATTCAATTTAGAATAAATAATAGATGGTTTAATTTATATTGCAAGTTAAAGAATTATTTATTTACTGTTTTATACAATTTAAGGATTTAATTAAAATTTTGATTAATGTTTCCATTGTGAAAATAAAAAATAATTGTTTCCAAAACATAAATTCAAAATAAATAAATAAAAATTATTATAAATTAAGGTTACTTGATTTGTGAATGCAACAAATTAAGATTTATGTCAATCTATTTAACTTATATGTATTTTTTAATTTTTTTTTCAACCAAGATCATAATCCCTTTTAATGACACCAATAACACTATTGGACAACGATAAGAAACACTCTCCTATAATATCATTATAATATTATCTATTAAATAATAATGATACAAATTCATTGACATACCCTAACATTTTAATTACTAATTCTCTATCTATATATATGTGTGTGAGTGGGGTTTATTTAAATGAAACTCAAATCAATAAATGATTCTTCTCTCTCTCTCTCTCTCTCTCTCTCTCTCTCTCTCTCTCTCTCTCTCTCTCTCTCTCTCTCTCTCTCTCTCTCTCTCTCTCTCTCTTCATTTCTTATCTTTTAATAAGCTCAATAGTTTTAATTGGATGACAAAACAGTGATGAATATTCATGTTGTTGGTTTTTGTTGTGCTACTAATGTAAACACGGAAAAAATATGTTTTGTTGTGCTACTAATGTAAACACAGAAAAATATGTCATTTATTAATATTAAAACATATTTATTTAAAAAAATTAAAACTTATTAAAGATATTTATTGGCTTTTGTATAAATGTGTGACATAATGTCTCATTGCAAAATTTTACGGAAGCATGAAGTTACAAATCAAAATATTGAATATTAACATAAACATAAAATTATTGATCAAAATATTGAATATTAATAATAGCATGAAGTTACTGATCAAGATATTAAATATTAACGAAAATACGAAATTACTGATCAAAATATTAAATATTAACGGAACATGAAGTTACTGGTCAAAATATAAAATATTCACGGGATATGAAGTTACTGATCAAAATATTGAATATTAACGAGAACATGAATTCACTTAAAAAAATATTGAATATTAACGAAAATATGAATTACTGATCGAAATATTGAATATTAGCGGGAACATAAAGTTACTGACAAAAAAAATGAATGTTAAAAAGACATGAAGTTACTGATCAAAATATTGAATATTAACGAGAATATGAATTTACTTATCAAAATATTGAATATTAATAAAATCTTGAAGTTACTGATCAAAATATTTAATATTAATAGGATATGAAGTTATTAATCAAAATATTGAATATTAACGAAAATATGAATTACTGGTCAAAATATTAAATATTAACGGAAACATGAATTTACTGATCAAAATATTGAATATTAACGAGAACATGAATTTACTGATCAAAATATTGAATATTAATAAAATCTTGAAGTTATTGACCAAATATTAAATATTAACGAAACATAAAGTTACTGATCAAAATATTGAATATTAACGAGAACTTGAATTCACCGATCAAAATATTAAATATTAATGAGAACTTAAAGTTACTTATCAAAATATAGAATATTAACGAAAATATGAAATTACTTATCAAAATATTGAATATTGACGTTAATTTTGATGCTTTCAATTTTGTTCCTAATTTTTTTAGACACAATTTAATGTTAATTATTTATATTTTCTTTACAAAATATTTATTAATTTTAAGATATAATTTTTATTAAAATATATATGTTTGAAACAAATCCATATGTCCCGTAGCAGGACTCGTGCTAGTTTTAAAGACATAAGTGTTCGTATGTTATGCCAAATGTTGGTACCAAGAAAGTTGTTAGGCCAAGTGTTGGTGTGATTATGATATATTTTTCTTGTGTAGTGCTGCAACAATTAGCATGTAATTATTTATTTATTTTATTTTTGTTCTGGCTATATTTAATTTAATTAGTAATAATTGGTTATATGAAACTCAAATACATAGCTAAGGTAGCTTGTTGATGGTTGATAAAAATAATAATGTATCGTATCTCATAATTATTTATTTATCAATTCAAAACAGTCATAGTTATAAGTATAACTAAATATAATATTTAAAATATTTAAATACATACTAAAACACAAATTATAATTAAATATATATATTCAAACAAACCTGACTATATTTTATTCAATTTATGTATGATTAAATTGATTGTATGTGACTAAATATCTACAAACTTCTTTTTTTAGGAAATAGAAGGCCTAAACCCAAAAAAAAATCTACAAACAAACACTCCTATATAATTAATATATAACAATTAATTTCTTTTTAAATAAAATTAATAAATAAAGTATTAGCAATACCAACTCAGATAACAATATATTTAATATGGATTATTTTAATATGTGTCCTGAAAACACATATTAAGATACTATAAATATCAAAATTACGTACAATAAAATCATTTTTAAAATTTTAATAAATTGAACGTATGAATTTCAAATGAAATTTTTTATAATAGCTTTGCTATTTGTACACTAAATACTTACATCAAATACTCTTCACCATATTTATACGGTGAACAGTATTTTTTTATTTTAAAAAATATATATTTAAAAAAAAAATGAACAGTGCGTGAACAATGTTTGAACAATGTCGGTGAATAGTGTTTGTGAACAGTGTACGAACAATAACTTTTACTGATAAAATGAAGTTGATTAATTAAATGCAAAATATTGGTTAATATAGCGATGAAGTTGGTTAATAAACATCCAGATAGTAAAAATAATTTTTAATAGTAAAATAAAGTTGATTAATGAAATGTAAAAAGTTGGTTAATGAAGTTACAAAATTGGTTAATAAACTGCCCATATTTTAAATAATTATGAAGTTGGTTAATGAAATGTAAAAATTTGGTTAATAAAGTTATGAAGTTGATTAATGAGGTATATTTGTTTTTGTACTTCATCAATCTAAAATAAATAATATATATATATATATATATATATATATATATATATATATATATTTTAAAAAAAATTATTTTTTTATAAAATAATATTATATTATAATATTTCACTGTTCACTGTATAGATAAACAATGAAATACGGTGTAAGTGTAAGAATTGTGTATGATGTATAGATAAACAATGAAATACGGTGTAATTGTAGAAAATTGTCAATGAATAACATTTTTCTACTTACAAATATCCTTAATATGTGACGTAAGTTTTTGCCATTTAATATTTATAGTGTTATATTATCTTTTTGTGGAACCTTCGAAGCAACTTCCTTCTCCATCATGCTTTTTTTTCGGGCTTTGTGCTCCGCATTTTTTATTTTTTAAAGTTTAACCTACGTGTATTACTTTACACAAGTCAACAATTATTAGTGTACTAGTAGACAACAATTGTTATAAATAAACAACCAATAGTTAAATGTTGAATTTAAACTCGAATAATAATCTGTAATTCAATATTATCAAATCAAATTAACTTAATGTTCTTTTGCTATCTTAACTTAATTAAATATTTTGCTATAGTTTCTTAGATAAAAAATGTTAGAAGTAGTGTCTTAAGAGCGGTGGAGGTTTAGATCGTGAAAATATGTTTATTTCAAGATTTTGAATTCGAATTTTGTTAGGTGTCAACAATTTTTATAAGGTCAGATATTAAGATTTTCCAAAGAAAAGTTATTTATGTTATCTTAAATTGTCTCTCCCATTAATTCGTCAAAAAAATGTGAAGTCTTGTCTTGTTGGATATTTATAATCTGACTTGATATTTGTTTATGTTAGACAACGACAATTTATATAGAACGGATGAATAGATATCAAAATAAATTTTTTATTTCAAAATCTATTTTCAAAAGTTAAGCAAAAACTATGTCAAGCAAAAGTTATATCCTAGTCGTGGGCCGTTCAAACCGAACCGATTATTGAAAGCTCAAATATGCGTAAAATATCAAACTCAATTAAATGATGATAATAAGATCTTAATACAATAAACTCTCAAGTAATTGTTTTACAATTACTAGGCCAACCAATATCCAATGAAACAATTGATAAAACCAAGTGAAACAATTTATGGAACACTTGGTTTGCACTTAATTTTTTATATTTTATGATTGAAGACGAAATGAAAGTTGAAGCGCTAGCACCGTTAATGACCAAACTCAGTCAATCTGCAGTCAACAAATGTTTGAAGAAGAAGCCCTGAGGTACGAAAACTCAACTGTAAGTTACTAAAAATGTAAAATTTTATCTTTAACCATATTCCTAAGTACTTCTTCAGCTTTAATAGGTCATGGAAAAGAGGTTTGAATGTATTGTACATCATTCTGGTGAGTTTTCTAAGGAGTTTGGGATGTTGATCCTGATTATTGAACTTATTTTAAAATTTTGGGCAAGTTAAAAGAGTTAGGTTATCCAACTGAAAATAAGCTTTAGTATTACGATGAAATGAATGCTATACATTGTTTAGTTGGAAGATGACAAGGGAACTAAGATGATGAAAACAATTGCAGTGAAAATTTCATAGGATTAAGTGACATTGAGGAGTATGATAGTGATGAGTTACCTCATGAACATGATAGTGAAGGTGATGAGATTTTAAAGGATGATTTTGTAACCTTCAAGCTTCCTAAAAAATTGAAAGACAACAAGTGGGAAATGGGTACTTATTTCGTAAAAGAGGATGAATTTAAAGAGGGAATAAGAACTTATGCTTTGCCTGCAGCCCCTGAAGCCCAACAGGAGGAACCTAGTGTTGCTACTGCTGCTCATTCTTTTGATAGTTTTCAATAAGCCTCTATAACACCTCGTTACTTTCTCTTTATGTAGAACATGTTGTTAGGCACACGTGAGAATGAGAGGTATATTTATTTACTTTTATGTAACATTTGTTTCATACTGATTGAGTTAAGAATAATATTAATATATTTATTTTAACATGAGCGTGAAATGATAAAGTCTATTAATGATGCCACAAATATTTTGAACTTGAGCAGGATTAACACCTATGGTTTCAAGATGTAGTTCGTTACTATGAGCAGACAGGTTTATGCGAAACTAGATATAAGACCATTAACCATTACATGTTAGCGACTTTTATGGAGAGGTGGTGGAAGGAGACGTCATCTTTCTATATCCATCACGGTGAGATGTCCATTATCCTTGATGATGTCTTGTGCCATATGCCTTTTACAATTATGGGAAAATTACTAAAACATTCTTGAATCAACAAACCCGAGGCACTTGAAAGATGATGAATTATTGTAGAGTTAACCTATATGAGACCCAAATAGAGCTTGATGCCACGATAGGCGTTCATGGTCGATTTTCATACATGATGGAACTATACAAATACCTCATGGCTACAACAATGGAGTCTAAAAGTGATGATGGGCAGATTTTGTTATATATATGATGTGCATTGAGGTTATATTTTACGTACTTGGTTGGCACAATAATATTTATGGACAAAAATGCAACCTACGTTGATGTAGTCTACCTGACATACTTCATTGTCTTAAAGCACATGCACGAGTATAATTGGGGGAGGGGCACATGTTTGGTTTATTTGTACTTTAAACTAGATAAAGCTTGTCTTTGGAAGACAAGACATATGACAAGAAGTTTCACATTATTTATGGTAATATATATGCAACCTTTATCATTACTAATATTTTCATAACACTTATGTTACCCTTGATACTAATATCTTATCAGAACCATATTCAAGTGGGGATCATCTCTCACTTTCCTTGCATATCTAGTTGGCAACCTAAGAATAACTACACTGAGGATTGGCTATGTGCTTGTGCATTTTCATTGTTTATAGGGAATTATGCGATAGAGTTTGTAATACATTGGGAGAAG
This sequence comes from Vicia sativa, assembly GCA_021764765.1. NCBI lineage: Eukaryota > Viridiplantae > Streptophyta > Magnoliopsida > Fabales > Fabaceae > Vicia > Vicia sativa. Next base: position 101,973,499 of record CM038796.1, on the reverse strand, counting down.
TGACTTGTTTGTTTTGCGTTTTATCGCAAATGTTACGGATAGCAAGAGTCGCCACCGACTTTTCTTTTATCCAATTAAGGGAAGGCAAAAAGAACAGGAAAAGACCTTCGTTAGATTTTGAGTACGGGAGGAAGTTATAAAAAAGGAAGGTATTACACATTTTTCATCCGTAGTTATCTACGGGCTCTTAATTGCTTAGCTCACTTTATAAATTTATTTCTGTCTGTGTGTTTAAAAAGATGTTTTTGAAAAGGCATTTCACTTTGACTTCGTAATGATTCTCGCTGGAATGTATACGAAGTGTTTGGAAGTGTTTTGTTTTGGAAAGACTTTGTAATGATTCATGCTGGAATGTATACAAAGTGTTTGAAAAGATTTTTGAAAGGGTGAGGTGTGAAAAGTGTTTTGATAGAGCAAGCAATTAAGAGTCTATTACCTACTCAGAATGGTCGTTTCCATGTTATTTTGCTTTCCTCTAGGGTAGCACTATCCATACCATCAGTTGGTAGGTAACTTTATCCGTTGGATGTATAAGGACATTCGAAGGGTCATCGTATGGTCATAGAAGGCAACATGTAGGGATACCTTAGCATATTCATAGGGACAATCATCACTTTTCGTAGGCAACAATCGAGGGACGAGATCATGTATTTGTAAGCAACATCGAGGGTCATCAAGGGACTATGATCTTTGATTCAAAGGGACTATGATGATATATTTTTAAGCGTCTTAGCTAAGATATCCCAACGTTCGAGGGACATGACCATGTATTCGTAAGGCAATAAGAGAGGATACCCTAAAGTGGGTGCATGTGTGAAGAGTGTGTTGTATTCAGATATTTTATCTTGTATTAGAAGTGATCTATGTTGATTGAGTTAGTCTTGGCATACAAAACCCTAATCAGCTAGCAGTTAAATATGTGCGGAAATTAAAGTGCGGAAATGTAAAGTGCAGAAAGTAAACCCTAGACTATTACATGGCTTTGGGGCAGATACATAATATAGGAGTGAAAAAAGTAAATCCTATTTAAGTTATTACATCCCATGGAATGATGATAATTAGTGTTGATTTTTCTTTCCATAAAAGCGAGATCCTGTTGGAAGATAGTCGTTGCTTCAAATCTTCATTTAATGAATGGCAACACTTCAGAGTCTTTCAGCCAGAACATGGATATCAGAGTTTGTAGAGCGGTCTGGTGCTATTTAGAAGTCTATCAGAACTTCGTTTAGAGCGTGAATCTTTTAACATCTTCTAATCGTGTCAGAGCTTCTGTATGTTCAGTTCAGAGTCTTCTTCTGACATTCGAACTTCTCTTTAATCAGAATCTTCTAATGCTTTCGCTTAGCTCAGAGTCTTCTAACGGACATCAGAACTTCTGTTCTTCTACTTTCGTTAGAACTTCTATTCTTCTACTTACATCAGAACTTCTGTTCCATTTCTTTTCGTCAGAACTTTTGTTCCACTACTTTTCGTCAGAACTTCTGTTCCACTACTTTTCGTTAGAACTTCTGTTCCACTACTTTTCGTCAGAACTTCTGTTCCACTTCTTTTCGTCAGAGCTTTTGTTCTATAAAAAATGCTTATTTTCTTTTCAAGGTTAGAACTTTATCTGCATACTTTTAAAACAACCTTAGAATCCAACAATGTTTCATACAAAATATTTGTTTATAATTGTCAGAACATGATAGTCATCAACAATACTTGTTATCATCAAAACATCTAAGATTGGTGTAGAACCAAACTATGTTCTAACAATCTCCCCCTTTTTGATGATGACAAAAACTCAAATATTTTGATAAAGAGAGGTCTCCCCCTGAATTTATTATTCATATAAATTTAGACAACATTGCACTTCCCTGAAGTTTCGTCCAGAAGTTGATTTCCTGTTATAATCTTTAGACATAAACGAAATCAAAGGTGATATTAAAATGTTCGAGGACTTAGTCTATCAGTAACTATGATGTTTAAAATATCTTACTTTCTCCCCCTTTTTTGTCATAAATAAAAAAGAATTTTAGCACAGAAGATGACAAATGAATTTGAAGAGATGAAGGATTAAATAGAGGAATAATTTCTTGAAATCATGCAATTTAGATATTTTTAATGCAGAAATTAATAAAACATGATGATTGCTTGTAAGGGAGGTAGCAAAAAGATGACCGAGCAAAGTGCAACTCAATTGTTTCAACTTTATCGGAGTTTGAATCACGTGTTCATCTTTCGAGAGTGTTTTAACAATTAAGATTGTGTGGTTGTTACGGTGAACTGCATGCTTCTATCTTGATTTAAGTTATCTCTCGATCTTCGATAGATTCGATCTGATTACCCTTCTCTACGAAGGACAATTGATCGAGGTTCACATAAAATAGTATTCTACCGAAGCGAAATAATCTTTTCATTCTGGGCATAATTCCATACGGAGATGTTTCAGAATGAAATTGAACCTATCTTCAGCAAGGGGTTTTGTAAATATATCAGCCCATTGATGGTATGTATCTGTGAAATCAAGCCTCTCCAAATATTATTTTTGATGAAGACATCTTTTAGAAGCAAATGATCATGACAAAAGAATGGAAAAAGCCTTGAAGATTAGAAGAAGAATTATTAAAGAAACAACAATGTCAAAAGGTATAAATAATTCTTAAACCTGAATATAGATGTTCACAAATATGCATTCATAATCATATACATATCCCATATGTTTAACAAAAGAAAAAAATATGTTTGAAATAATTTTCAAAAAGAATTTCTTAAAATAAATTTTCAGGAACCGGTTCCTACCTAACAGGGTTCCAAACTTTTCAAAAAACGTCCCGGTTTTGTGGAACCGGTTGTACCTATAGGGAACCGTTCTGCGTGTAAATTTTGAATATGGCTATAACGTTCACTAGGAAGTTCTGCTGGGTCGGAAATTGAAATCAATGGCATTGATTTTGATTTTGAACATTTTCAAATGGCATTGATTCATGGTTGCATTGCATATTGTGATATCAAATGGCAAATAGTGCAGAATTTTCAAATTCAAATCACCTTCTTCAATTAACAATTTTCATTATTCACTTTCATATTCTTCCAAACTTTCGTGTGTTCTTACAAAGCCATAATTTTGTGAAACTTGCCATATACATTTTCAATCATTACAAGTTTCATACATTCATTTGTGAACATATATAATCATTGTTTGAGAATTGTTTCTTTCTTGAAGAAGAAGATCAATCAAAGATTGATAGTGCTCTTAATCTATTTCAAATAAATCATTGTATTACAAAAAGAATATATTCCCTTACTATCCAGGATTGTTGGAAGTAAGTGTTGTGATTTGAAGAGGATTGTTCTTCATTCACATTAGTGTTTGGTTTTTGACCTTAAAGGTATTAAGAACCTTTGGTCACCCTATAGGTTTAGATAGTAAGCATAGGCTGTACAATTATTCTAAACTATAGTGAAATCTCTTTCGTGTTGGAAAGGGGACTGGAGTACTCTCGGATTGTGAGGGGAACCAGGATATATCTTTGTGTTCTTTACTTTTCCGCTTTTATTGCTTTCATCACATCATAACCAAAAGGAAAGAAACACTTGTTTAAAACTTCATATACCAAACCAGAAAAATTAGTACAAGTTTTCATTAAACCGGATAAAATTTTTAAACACCTAATTCACCCCCCCCCCCTCTTAGGCGCACTCTTAGACTTACAGTATCAATAAATTTTAAAGAAAGAATCCCCTTCTGAATATAGTCCCTAATGAAATGATATTTTATTTCTATATGCTTAGCTCTAGAATGCAAAATAGGATTTTTGGATAAACAAATAGCAGAAGTGTTATCACAAAGGATAGGAATGTTACTGAATATCTGAAAGTCCTCAAGTTGACTTTTCATCCAGAGCATCTGAGTACTACATCCAACTGCTGCTATATATTTTGCTTTTGCAGTTGATAGTGCAATAGTGGATTGTCTTTTGCTGGACTAGGATATCAGATTTTCTCCCAGAAACTGGCAGTTTCCAAAAGTGCTTTTCCTTTCTATTCTGTCTCCAGCAAAGTCAGCATCACAGTATCCTACAAGTTTGTACTCTCTTGATTTTCTGTAACATAGACCAAGATTAGTACTCCCTCCGTTCCTTTTTAAGTGTCATTTTAGCATAAAGCTCTTCAACCAAGATAGTGGATTATTAGAGTTATATTTTCTATTATACCCTCATTTATTTTCTCTTTCCTAATAAATTCATTAATGCACTCTCTCTCATTTATTGAGAAAGTAAGGGTATAATTGATAAATAATGACATTAAACTCTAAAACGACACTTAAATAGAAACAAAAAAATTCTTCTAAAACGACACTTAAAAAGGAACGGAGGGAGTAGTACCTTTCAAATACTTGAGAATTCTCTTAACAACAGTTAAGTGAGTTTCTCTAGGATCTAATTGGAATCTAGCACAAATACAGACACTGTATAAAATATCAGGTCTAGAGGTAGTTAAATATAAGAGAGATCCAATCATACCTCTGTAGGTCTTCTGATATACTTTCTTACTTACCTCTTCCTTCTCCAAAATACATGAGGGATGCATAGGGGTTTTAGAGGGTGTGTTATCTGACATGTCAAATTTCTTCAAAAGCTCTTTAACATACTCACTCTGATGTATGTAAGTTGCTTCTGAGGTCTGATGAATTTGAATTCCCAGAAAGAATTTGAGTTCGCCCATGAGACTCATTTCAAACTCTACCTACACAGACTTAGCAAACTCTTTCCCAAGGGAGGATTTAGTAGAACCAAAAATTATGTCATCAACATAGATTTGACATATCAGAATATCATTTTTAAATGTCTTACAGAATAGGGTTGTGTCCACTTTCCCTCTGGTGAAATCTTTTTCTAATAAAAAATTACATAGTCTTTCATACCAAGCTCTGGGAGCTTGTTTAAGAACATATAAATATTTTTTGAGTTTGTAAACAAATTTTGGATGTTTTGAGTTTTCAAACCCAGGGGGTTGATGGAAATAAACTTCTTCATCAATGTAACCATTTAAGAATGCACTTTTTACATCCATCTGATACAGTGTGATATTGTGATTAACATCATGTGAAATTAAAAGTCTGATAGATTCTAACCTGGCGACTGGAGCAAAGGTTTCTGTATAATTTATTCCTTCTTGTTGACTATAACCTTGTGCAACCAGTCGAGCTTTGTTTTTGACTACTTATCCTTGTTCACTCGTTTTGTTTCTGAAGACCCATTTGGTTCCAATAATGTTGAAACCTTTTGGTTTGGGCTCAAGATCCCATACGTCATATCTTGTGAATTGATTTAGTTCTTCTTGCATTACAATGATCCAATTATTATCTTGAAGAACTTCATCTACAAAAGTTGGTTCAGTCAAGGATACAAGACCCATGAGAGATTCTTCAGAGTTTCTGAATGTAGATCTGGTTCTGATTGGGTCATCTTTCTTTCCCAGAATGATTTCTTCAGGGTGAGCTAAGCTGCTTCTGGATGACTTTCTCTGGATGAGTTCTTCAGAAGTTTTGTCTTTGGTTATTTCTTTAGCACTTCTTTCAGAAGTTCTGTCTTTGGTTGCTTCTTCAGAACTTCCGTCTTTGGTTGCTTCTTTAGAACTTCTGTAAGGACCATCTTCTGATCCTGTAAATTGAATTTCTATTCCTGCAAGAGAGTCTTTTTGCTTTGACTTTTGAGGGCCAAGCTTATCATCAAATCTGACATTAATGGATTCTTCTACAATATGTGTTTCAGTGTTATATACTCTGTAGCCTTTTGAGCGTTCAAAATATCCTAACATTAAACACTTTTGTGCCTTAGAATCAAATTTATTTAGATAATCTTTGGTATTTAGAATAAAACAAGTACATCCAAAAGGATGAAAATAAGAAATGTTGGGCTTTCTATTCTTCCACAATTCATAAGGAGTCGTTTCTAGAATAGGTCTTATAAAGATTCTGTTCTGGATGTAACATGTTGTGTTCACTGCTTCTACCCAAAAATGTTTAGCAATATTAGTCTCATTGATCATGGTTCTAGCCATTTCTTGTAGAGTTCTATTTTTACATTCTACAACTCCATTTTATTGTGGAGTTCTAGGACACGAAAAATCATGAGAAATACCATTTTTATTAAAGAAAGTTTCAAAGTCTTTGTTTTCAAATTTGCCACCATGATCACTTCTGACTTTTAATATTTTAAACTCTTTTTCATTTTGGACTACATTACAGAAGTTAGCAAACACAGAATGTGACTCGTCCTTGTGTCTTAAGAATTTTACCCATGTCCATCTGCTATAGTAATCTACAATCACCAAACCATACTTCTTGCCACTGATGGATGCAATTTTCACTGGTCCAAACAGATCAATATGCAGAAGTTCTAATGGCCTAGAGGTAGAAACAACATTTTTTGATTTAAAATAAGTTTTTGAAAATTTGCCTTTTTGACAAGCTTCATACAGAGCATCTGAGCTGAACTTTAAATTAGGAAGTCCTCTGACTAGATTGAGTTTGTTAATTTAAGATATTCTTCTTATACTAACATGCCCCAATCGTTTGTGCCAGACCTATTGCTCATTGTCCATTGACATAAGACATTTAACATTCTGACTTTTAAGTTCAGAAAGTTTGATTTTATAAATGTTGATTTTCCTTTTGCCATTAAAGAGGATTATTCCATCTTTCTGACTAACAGCTTTACAAGACTTTTGATTAAAGATGATATCATATCCGTTATCACTTAATTGAGTTATGGATAACAGATTATGCATTAAACCATCTACTAAAAGAACATTTATAATAGAAGGTAAAGAACTGTTACCAATAGTTCTAGAGCCAATGATTTTACCCTTCTGGTTGTCTCTGAAACCTACGTAACCTCCAGCTTTAAGTTCCAGACTTTGGAACATATACTTTCTTCCCGTCATGTGTCGAGAGCATCCAGAGTCCAGGTACCATGAATGGTGTTTCAACTTTGTTGTCAAAGACATCTGCAACATATACTATTTTATCCTTAGGTACCCATATCTTTTTGGGTCCTTTTTGGTTAGATTTTTCAAAGTTCTATTTGAACTTAGGTTTATAATAAGATTTAGCATAATATGATTCACTGGTATATTTTATGTCATGTGACTGACCATAGGTGAAGTGTGATTTCAGATTTCAGAGGTGTGTATTTAATGACCATATCATCTACTCCAGAATATGGTTTATCATCTTTAGAAGACACATACCCTAAGCATTTTCTTCTGTTTCTACTTACTTTATAAATCATTGAAGCCGTTTTGCTTCTGTCTAATCTCTTAGTAAGAAATTCTTGAAAACCAATATCATACTCTTTCAGAATATTATCAGTGTTACTCAGAACTTCTGAAACAAGTTTTACTCGAGCTTTTTTAAGATTTTCTTTAAAAATAGAGTTTTCAATTTTTAGTTCTGAAATAATCTTCTTAAGCTCAGAGTTTTCCGTTTCTAGTTTCTTAGTATCTTCTGAATCGGATACAAGATTCTATTTCAGATTCTTGTATTTGATTTTAGGTTTCTGATACTTTTCAAGTATTTGGCTTCTTCTAATTAAGTCGGATTCAACAACAAAGTCGAGCTATCAACTATGTTAGCCATTAGTGTGAGTTTGCTCTTTGGTTTATAAGTGGTGAATATTATACCAGATTTTCTTTGTCAAACCTTTTCTTTGGCTTTTTTTTGTCAAACCTTTTTTTGGTTTTTTTTTGGAAATTTTTTGCGGACTTTCAATGTCCGTAGGATGGATGAGGAGGAGTAACACCTTCTAATTCCCCCGTGAATTAGTATTTAAATCAAAGTTTAACATAACGAAAGGGCATTACAATTCAAAAATTCAAATAATATAACACCATAACAGTAGTCATGGTTTTACTAAAGAACTTTATTAAATGATTCAAAACCAATGATTATGTTTTTATAACATAAAAATCCGGAATAAATTCAATTCATAATTATTCCAATATAAATCAAAAGAAACAAGTCAATTCGATGATTTCCAAAACAATCGTTCCCTAGTGTTACAACTACCAGAGCATAACACTGACACGCGGACAATCTAAATAAGGCTATCCTCTCCTAATAACATCAATGAAATCATCAAAGTAAGGGTGAGATTTCATCAACAATTAAAATGCATTATCTCTAAAACAATAAAACAATCAATACATTATTCCCCCCTATACGATTTCAAACAAATACAATTACATTATTATTATGCATATAACAATCAATGAAATTATAACATGAAAGCCATCCTAACATGTTATAATTCCATGCAATCAGAAATGCATGTGGTACCAAAATGTGAACTAAGTCACCAACATTAATTCGTCCACAATCACCCACGAATCCACCTCACCACCATTATTGGAAGCGGCAAATTCCACACAATGGAATTAAATGGGAATTAATTATGCATGCACATCCAAAAGCATGCCACATTCAATTAACGGAATATGAACACCACATAATTCCATACATAGTCAACACCACCAACAACACATGAGAACAACATAATCATGAACATATAACGTTAATTACAACACATGGAATTAACATCCAGCAAGTATACACCACATCAACGACGAACAATCACGAATTACAACGAATTCTTCCTACAGAAAGCCATATAAATCCCTCAAAATTCAGGTACTGGGTTTTAAAAATGTTTTCAATAGATAGTACATGCTCTAAGCTTTCCAACGATACCAACTATGCCTAAATCGGAGTTACGGTCGTAAAGATATGACCAAAACAGTTTTCAGAAAGTTATATTATGTTTCTGTACAGTATGCATCGATGCATAAGCTCATGCATCAATGCATAACCAACTTGCATCGATACAAGCATCGTATGCGTCGATACATATGTTTTAAAAATTTATATTTTTCCATTTTTGTTCAGTATGCATCGATGCATAACACGTATGTGTCCATGTATAACTTCAATTTTTGCCACATGAATTGATGCATGGGATTATGTATCGATGCAAGGCCTTGTTCCAGCTTCTATTTTTCACACTTTTGACCACTTGTATCGATGCATAACACTATGTGTCGATGCATGCTGCGTTATTTTCACAAAAACCAGTTTGTTTTCAATGTTTTCCAATCCCCATTAATCTCATTCATCACCAACCTCCATATTACAACAGAACAGTAATAAATCATGTATTTTCACATCCAATTAACCACAAAATTATACTTTCTAATTAGCCTACAATCATTCTACACAAATTAATCATTCTTATCAATTCCAATTGAGGTTTTTACGTTGGATCATAACATTAGGGCACAACCTAGAATTCCTAATTCGAGATTTCTAACGTATCAAATCATCCTATTGATTATCAAAACCTATAAGGCATATTAATCAGACCAAATCACCCCTTACCTCGCGATGATCCTTCGAACTTCCGACACCTTGACTTTTCCTCTTTCTCTTCTCTTCTCAAAAGTACGTAGAATGAAAACTTCCAATTCTCTTCTCACTTTTCCCTTTTTCCTTTATTTATTCCTTTTATTATTCCAATTAATAAAAATAACATAATTAGAATAATTAGAACCTTTTACTCCACACACCCTCCAATACAACTTCACACCCCAATACTCCCATTTATTTAATTAATTAATTAAATCCAATAATTCAAAAATACCAATAATTAAACCTTTAATTAAATTAATAATTAAAATTCTAATTATTTAACAATTGAATTATTTGGGGTGTCACAGGAGTTGCTGGATCTTTTGGAATTTTTGAACTTCCTCTATCTATACTTCCAGAGTTGTTGGACTCTTTTGGAGAGCAAGTATAGCTCATCATCTTCTGACGAGGATTCTCTAGAGTTTTCTTCTTCTGCCTGAAAAGCTTTAGAATCATATTTTTTGTTAGATTTAAGAGCAATAGTCTTACCTTTCTTTTGGGGCCCATCTTCTTCTAATTCAATCTCGTGACTTCTTAAAGAGCTGATGAGTTCTTCTAGAGAGATATTATTGAGATCCTCTGCAAACTTGAGCGCTGTCACCATAGGTCTCCATTTCTTGGGAAGACTTCTGATGACTTTCTTTACATGATCAGCAACAGAGTATCCTTTATCCAGAACCTTTAAGCCAGCTACCAGAATTTGAAATCTTGAGAACATTGCTTCAACTGTTTCATCTTCTTCCATTTTGAATGCTTCGTACTTCTGAATGAGGGTAAGAGCTTTTGTTTCTTTGACCTGCGTGTTGCCTTCATGCGTCATTCTTAAGGAATCAAAGATGTTTTTAGCCGAGTCTCTGTTTATGATCTTCTCATACTCTGTGTATGAAATAACACTTAGAAGGATGGTTCTAGCCTTGTGGTGATTTTTGAAATCCTTCTTCTACTGGTCTGACATTTTTTTCCTTTCAACCTTCTGACCACTAGCGTCGGTAGGATGAGTATAGCCATCTGTTACCATGTCCTAGAGGTCACCGTCATGAGCCAGAAAGAAACTTTCAATTCTGTCCTTCCAGTAATCAAAGTTTTCTCCATCAAACATTGGAGGTCTGCCGCTAACTCTGTCTTTGTCATCATTGTTGTCAAAGTTGTTCTGAACCTTTTATGCTATAGTGTTTTTCAAGCTAGATCTTTTTTCTGACACTGTTAAGTGTTAGCACCCAGAACCAGGCGCTCTGATGCCAATTGAAGGATGAAAAACACAAGAAAGAGGGGTTTGAATTGGGGTTTTGAAATCAAATAAAATTAGACCATACTATTTTTATCCTGGTTCGTTTAAACTCAAACTACTCCAGTCCACCCGTCAAGGTGATTTGCCTCTCTCAACGAGGTCTTAATCCACTAATCAGAACTTGATTACAGACGACTAAGACCATTGCCTTAGTCTTCTCAAGAACACCACAACTTGGTTTCTCAAGGAATTACAATTCACTAAAACAACTATTTTAGTCTTCTCAAGAACACCACAACTTGATTTCTCAAGAAATTACAATTCACGGATAATTAAAAATGTGTTTAAAAATGCTTCTAGAAAGCTATATCACAATTGTGATTTTTACACAAAAAATACTTTAGCACTTATGAACTACTGAATAATTTGAATTCTCTTTGTTGTTTTTGCGTGTGTAGTTCTCTGTATGTTGTTATTCGTTTACTTCATAGATGAATCCTTTATATAGTTGTTCATGGAAAGTATCAGTTGGAGACATCTTCAACTGTATATGGAATGATGATAATTAGCGTTGATTTTTCTTTCCATAAAAGAGAGATCCTGTTGGAAGATAACCGTTGCTTCAAATCTTCATTTAATGAATGACAACGCTTCAGAGTCTTTCAACCAGAACATGGATATCAGAATTTGTAGAGCGGTTTGGTGCTATTTAGAAGTCTATCAGAACTTCGTTTAGAGCGTGAATCTTTTAACATCTTCTAATCATGCAGAGCTTCTGTATGTTCAGTTCAAAGTCTTCTTTTGACATTGGAACTTCTCTTCAATCAGAATCTTCTAATGCTTTTGCTTAGCTCAGAGTCTTCTAATGGACATCAGAACTTCCGTTCTTCTACTTTCATCAGAACTTTTGTTCTTATACTTTCATCAGAACTTCTGTTCCACTACTTTTCGTCAGAACTTCTGTTCCACTACTTTTCGTCAGAGCTTCTGTTCTATAAAAAATGCTTCTTTCTTTTCAAGGTTAGAACTTTATCTGCATACTTTTAAAACAACCTTAGAAGCCAACAATGTTTCATACAAAATATTAGAGAGAGAGAGAGAGAGAGAGAGAGAGAGAGAGAGAATGATGGGATTTGGTGGAAGTCCGTTCTGGTATGGTCAACATACATACCATCTTACTCGACAAACAAAATATCTTGCAGTACAAGCAACAGAGAAAAATAGCGGGTTAAATATACACAATAGTTTATTTTTATTTGTATTTTGGTAACATTTGTATTATACGTACAAATTTTTATCATGATAACATTTTCGATTAATTGATTAATGTTTAGATTTGTATAATTGTTTGAATTTATATGACATCATTTAATTACATTAGTATAATTAACATGATGTTAATATATCCTTAGTGTAAATGACCTAAAAAATATCAATTCGGGACACTTGCTACAGAGATAAAAACTCTCAAATATTTTAAGGGTTATTTCGAAGATGCATCTATGAAATCACCACAAATAAATTACAGAGATGCATTTCCAGACCATTTTTTTTTGACAAATTTGGGGTGAATAATTTACTTGTGAATCACAAAGTGCTTTTAGGTGTTAATATAGAGATACATCTTCGTAATTTTTTCCGGGGTGATTTTGTAGATGCATCTCCAGACCATTTTTTTGACAAATATGAGGTATATGACTTACTTATAAAGCGCTATATGCATTTTAGATGCGTTCGAGGATACACCTAAAATATGAAAAAGGGAAAATTCAGATTTTAGAGATAATAAAGTAAAGCCCAAACAAATTTTCTATTCTATTCTATTTCTTTTGGGAATTTCTTTCCCCACCCTTACACCTTCTTAGCCACCTCTGGCGAAATTCCATTTTTACCCCCAAAATTCAGAGATGTATCTCATAACGCACCAAAGTTCATATTTTGTGGTGAATTCAGAGATGTATTTCGAAGTTACGAAATTTCATTTTTTTGGGGTGAATTCGGAGATGTATTTCCGAAGTTACAAAATTTCATTTTTTGGGTGAATTTGGAGATCTATTTTTGAAATAGACACTAATTGATTTCAACAAAACAGAAACCTTGGAATAGAAAATTATGTAGATATAACATACATAGATATTACATAAACCTTAGTAGAGTATCAGCGAAAAGTACTCCACATAACCTTTAAGTCGTCACATGTCTTAAGTGGAAACTCAGTGAATTGTACCTTTTCTTTAGTGTCCAGTGATGGCAAACGATACTCGAGCTTGACTACCTTCCAATTTTTTTGGATATTGTAAGAGAGGGTTGAGTATGGTAATGAGCTCGATGAGAGACGTGTCCTCGCATAACCTAATTTGAAGTGGTGGCATCGCACCGTTGAAGTAAACAAAGACAAGGCGATGATGATTTATGTCATATTTGATTTGTGGTGTATGATGTTGAAAAAATGATTTCGACACCCTATTTATAGAAAATTTGGAGCAATTTGGTCCAAAGAATTTTTATCCTGTGTCAGGGCATGTTTCGGAAATACACTTCCAAAATAACCTCTTATTTTTTTAAACAAAATATGATTTTTTCAGAAGTACACTTTCGAAACATTCTCTAATTTTTTTTTTTAAACTTTCAAAAACGCATATCCAAAACACCTATGAGATGCGTTCGAAAATACATTTCTAAAGAGTATTATCGGACTTCAAGAGTATTTTCCCAATCCAAAAAAGGTGTACAAAGAAATTGGAATTTCTTTTCCATCTTTCAATTTACTTTTCCCCACTTTCTTTCATTAACCAAACATATTCTCAAAGTTAAAACTTGCTTTAGTTTGGGCTTCATTTGGTATTTTCGCTTCCAATATAAAACTCATCTCTCGCTGGATTGCGAAACCCTAAATTTCAGATTACGCAAATTTCTCATTCTGCACCGAACCTTTTTCTCAGGTACTCTCTCTTCCATCGCTATTTAGGGTTTCTGGAGAAAGAAACGTCACATGTTTCTGCCATTCCCCTTCTTGATTTTGTTAAATCGTTGATTAGGGTTAGGGCATTATGTGATAATTTCTTGCTTGATTTTTGATTTTGAAGGCTATTTGTGGAAGAAAAGATGAGGCCGATTTTCGCTGGGAACTTGGAGTACGATACTCGTCAAGCGGAACTTGAACGATTGTTCTCAAAGTATGGCAGGATTGAACGCGTGGACATGAAATCTGGTAAAATCTTGTGTTTATCACTTCTGACTGTGAAGCTCTGTCAAAGAACTTCAATAGGAATTTACCTCTTTGATTTTGGGTGTTTTTTGTTGTTGAAGATTTTAGTTTCATTTTCTTGATTAGGGTTTCTAGCTCAACCCTTTATTGCTTTTCAAGGTCTAGGTTTTTTAGTTGGTTTTGATGATTTTCTGGGTTATAACCTCGATAACGATTACCTGCATTGTCACCCCTACTTGTGTCATTGTGGGTCTGAAGTACCTTAAATAATGAGTTTTATTATTAGATTAGGCGTCATGGATTGTGCAAAGGTATTCCGTCTATTGTTTGAGATGATGGTCATCTAAAGGCTTTTGCCAACTAGGGCACTGCGAACAACCATGTTCTATGGTTAGAGATGATGTTCATCTAAAGGCTATTGCCATCTAGGGTACTGCGAACAACCATGTTCTATGGTTAGAGATGATGTTCATCTTATTCTTAAGGCTTTTGCCAACTAGGGTGCCGCGAACAACCTTTTTCAGGGATTTGGATACAGAGCTATAGACACGTTGCTGCTTTTGTGGCTCGAATGTCTAGCTCTTATATCCTGGTGGAAAAAGAAATGGCAGATGCGCGAAATTGCAGTGCCTTTGAAAAAGTCCTTTGGTTTTTAAGTGTTTCTTTTGACGCAGGAACTTCTACTAAGGGAAAATATGCTGAGCTTCTGTCTTGGCTTGCCAACCACTTTTTTTTGGAAGGAAACCTTCCGCTCTCCTTCTATCCACAGATCTGCATTTTCTCATGTGATCATTCGCCACTCACTAACCTCATCACTCATCACTCATCATAGACATTTCAATGAGAACTATCTTAGTGGGATCATCAATCAATTTATTAAGCCATGCCTAGCTTCACTGAATATAGGGGATCAATGAAATTCTGTCAAGTCATGCTCTTCTATTTCTGAAATCTCTTGTGCTGTCTGAATGGAGAATCATGCTTGGCACTTACAATCTCAGATCTGAATTTTGGATTTAAACGTTAAAAATGCAATCATGATTTGTTTCCTCATTCAACGCCTCTACAGCTTCATGTGCATCAGCCCACACTTATATTCAGGTGTTGTATTCATATGTTCCTAACAGGGAAAATGATTTCCTGGTTTGGCTGATGTACTTGGTGAGGGATAGCATTCTAATATGCCTTTGATTCTTGTATATGCCTCTAATTTCACTCTTGTTGCAGGATTTGCTTTTGTTTACTATGAAGATGAGCGTGATGCTGAAGAAGCAATTCGTGCTCTTGATAACATTCCCTTTGGTTATGATAAGCGTCGACTATCTGTGGAGTGGGCTAGGGTATGCCATTTTTTAAATGACATGTTTTGGTTCTATTTACTTATTGATGATGACATGGGAATATCACAATGCCCTGATTTCTTTTCGTTTTCAGGGTGAACGTGGGCGTCATCGTGATGGCTCAAAGGCAAACCAGAAGCCCACAAAAACTCTTTTTGTGATTAACTTTGACCCCATTCGCACTAGAGTTAGTGATATAGAGAGACACTTTAAACCTTATGGACAGCTTCATCATGTTCGAATTCGTCGCAACTTTGCATTTGTGCAGTATGAGACACAAGAAGATGCCACTAAAGCCTTAGAGTGTACAAATATGAGGTCAGTGACTCAGTGATGACATTTGTAACATCTTATCCTATAATCCTCAAGTTTCTGAATTTCTAACTTGTGCAATTAATAACGTGTTTCTGGTTTCATTGCTCTTGCAGTAAAATACTGGACAGGGTGGTCTCTGTGGAGTATGCTCTGAGGGATGATAGTGAGAGAGTTGACAATTATAGCAGTCCCAGAAGAGG
Organism: Vicia sativa; assembly: GCA_021764765.1. Classification (NCBI taxonomy): domain Eukaryota; kingdom Viridiplantae; phylum Streptophyta; class Magnoliopsida; order Fabales; family Fabaceae; genus Vicia; species Vicia sativa. The sequence continues at coordinate 101,957,760 of CM038796.1, read as the reverse complement.
AGGAGGTCTTGCTAGATCTCCCAGTCCCGCATATCGCAGGCGACCAAGTCCTGACTATGGCCGCCCACGTAGTCCTGTGTATGATAGGTATAGTGGACCTGACAGACGGAGGAGTCCTGATTACGGAAGGAACAGGAGTCCTGATCATGGAAGGAACAGGAGTCCTGAATACGGCAGATACCGCAGGTACTGTATTTGAAGTCAATTTTATGCATTTCCCGCAGTTATGTTCCTTTCTTGAACTTATTTTTTCTGTTATTTATCTACAGTCGTTCACCAGTGCGAAGGTCGAGAACTTAGGTGATGTCTGGTTTGAGAGTAAGTAGCAGGCAGGGCTTCAGGGGCACTTTATTACTGTCTTGATGTTAGAATAGTAAGTGGTACACTATTATAGACTAAAGAGTACTTTTCAGTCTTATGTGAATTGGTATGGCTTGCTACGTAGTAGTAACCATGCTTTTATAGGAACTGAATACAAAACTGTTTGGAGTTGGAGTTATTGATTCATATTACTGAAGGGACATCATGTTATGCTGCGACTGAATCTGAATGTTGTCCAACAAATGTTGAATTTGCATTTTTCAATATGTAAATCAGAGGATTGAGTACTGAAAATAGTCAGATTTATAATTTCCTTACTCTACTTGAGGATTGTTTGCAATGCGTGGGGAGCACCTTCAATATCTCCCTGTTACACTTCACTCCGATGGGCAAAAGGATATACTCCATTTATCACTATAATACTTTTGCATGTATAAATGTCAATTGTCTAATACTGACATGTTTTAGACGTGTGTGCCTCTATACACCAAAAGTATAATTTATTTAGGAAGGATTAAATTATCATCAACATTATTAAATCCCATTTTTATAAAGATGGAAAATAAATCATTAAAAGGCCGAGTAGAGTTGGCACACCTCTCTGATGTGCTAAGATTTTCTACTCAATAACTGACACATCGTCTCCTATGGCCATTTATTGTGCCATCTCATATTTAACTTGAAAATTTTCGTTCAATTAAAATTAATGTCAATGTTGTTAAACACTTCAAATCAACCACTTGGTAAAATATTAAATAGATATATAATCATCTGAAACTCAAATTGACTAGTTATATTTTCATCGGAAATGTGAATACTACTGTGCATGTTGTTAACTCTATATTAAGACACCCTTTTATGTATTCAAAATCGAATCAATTTAATAGAAAATTACAAATCAATTCATATTGAAATGGTAAGAAATCACATTTTTGAAATGGTAAGAAATCACATTTGGTTCGGAAAAATCATATCGAAACAGTAAGAAATCACATTTGATTCGGTTCGAAAGTGTTTGGGTTACCTTTTTGCAAATTGATCTTGCAACTTAAATTTTATTTAAATATGAATTTAACTCATATTTAACTCACATGCTTTTTCATCCTTACATTTATGGTACCTTAAATTTTATTTAAATATGAATTTAACTCATATTTAACTCACATGTTTTTTCATCCTTATATTTATGGCATGCATACTTTTTCATCCTTACATTTATGGTACCTTAAATTTTATTTAAATATGAATTTAACTCATATTTAACTCACATGTTTTTTCATCCTTACATTTATGGTACCCTATTTCATCCTTACATTTATGGTACCGCTAGTACCAACTTGGAACACCCCTAGTTTTATGTGTGCATTTTTGTTGTGACTTGTAAATCCATATAAATATGTTAAATCTAAGTAGGCATGACAACAAAATTTATATTGGTGGATATCCACCAAATCCGTTTCAAAGTTGATGGAAAATATTCGATTAAAAAATATGGGAATGAGTCGGATAATGAGGACATTGGTATCCCATTTATTTTATTATATATAATTATAAGTTTTTGATAATTTAGAATATTGAATATGTGGCAAATGTAGTATGAATTTTTTTTAGAATGTATTTTTCTAATATTTATAATTTAATTTGATTTTAGAAAATTAAATATTTTTATTAAAAAAATTAATTAATTTTACTAAATGGATGATGATGAGGTGAGAATATCCGAATTCAATTCAAATTTATTTGGGATGAGTTTGAGTTTTAAATACACACAACTTTGGAGTGCTCTAAATATATAATTAAAGCCACACAGCCAAGAATATTTAGACAAAATCAAACCAGTCAATATAAGGGATCCAAATCTGTTTCTTAAATAAGCCAAAAATCACTTTAATGTAAAAGAATTTTGTTTGTTTAGCACTTTCTGAAAATTATATGGTAATTGATTATAACATTAACAATGGAATATGCTGTTATAGTAACAAAAACCATCAAACATTATTCCTTTGACCCTTAACCACAAAATGAAGAATCAAACATTGTCATTTTCTCATATAAAGTAACTGAATTTTTTAGCCGAAAGTTAACGCAACAACTTGCCCTTTAACACTGATGTCTGCACACTGCAGCATCTGCAAATAATAATCAATATCAAACATATATTCTAATTTTGATTTTGATTTCCGAAAAAGATTTTTTTAACGGCAACATAAGGGATAGAAAAAATCAACCGAAAATACATAACTAAAGAGAAAATAAGGCAACAAAATACCACAATAAAAAAGCCAAATCTCTTTGTATAAAAATAATTTATGCATAAACATTTATACTAGGAAAGAAAATGAGTGATTAAGTAACCGTGTAAAAAAGTTTTACATTATTAATTAATCACAAATATAAATCAGAACAAGTCATACTGTAATTTTAAACAAATTTATATGACATGACAGAATATTACGTTTCTATTGAATTACAGTATAAAATAATTTTATACCGACGATGCATTTCCTTTAAACTAGATATTATTAAACTAAAAATAATAGTATTCACGTAATGAGCTAGAAAATGCAAGGAAAAACACCCTTTTGAACAAACTTGAGTTCCATAATTTTTTTTATACATATTTGACTTGAATTGATCACAAACAAAATCTATCTTAAAAGATTCAATTTCTTATCTGTTCTTCAATAGCTTTCTCCAACCAAGTTTCAGCATCTTGCATGATTTCAGGGCTAAGCCTAACCATCAATATACAAAACTCAGTCTCATTCAGCTTTCCATCACCATCTAGATCACCTTGTTGAACCATAGCTTCTGCATCTTCTTTACTCATTCCTTCCATGCCAAGCATAGCTGAGTTTCTCCTAAGACTCTCACTTGTTATCAAACCTATTTCTTGGTCTGCAAGAAGCCTAAAACCGTTGCATAGTTCGGATACAAAGGCTTCTACGTCAAGTTTCTCCGCCATCACGGGTAGTAAATCTTCGAACTCGGCTTCCGTGGTTGCGGGGGTTGTTTGATTTATGTTCTTGTTGGTTTCCATTGTAGAGGGAGTTTTGTTTTTTCTTTGTTTTTGTTGGAGTTGGTAAACGTGGGAAGAATGGTGGATGAAGAAAATGACTTTGGGAGAGATGTATGTTATATAGTAATGGGTGATTTCGTTAGAAAATAGGGGCTTTTATATAGAATGTACAAGTCCCATGCTTTTTGGAAAGACTCTCACCGTAGCTTTTGAGGGGTTAGTAAAAGTCCTTTGTCAAATTGAGGGATTTAGTAAAAGTCTTTTGTCAATTTGGGGGAGGTAGTACTAAGATTATTATGCAAAAGTGTGATTAATTTGGTTGAATAATTGATTAATTTAACTTATAACTAAAATTTTAATTAATTTTATTATATGGATTAATCATATATATATTTTTTAATATGAATAGAATTAATCATCTGCTCAACTTAGTTAATATTTTTTAGACATATTCCATATACTTAATCATATTAAAATGTAAAGCCATTTTCTCATTCTTTGGTCCTAGTTATCATGATGTATGTCAAGAGTGAGGTGTTCATTCTAGGACGTGCCTCATGGTTAATGTTTATTCTAAGTGTTTTTTTTTTTCTTTTCTGATAAAAGAATTATATGGTGTGGAATAGTTTTCAAGAGGCTATTTCGTGTGTTTTGAGTGATTTTAATTCGGTTCTTACTTCTAGGGAGATGAAATAAGGTTAATATTGAGGTCAAAGAGTTTGAGTTGGTTGAATATCTGGAGGTTGGGGTTCTTATTGATGATATAGGGTTAGTGGATGTGAAGTAGTAGGAAGAATGCTTACTTGGTATCACTCTAATGGAGTGTCAATGAGTAGATCGAATCGAGTTTTAGTTCTGGCAGGTTGGAAGGAGGAGTGAGGGAAAGGTTGTTTGTGGGCACTCTCTAGAGATGTCTCAGATCATTGCCCTTTGGTACTTAAGTGTTATACTTAGGTCCGAGGGCCTAAGTCATTTAGGTTTAATAACTTTTGCTTGGGTAATTCTAATTTTACTAAGGTGGTAACGACTTCTTGCGGTATCCTTTATGAGACAGGTTAGATGACTTGTTCTCTTAGGGACACACTTAAAGCTCGTAAAGTTGTTTAAAAATGTGGAATAAGAAGATGTTTGGAAATATGGAGTTTAAGATTAAGAAGTGCGTTGATAAGATTAAGCACTATAATATTAAAGCAGAGCAGATGGATTTAACTTCAGAGAAGTTGGCGGACAAGCCACTCGCTTCTTAAGCGCTTGGAGAGCTCCTTAGGTGTCGTGATTCACACCTGTACCAACGAGCATGGTTAAAGTGAATCAAATAGGGGAATGCTAACACAATGCTTTCATTTCTGTTTCAAACATAGAAGTCAGAGAAATATTATAGTTGCGGTCAAGGTAGGGGAGGATTAGTTGGAGAAGGTGGAAGACATTTGAGCAAAGGTCTCTAAGTATTTCAAGGATGAATTTTTGGAGAAATTAGAGTTTAGGCCTAATCTAGATAGGGTTCCTATCTCTAGTTTTTCGTTAGCTGATGTTGAGTCCTTTCCCGTCAGGTTTGATTCCTTGGAAGTGAACGAGGGGGTAGATGGGATGGATGGGTGTAAAAGTACGGGTCCTGATGGTTTTAATGCTAAATTTTATAAGATATTTTAGGATTTAATTAAATAGGAGATGCACTTAATGTTCAGTCAATTTTTTGAGAATGAAGTTCTGCCTAGCTATTTCGTGTCCTTCTTTGTTGTTCTCATTACTAAGGTAGAAAACCCTTTGGATTTGGGGAATTTTAGGCATATTTCCAATCTTGGGTCTTTGTACAAGTTTTTTCCGAAGTTTTATTAACTAGGTTGGCTAAGGTGATTGGTTAGTTAATTGCTCAGAAATAATCAAATTTTATTAGAGGAAGACAATTGTTACATGGGATAATGACTCTTAATAAGGTAATTAATTTAGACAAAGTCTGTAAGAAGGAATGTTTTATATTTAAAGTGAATTTTGAGAAGGCTTATGACTCAATTAGTTAGGCATTTCTGGACTATATGCTAATGAAATTTAGGTTTAATAGGAAGTGAAATGCTTGGATAAAAGGACATGTTTTTTTTCCTAAAATTTTGTCAGTTTTTATGAATGGTTGCATGACTAAGAAGATTAATATCCATAAGGGGATTAAGCAAGGTGATCCTTTGGATCCTTTCCTTTTTCTTCTCATGGTCAATTGTCACAACACTACGGTTAAGAGGACTATTTATGTAGGAGTATCTATGGGTTCAAGGTTAGCTTAGTAAAGTTGGTGGTATCTCATCACTAGTATACCATTGATACAACTTTTAGAGGAAACAATGTTGGATAATTTATGGACTATTAATTCAATATTTAGGAGTTTTAAGTTGGAATTAGATCTTAAGGTAATTTTTTCTAAATGTTGGGGGAGGGGTGAGGGGATTCTTTTTGGAGTATGCGAAGAGCTTTTTGCACTATAAAGTATGGTCACTTCCTTTTAAGTACTTAGGCCTCTCTGTGGGTGAAAGCCAAGGGAGGGAGGATACTTGGGAGCCTTTTGTGAAGTTGATCACCAAGAGATTATCTTGTTGGAGTAATATGTTTGTGAGCCTTAAGGGCATAGTGGTAATAATGAATTAAATGTAACTTCATTCTGATTTTATTTATTTCTTTTATGAATACGTGGATGTGGGTTTGGGAAAACCATTATGGGTTGGAAAAAAAAACTTCCTCTAAGGAGATATAAAGGAGAGACCAATCTTCCATGGATAAAGTTAAAGGATGCGTGTAAAGCTAAAAGTTAAGAGGATTTGGGGTGAAGGAATTGAGACTTGTAAATTTGGACCTTCTAGTAATTGGAGATGAAGGTTTTTAGATGGCTAATCGTCGTTGTGGAAATATATCATCATGGATATGCGTGGCTCTTTTGTCTTGATATCTCCATAAAGGGGACATGGTTGGCTCAACCAAGTCTCTTACTAGTAGAGTGATGTCTCTCTCGCTAGCTCTAAGATTCTGGAGTTACATGACTAGTTTTCTTCTTCCATCTCGGCAATGACAATGAATGGGCTTAAGACCCAATTATGACATGATTTGTGGGTTGAGACCGGTCATCTTTTTATGTTTTTTGAGTGGTTGTTTCTTATTTATGAGTATAATTCTTATGAGGTGGAAAGGTCAGGGTCTTAGGAGGGCGGTGTTTTGGTATCAGAGTTTAGATAGAGGTTAAGGCTTCTAGTTTGGAAAGAAGAACTTCTGGGAGTTTTAGTTTATTCTATTAACATGGTGGTTATTCAAGATGAGGAAGATTACTGGGTTTGGATCCTCGATCCTGCTGGTGGGTTCTCTATTAGGTCGGCTTATGATATCATTTTCCTCCATTCTCGTTGGTATGGAGAATAGGCCAGTCATTAGAGGGTTATGTCGATGTTGGAAAAGTGGAACACCATCCATAATGGTGGTCTTCTCTTGGTTGTTGTTGCTACCAGGCTTTATCTTAATAGGTAGAGTATTATTCTGGACAATAGCAGGTCAAGTGTGTTGTTTCTCTAGGGTCATGTTGAGTCAATGGTTCATTTATTTGACCATCGTAATGTGACACTTGATATTTGATACAACATTTTTAAATAGATAGGTAGGCAGATGCATGTTATGCAATTGGTTTTAGAGTTGTTCGAAATGTTTCTTAAACTAGATAGAGATAAGTGAATGTTTTTATGTCTAGTCTTAATCAGACTTGCACCAGTGTGAAATATATATATATATATATATATATATATATATATATAATTAGATTTTTTACATCAATTATATTTTGCAATTATTGATCTCAATTGTTTAATCTAACATTAATAGTACTAATTATTATTTTAATGTTAAATCTAAAGATGCATGTGTTAATATATCATGATTGAGTAAAAATCTACGATTAAATAAAAAGTATATAAGTAAAAAGAGACTTATATACTGTTTGTCTTAAACTTTAAATAAATATATAATGTCCGCTTTCATTTATGTGATTCCTCAAAACTCTATATGCATAGTCTTCTCAAAATTTTGAAAATTCTGTGTAAATCAGTTATAATTTAATCATGACAAAATAAACAAAAGTCCTATTAAACCATAATTTAATGGTGTCAATATTTTTTGAAACCTTATTTAATTAAAGTTTAACATTAACAAAATTTTAATCATATGCCATAGTCTATCTTGCATGTTTTCAAGTATAATCCTATCTATTTAAAAACCTAGATGTCCTGTCGACCTAACATGCAAAATATTCAAGAAAGTCAATATAACTAAAATTTCCCAAATGATATATAATATACGAATTAGAAAATGGGAAAAACAAATTAGAAAATGGAAAAAGCAAAGAGGAGAAAACAATTGTGATAAAAAAATTAGATCCATGCGAAAAGAATGTTCAAATTGTCATGTAATATTTTAAAAGTAATTTTTTTCTCTCATGTATAATCTTATTTGAATTGTGAATTTTTAAAATAAAAATAATAAGATATTAAAAAAAAATTAAATATATTTTTGGTCCTTCTAAATATCTCAAATTTTATTTTTAATCTCTCTAAAAATTTTCTTCAACGGTCATTATAAAAATTTAAATATTTATATGAAATCTTTTGTAAATATTAAATAAAAAATTTATTTTTAATAATAAAATATAAAAATATAAAGTATAATTATTAATAGGTGGATTGGAATACACTAATAAAAAAAATTTAAACAGAGAAAAATTATAAGAAATATATATGGATAGACACCCGACAAAAGAAAGCAGAAATATCAAAATTCTGTCGATAGAAGTAGGAGAGGAAGCTTCATAGAAACCAACTCTCAAACAGTTTCAATCAATGAAAATAATGTCTTACTAATAATATCCTCATGTTCCCACCAAAGGCACCTTCCTAGAAACCATCATGAATTGATGGATATATATTAAACTCATTATTAAATTTAAAAATCAATGGCCAAAAATTACATCTACTTTGTAAGTTGTAACGTGGCAAGACTTTCATCTCTAAAGATTCTTCAAGTTCTTGACTAGGTACACAATAACCACACATTTCTCTTGTGAGCTTCCTCACAAACTACAACAAGACTTGAACGTTTTTTGTGTGCGCATTATTCTTTCTGTCATAATAATTGACAATCAATGGATGTAACTTAATTGGTTGTGAAGAGTTTGTTGGGAAATATATTAAAAAGAAGGGCGTGCATCATATCAATTATAAGGTGGCATTTAGTCTGAATCCTCTACATGTGATTATCATAGTGCAGAAATGATAATTTTTTCTAGAATACTCACTCGTGACCTATTAAATTTGGATATTAAAATATAAGAATGTCTTAAAGCATTTTATATATTTAAAAAATATCATATGTAATTCTAAAAAATTTCTAAATTTCGAAGATATATCTCAGAACACACACTTTTTTGTTTAACGTTAATTTGTTCTGGAGATACATATCCGTAACATGGTCAGAGACGTGTCTATTAAAAATTTGTGAATGATTCTCGTATCAAATAAAGTTAGAACATATAATAAGATTCACTATAATAACGATATGAATAAAACAACATATATAAAGTTATAAGTCAAGATTACACAAACTTCAATCCAAAAGTTACACCGAAGTCGATAAACACAATACAATCCAAAATATATCAAGAGTACAAATACAATAATCTATTGCGTATGAAGGACTATGAGTCAGCCTCACTATCGTCTCCCCAAGTTATGACGCTTCCTCATGTACTACAGAGCCTCTGTTATCATGTCATGCATAATACCCCGCCTCAGAGCCATCCAAAAAGCGCCATCTAGAAAGAGTCCTCCATCAATACTCGTCTGCCTAATCTGCATGATCTTTCCTAGCCTGCTCTACCTCTAATATCTCTTGATGAGCCGACCTAGGCGGATATCTTGGAGCCTCATATACCATATAAGGACGTGACACCCAAAAGAACTATCTAATCTAATTGAATTGATGCATGTAGTCGAACTGACGCAACACACACTCTGGCAGATGAGAATCCATCAAAGGCGAACCAAAAGCCTATCATCCCGAGTATATGACAATGTCATCAAAGGGAATCATGTCATGGTGATCGACACATGTATATAAGTGTATATCATCAAAGACCAAATGGTCAATATACACTCTGAACGACTTTGTCGCATGGTTCCCTGTGAGAGGGGAGAATTCGAAAGCACGCGACATATCCTCTATATAAGTTAGGCCAAGTGACCAACCAGAGATGCATGGGAAGTGTTGCAGGATCCAAGCCTGAAAAACAAAAATAATTAGTTAGTAACATTGTTGCAATAATTAACAAAATGACGCTCAAGCATTAGAAGACTAAGAAATGTTACCATCAAAAGTGTGACACTTCCTGTCACCTACTTTGTCTTCCACATACAACCTTCAGATAACTTAGAGAACAAGTAGACCAAAAAAGTGCCTTCCAGTTGTACTCATGGATCTGCTCAAAGTATTCAAAGTAACCCAGGTACATTACATCCACTTAAGTGGCACTCTTGTCCACAAAAATAAAAGTGTCATCCAAACACAACATGTATGCTCTCATAGCATACACTCTATGTTGTCTTACCTTCTCAACTTCACCAACAACCTGTCGTGCTTTCGCTATCTCATCATCAAACACCTTCTACAAATAGCTAAACATAGCATGAGCCCCACGGGTCTTGTCAAGCTCCTTCGCGACACTCTCTGGTTCAACTCTTGAGTATTCTAACATCAACTTCAGTCCCTCTTCTTTGTCATACTTCCCATAATCTACAAATCTCTCCCTAATTGGAAGATGCAGCTGGCACATGATAGCATCTAGTGTGATAGACATCTCACCATGTGGTAGACAGAAGAATGACATCTCCACATGTCATCTCTCTACAAAAGCATTAACCATTACATGGCTAACTATAGTATAACTAGTCTTGCTCACGCAACCCCAATAGCTGCAAAATTTTCTAAAACCACGACTTATTAGGCTTTTCCAGACGAGTGCATATGGTTGATGATTTTTAGCGGATCACGTTCCGACATACAAGGTTTAATAAGAATTATTGAAACAAACAAAAGATGATAATAAAACAAACACAATCTTAAATGAATAATTTTAACTAAATTTTACCTTCGTCCCAGATATGTTTGGCAACATGGTCTGAGTAAAGAGGCAACATTGATAAGCCTGACGTGCCTCCTTCAAAATCCTAAGGTGTCGCAAGTGCGACCTCATCCTCCTGGGCATGTGATGCATCATGTGCCGCTTGAGAATGGGATGCATGGATGCCTCAGATGTCATCGGTGTGGCCTGGGACTGGGGTGCCTCGGATGTTGCTTGGGTCTGTGATGCCTCTTCTTCCTCAAGTACTTGAATAGGTGAACTCATACGTCTACGTGAAGACGGAGGCGAGGGGCATGAGCAGCAGAACTTTGCCTATTGTTGGATGGCGAAGAAAAAGACAAAGAGATATGATCCATGGAACCCAACATTGCCTCCACATCAATCTATTTAGAGGTAGAAGGAGCTTGTGATGGTTGACTCTTTTCCCTCTAAACTGAAGCATGTTGTACAACCCAGTCGTGTCTCAATACGAATGGTCTTTCAGTCATAATTCTTGTAAATATACAAGACAAATGTCATAGAATGACTCATGTTCAAAAAGTGAAAAAGGCTGCAAGTTGACTTATTCCGGAGATGCATCTCCGATTTATAGGTAAACATTGAAATTTTTTGTAAGTTCCTTAGTTTTGAGGATTGACATTAATTTTAGTAAAACAAATAATAGAAACAATAATATAATGTACACTAGGATGTATAACTTGAATAAGAAGAACATGTACAATAAGAAGTCATATTGGAATGTCAGAACATGTTGTGGTGAACCAATTCAACAACTGAAATAACATGTCGAAGAAGATGTCGTAACATTAGACATTTGACATCACGCTTACTAAACTGATAAATGAAGTCCAGTTTTGTTTTAAAGGATGCAAAATATTTAGGGAACATTATGCAACCTATATGACGTGTTTTTAAGGGTCTAGAAGATTCAATCATAAGTTAAGGAGACTAATCAAGAAATTGAGGATTGGAGATCTTGATTGTAGCAAAAGTTTTATGTAGTTTGTTACAGCTGACATGCTTTTGTTTAAAGGCCCAAATCTAGTTGGGTGTAGGTTATAAATAAGGATTTATAACCTAGTTTAGGTAGCTAGCCGACATTAAGAAAGATGTAACCATTATGGCTAGATGTAGTGAACCACCCATATTATGGGATGATTACCATGTTCCTCGAAACCCATAGGTGAGAGGCAACATGTATTGTTCTTGGAGGAAGTTGTGAAGCAACTCCAAGGTGTGTCCTAAGTTAGAAGCATAAAGCTTTCAGTCTTAGGTAGTTTGTGATAAAAGCGTATCTTCTGCCTTTGTGTCCTTGATATTGTCTTATCACTATGAGTGATTGAGGGGGAGTGAGATGGGTTCTAATATCTAATATTTTCTTAGGTAGAAATTGAATTGGGTAGTGATTAAGTGAGGAGTTGTAAACGGTCGAGTTTAAATTCGAATTAATACTGCTGATAGTGGATTTCATCCCTGGCTTGGAAGCCTCCAGATGTATGTGTGTTGCACTGAACTGGGTAAACAATTCTGCTGTGTTGTTTATGTTTCCTGCACTGTTATACCTTGCTTATGTATTAATGTCAGATCAGATGTCTCGACATCATTGTAAGACATCTAAGTCTGCTATACCAGAATTTCATTTTTTAGAGACGCATCTCTGAAAATTCCTGCAACTTCAAGCGCTGTCAATGGCAGAAGGAAGACACTTCAAACCTAAAAAAAATCTATTTTTCATAAAAAAATACCCAACCAGATCTTTCCTTAGTAGTTCAAAGTTATTATAACATTAAAAATATTTCAATTTCATAACCTAAAACTCAACTTTTACACAATTTTACATAAACTCAATGAACTTAAAAAAAAACTTACAATTTCTCTCTTCAAGTTGATTCTTGATGCACAATGATGTTTGAATACCAATGTTTGATGAAGTTTGATGTTGTTTGATGAAGATTGGTGAAATTTGATGTCGTTTGATGAAGTTTCAATTAATGGGTGTTGGGGAGTGTTTTGAAGAATCGAGTTTTGAAATAGTAAGAGTAAGTGAGGAATGGGAAGGGGTGCTAGTGCGTATTTGAACGAATAACGTTCAAGGATACATCTACTTAAGTACTTCGGAGATGCATCTCCAGAATAATTTTGCGTGGGATTTGGTCTTAGACAACATCTGTACTGAAAATAGGTGCACACGGAGATGCATCTACGACATACTTACGTAGACGTATCTCTGGTAAATTATTTTCACTGATTCAAGGTCTTGTTCAACAATGGGTATAACTTAGGAGCGTCCAAAGATGTATCTTCAAAACCTGAAAAAGCATGTTGCAATAAAAAATATGGGGTGCATTAAGAAATTCTCTAAAATATTCATAAAATAATGGATCTAAAGTTTGGGCTTTAAAATTTTGGATTTTAAAATAATACTTTTATCATTGGATATTTACACCTCCATCAAAATTACATGACTCATCTCCACATCCACCATTATTATATTATCATTACTTATACATAATATATTAATGGTTAATTGATTTATTAGGGGTGTTCACAATGCAATTTGAATCAGTTTTAAGTTAAAAATTCATTCGATTCAAAGATAAATTTATTTGTTGTTCAGGTATAATTTAAAAACACTCTTGTGAGTTTTTTCAGTTGATTTCGAAGTTTACAACTTTTTTTTTCAAATTGAACTGCATGGAATTGGGATTGCCATTGAATAATGAAAAATTAGAGAAATTTTTGGCTTGAAACTGACTCAGTGTTAGGCTATTATTGAAATTTTTAATGTGAATATTGTTCCTTGAAATTTTTTAATTAAATGAAAGAATAGTTTACACATTATCTATTCCTTTAAATACAAGATATATCACAATTTTTAGAAAGAAAAATATTTATGTAGATAAATTATTCAATGTATATTATTTTATTGATTATGACACTTGATGGGATACTTCATATTTGTGTTTTTGAATTTTTTTGAGAAATAGGTTAGACATGTTCACTCGTGTTTTTGCCGGCTCTTAATTTGATGGGTTGGATTTTATGCCCTATGCTTTTTGTTTTCCTTTTTATTCAATAAATTTTCTTTATTAAACAAAACAAAACAACTATTTCAAGAAATTATTATTTGATGTAAACAAGTTAAATTAACATTACTATTTTTGACATTTTAATTATTATTTTATTTTAAAATATTTTAATTTAAATAAACTAGTCATTAATTATTATTATTTATTTATTTAATGTTTAAATCTCTTGTTTATTTATATCTTTTTTATATTTGTATTTTTTAAATTGTATTTGATGTAGAGATAAATAAGTAATTTATTTACATATCCAATCATGTTGATTTTTAACCCATCTCAAATTTAAGATAAGAATTTACACTAGAGAGACATGATATGATGAATGACATAATCATCTCATTAAATCTTATTGAATCATCAAACACTAAATTTAGATGAGATATGATACACTTATCATATTATATCTTTTATCATGCACACCAAACAAACCCTTAAAGATCGTTTCCCATTCATCTCATCTCTTTTTTTTCCTTGTCAAATAAGTTGTCAGGGTGATTTTTTGGGTCATTAGACCACTTTCTGCGCTATTTGGCTTTCTTCCTTGCGTGAAGGACATTCTTTTCAACTACAACGCCTAAATAAACATCAAACTTATGCAAATAATTGTCAATTTTCATAGAGTTAGCGATTTTATTGTACTCCACCATTTCCCTAGAGCTTATAATACGAAACTCCTCCAAAATCCCGAGGACCTCCGTTTCCTTCTCACTCAAGAATCATGATTAAAGTCATTTATTAGCATAAGGCAATCCTTACGGGAAAACTATTTTCACTGGTGTCCTCAAACATTACCATGGAATGGTTGTCTCACCCTTATATTTTCACAACCATATCTTTCCAGTTGTTCTAGTTTTTGAGCGAGGGTGAAAAGAACCCTTTCAAGAAGGGTGCCTAGGGTCACCTAACTGCCCTTTCTCACCATCTTAGGGTTGTAAAATGAAAATAAGACGCTTATTATAGGTGTCACGTATATGTGACTACAAATGATTTTAAATTCCATATGAAGGCCCATTTGTTGGATGGTATTTTAGATGAGTGACATTAATGGTCTTACAGGAATCAAACTATAACATTGTATAAGGAATCAACACCCCTAAGTCATAGATATTAGAGAGATGCTGTTACCCTGAAATTTCTTAAGGTATTCAAAGGTACATGTTAAATGCAGATGTCCTTGTGAGCTAAGGGTCGATCCTTAAAGATACGGGTTCTTCAGAAGATTGAAATTTATGACCAATACAAATGCTAAGATAAGGATGTTGAAAAAGAGGTACGTTGACCAGAGGGATAAAACGTAGAAATTGGTCAATTCGACCAAATGTTGAACAACGAAGGAAGTAGTTGAAGTTGAGCCCGGTCGATTATGGAGGATTCTGGACTTAGAGGAATTTTATTATTTTTGCTCTCGATGAAGGAAAGTGTTGAAGTTGGGAGAGGTTTATTCTTAGAAGCCAGAAGCGGGAAAAATTCAAATTTCAAGATCGTGGGCAGTTATCAAAAGCTTCGTGTTGTTTAAGCGCCAAACAGGTGGCGAAATCCTATGAAGCGGTTTCTTCAAGTTTTGAATATCAGCCGTAGATTGTTTTAGGAAGTTACTTTGTAAACATTATAAATAAGTCATCTCAATGTAAAATTAGTGTGTTCACTTGTATACTCAAAATACTTGCCAAAACTCTGCTCAATTCCGAGCGTCAGGAAGAAAGAGTTGTGAAAGTGTTTGATGTATGTGAATCACCACCTTATTTCAATGCAAAACCTTTACATTTCAGTTGTTTTCTTTGAAACTTTTACATTCATTCTATTTACTTTTCCGAAATCACTTTGTGTTTTCGTGTATGTTGATATTCTCTTTGTTACAAGTTTCGAGTTAACAAAAGAGTCGTTCGATCCTTATTTCATTTAGAACAAACCTGAATTCACAGTCTACTATCGGCCACGAGTCACTATAGTAGGTCAACATCATAGTGAATACTCAGATTTGTCAAGTTATTTAGGTTTTTATCTCCGTCGGTCACGAGTTACCTGTCGGTCAAACCTGAACTGTTGTTTGGAAAGTCGTTGTACTTATTCCCTTAGTCTTAGTTAACCGTTTCTTAGGCAAGGATTTCGACAGAGTTAGTACAATTTCACAAATCTTAGCACATGTCTTAAGATCAACTGGTCGATCTTGCGAGTAACCCTTAGTTTTAGGACTTTGGGAGTACCAGTGATTGTTTACCATTTTCTACAGTAAACAAATTAGCACCCTGGTGGGACCGGTGTTAAGTTTTTATTGTTAGTTGTCATAAGTGTATGAGACTTAGAAGTGGAAGCCTAACTAAAGAGTATAATAGACCATCCACTAGGAGACGTACACCTAGGATGTCAAACACTACTTCGAACGTGGATGAAATTCCATAACGAACTTTGGGTACATCTGACCTAGTAACTACTCAAGTTGCGCCATTTCCCCCACTAAACAACAAAACTGTATCAGGGTCAACTGCTTTAGTATCAATACCTATTCCCTACACCACACCGGTGAGTTCAGAGCCTGTGGTGGCTACGAATGTCATTCCGAACACATCGATACCTCGATTTGGTACTGCTAACCCCCCTTATGGAATGTCGTATTCCTTAATTTTGGGATATTAGTCGACTTTAAGTGCAACAATGGTGTCAGATAACGTGCAAAATATGAATTCTCCTTTACAAGGATCTGCAGTAGGGGGAAATAGAGGAATGTTTGCGCAACAACTAGTGTCGCCTCTAACTAACACTTCAGTGGCAATGTTGAGGCAGCAAATGGATGATAGAAATCATGAGTTAGTCAATATGTTGACTAACCAAATGGGTAATGTATTTAACCCCATAGTGCAAAAGTCGACTGAGACTAATAGACAGTTCGCTGAAAAAAATCGACAGGTGATTGCTCAATTAACATGTCTATGTAATTTTTTGGGTGCTCCCCCAGCGCTTGTTTGACAGGCACCACCTGTTCGACTAGATCCCCCTTGTCAAGTAGACATTGGGGTAATAGAAGATGAAACTGTCTATCAAGGACAAGTTGCAGGGCCTCATAGAAATATTATTGTCGAACCCCCTAAGGTATTAGTTAATCGACAACAAGAGGCTGATCAAATTCTTGATCAAATTCGACAAGAAGATTTAGCTATCGAAAATAATCTAACTACCATTGTCGAGAGAATTATGGCTAAGAACGGTATGAATACCTCACTTCAGAGGCCAACATATTCGTCCCCTTTTTCTGAGTACATTTTATCGACTGAAAACCCTAGAGGGTGGAAAATTCCTAAATATACAAAATTCGGGGGTGAATCTGGTGAATCGAGAGTCGAGCATATTGCTAGGTATTTAACAGAATCTGGTGATATGGGGAATAATGAAAGTCAAAGGGTAAATAATTTTCCTTCGTCTCTCACTAAGGCAACCTTCATGAGGGACATTAAAAAATTAGTTTGGTCGAGTTATCAAACATCAAGAGGAGGTTTGCTGAGACCATAAATGATTATCTAAATCGATTTAGGTCATTAAAGGCGAGATGTTTTACCCAAGTGCCAGAATATGGACTTGTTCAAATGGCTGCTGAAGGATTAGATTATTCTATTAGAAAGAAAATCGACCCGAATTTTGTTAAGAGTATGTCACAACTAGCTAATAGGGTTCGACACCTTGAGCGTCTACGACTAGAAAAGGTTAGGCATACTAAGGCTAAGGCTAAGAAAGAAAAAAGTAGCCTATATAGATTATGATGACACAGATCCCACATACGAGGCCGACTATATCCCGCCGGTTGAGGCAAATGTCGATGTGGCTGAAATGAAGTCAGGTTCTGCGTATGAATGTAAATCTTTGTTTCCTTCTAAAGGGAAAGTACTGCTGTCGAGATTAATATGGTCGAGATTACTGAATTTCCAAATAACATGGTTGAAGAGAGTACTGGGGATAATGTTGATGTCGGCGTAGCTGAAGCTGATGTGTACCCTAGTCCAGATGAGGACTTGATAGATTTCCTATACCGCTGCAAAAATAAGGATTCAACAGTTTGTCTATGCCTTAGGTGTGGGGCTCTGACTGACAAAGTTGCTGCTGAGAATTTTCAAAAGCTGCAATTAGGGAAGGGCAAAGCCAAAGTCCACAACCAAAGGTTCCCTAACTCAAGGGATCCTAGGAGAAACATATGGAACTCTCAAGCAAAGCCAAAGAGTTTCACCCCTTCTGCTGCTACTCCAGAGGCACATGGATTAAGCCTCAAGGGAAAACGGGGGCATCAAATGCTGATGCTGCTGTAAGAGATCCAAAGAGAAAGTCGGTTATGAGTTACCGACATGAATTCAAATCAGAGCGGAAGATCCACATATCTGAGAATTATCTAGGAAGTAATCCCATGAGTAGAACTCAATGGAGGCGTTTCCAACGCAAGAAGCAGGCTGAAAGACAGGTCGCAACTGCTGCTAGACAAGTTGCCACAAACCAAATGAGCAACTAGAAATAATACAGGGTGAAAGTCGACCCTGCTGTCAAAGAACAAATCAAAGAATTTGTGAACCAACCTGTTGACAAATGTTCTGAAGAGGCAACTAATGATTTTGCTTCTGACTCAGAAGAGAGTCTTGACATCTTGGTTAATATGGTGTCGATTCTCCCTGCGGATTATGATTGTCCGACAGAAGTGGAAGATTCCGCTGATGTCGATGCTGAGGTAATGGATTTACATAAGCCAACTTGCTACTTTGTCATGAATAATGGTTCAATTGAGAACCAAGATGCCTTCTTCGAAAGGCCTGACATGGCTATGAGAATCCATTTAAAGCCCTTGCTGATAAGGGCAAAAGTCGAAGGGACTGCTATCAACAAGGTGTTGGTAGATTGTAGCACGACTGTCAATATCATGCCACACCATATCTTGAAGAAAATCGGTAAGTATGACACCTATATCAAGTCCCATAATATGGTCTTATCAGACTACGAAGGTAGAACTAGGAACACTATGGGAGTGATTCAGGTAAACATAACTGTCGGCTCAGTGACAAGGCCGACCATATTTATGGTAATCCAAGGAAAGTTAAGTTATAATCTACTGGTTGACAGAGAATGACTTCATGGAATAGGAGTTGTGTCGTCTTCCATGCATCAGCGTCTAATAATCTAGAGGGAAGGTGGTATAGTGGAGAATATTAAGGCCGATCAAGGGTACTTCATGGTCGATGTAAATAATGTCGGAAAGGAATTCAACAAAAAGTTGGCTAATAGTTCTCCTTGCCAACCTGCAGAGGAACTATATGCAAATTTAGATGAGACATTTGTGTCCCTAAAGTTGCATGAAACCCATGGTTTCATATGGGATGTGGAACCATTAGAGGATCCATATACTAAAAACCGACCAACAGGCTAGGGTGACATCAGTGATAATGATGTCTGAGCTTGAAGCTCTAAGAAAGATTTCGGCATATATTGCCGAAAACAAAATAAATTCGGCACTGGAAGCTGAAGAAAATATGGCTGTTGAAACCAATAAAACACAAATTCTGGAGGGAGATGTCACTTTGGATATTGAGCCAAAACCACCAGATAAGAATAAATAAATCGAAGAATACGTCAATGAGCAGCGTTTCGACTGCATATATGACGATGAACCTTTGGGCTTCGAAAAGGATCCTATGGCGCCTGAAAATATGTAGCCACAAGATCCCTTAGAAGAAATAAATATTGGCGAAGATGGGGAGAAAAGACCAACTTATATCAGCGCCAACATCGACCAAACACTAAAGTCTGAGGTAATATATTTATTAAATAAATCTAAAGATTGTTTTGCTTGGGACTATAATGAAATGCCTGGTTTAAGCAGGGATTTGGTCAAATTAAAACTGCCAATAAAAGCTGTAAAGAAGCCAGTAAAGCAAACACCTCGACGTTTTGCTCCAGCAATAATGTCAAAGATCAAGGAGGAAGTCTAAAGGCTCCTCAAGAGCAAGTTTATAAGAACCGCAAGGTACGTCGAATGGTTGGAAAATATTGTGCCAGTCATGAAGGAAAATGGAAAATTAAGAGTATGCGTTGACTTTAGAGATTTAAATGCTGTCACTCCTAAAGATGAATATGCTATGCCCGTGGCAGAAATGTTGGTCAATTCTGCCGCTGGTTTCAAATATTGAAGCATGCTTGATGGTTATGCTGGTTATAACCAAATTTTTATTGCAGATGAAGATGTGCCGAAGACAACATTTCGTTGCCTAGGAGCATTAGGAACATATGAATGGGTGGTCATGTCATTCGACCTGAAAAATGCAGGAGCAACATATCAAAGGGTAATGAATTCTATGTTCCATGATTTTATTGAAGATTTTATGCAGATCTATATTGATGATATTGTGATAAATTCGAACAATAAATCGACGCATCTGCAACATCTTCGAAAATATTTTGAAAGGATGAGAAAATATGGATTGAAAATGAGTCCATTAAAGTGTGTTTTTTGTGTGCATGCATGTGATTTTCTTGGCTTTGTAGTGCACAAAAAAGGCATAGAAGAAAATCAAAGCAAAACCAAAGTAATCATGGACATCAAACCTCCGTCGACCAAAAAAGGGCTTCAGTCTTTGTTGGGTAAAATATATTTCCTGAGGAGGTTCATATCCAACTTAAGTAGTAAAACCAAAGCCTTTTCACCACTACTTTGACTGAAGAATGAGGGCTTCATTTGGAAAAAGGAACATCAAGAGGCTTTTGACAAGATCAAAGAATATTTAGTGAAGCCTCCAATCTTAGCGCCTCCTGTTAGAAATAAGCCTATGAGGTTGTACATTGTTGCCTCATATACGACTATAGGAAGTATTTTAGTACAAGAAGATGAAAATAGTATCGAAAGACCTGTATATTACCTTAGTCGAATGCTAAATGATCTTGAAACTAGGTATAGTGACATAAAAAAACTATGCATGTGTTTGTATTTCTCTTGTATTAAAATGAAGCAATATATAAAGCTAGTTGATGTGTATGTATCTTCTCGTTTCAATATTATTAAGCATATGTTGTCTAAACCAATTTTACACAGTCGAATTGGTAAATGGGCACTAGTGTTAACAGAATATTTCCTAACGTATTTGCCTTTAAAAGCAATGAAAGGGCAAATAGTGGCAGACTTCCTTGTCGACCACTCAATGGTTGCTATGGCTCAAAATTATGTCGATTTAGTGCCATGGAAGTTGTACTTTGACGGTTCTATCCATAAAAATGGCATTGGAATATGAGGAATCATAATTTCTCCCAATGGAATTCCAGCAAAGTTCAAGTATAAAATCTAAGGCATTTGCACTAATAATGAAGCAGAATACAAGTCTTTAATAACTGGACTTGAACTACTACTAGAATTGGGGCAAGGAACGTCAAAATTATGGGAGATTCAGAATTGGTGATTAAACAAGTCTCAAAGGAGTATAGATGTGTTAAAGAGAATCTAATCATGTACTTTGTGATTACCATTAGACTACTTAAGCAATTCGAACAACTGAGTCTTCGACACATACCTCGATGGGAAAATCAAGAAGCCAATAATTTAGCACAAGAAGCTTCAGGATACAAGAAAAATCAAGATGACGAACCTATTCATGTAAGCGAGAAAGTTTGAGCAACTTTATTATCTCCTTCAGATTTGTCAATTATTAAATTAGGGGCTATAGATGCTGACAATTTTCAAATTTTAACAATTAAAAATGGGCAAGATAATGATTGGCGCAAGCCATTGGTCGATTATTTACGTTCTCCTACGGGTTCGACAGAGCAAAAAATTAAATGTCGTGCCCTTAGTTATGTTTTGATATAAAACGAATTATTTAAGAAAACTGCTGAAGGAATATTACTCAAATGCCTTGGAGAGAGTGAGGCATATATAACATTGTCGAGTGTGCACAGTGGAGCATGTGGCGCACATCAAGCTGGACACAAAATGAAATGGCTTTTGATGCGATCAGGTGTGTATTGGCCTTCAATGTTGAAAGATTGCATTGAGTTTGCTAAAGGCTGCCAAGAATGTCAAATGCATGGGGGCATACAACATGTCCCTGCAAGTGAGCTGCATTCCATTGTAAAACCTTGGCCATTTAGAGGATGGGCTTTAGATGTGATTGGAGAAATAAAACCAGCTTCATCAAAACAACAAAGGTACATATTAGTTGGCATTGATTATTTTACAAAATGGGTCGAAGATGTGGCTTTGACAAATATCTACCGAGAGGCTATTATTGATTTTATATAAAATCACATCATATGTCGGTTTGGGATTCCACAAACAATTACAACCGACCAAGGATCAGTGTTTACCGGGCGAAAAATGCAAACAATTACGCAAGAAGTTGGGATTAAATTATTAACTTATACTCCCTACTATGCTCAAGAAAACGGCCAAGTCAAAGCGACCAATAAGGTGATAATTAACTTAATTAAGAAAACTGCTTGGCCACCTGCATTGACCTAGAGAAAAAATGAAACGTGAATCACCGCCTTTATTTCAATGCAAAACCTTTATTTTCAGTTGTTTTCTTTGAAACTTTTACTTGCATTCTATTTACTTTTCAACAATCACTTTGTGTTTTCGTGTATGTTGATGATCTATTTGTTACAGGTTTTGAGTTAACAAAAGAGTTGTTCGACCCTTATTTCGTTTAGAACAGACCAGAATTCACAGACTTCTACCAGTCACGAGTCACCATAGTAGGTCAAAATCATAGTGAATACTCAGATTTGTCAAGTTATTTAGGTTTTTGTCTCTGTCGGTCACGGGTTACCTGTCAGTCAAGCCTGAACTATTGTGTAGAAAGCCGTTGTACTTATTCCCTTAGTCTTAGGAAACCGTTTCTTAGGCAAGGATTTTGATAGAGTCAGTATAATTTCAAAAATCTTAGCACATGTCTTAAGATCAACTGGTCGATCTTGCGAGTGACCCTTAGTTTTAGGACTTTGGGAGGACCAGCGGTTGTTTACCATTTTCCACAGTGAACATTAACTTCTACTCCCTACTATGCTCAAGCAAATGACCAATAAGGTGATTGCCAAGAAATTGGCATAAAACACTTGATCAAGCTTTATGGGCATGTAGGACTTCTCCCAAAGAAGCAACAGGAGCTACGCCATTTCGACTTGCTTATGGACACGATGATGTGTTTCATGTTGAAATACATATCCAATCTGTAAGAATTCAAAGATAACATGAAATACCATCTGAAGATTATTGGAGAATGATGGCAGACGAACTAGTCGACTTGGATGAAGAGAGGATGCTAGCTCTCGATTCGTTGAGGAGACAAAAGGAAAGAGTTGCCAGAACCTATAATAAAAGTGTGAAAGATAAGGTATTTGCTGTCGACGACCTAGTTTGGAAAGTGATATTACCTATGGACAAGAGTGATAAAGTCTTAGGAAAATGGTCCCCAAATTGGAAAGGACCGTTTAAGGTAATTCAATCCTTTTCAAACAACGCTTATGAACTTGAAAAATTAGCCCCAGATTGACGGATTTTAAGGGTAAACGGTAGGTACTTAAAAAGTACAAACCTATTCTTCAAGAAGTTATAATTTCGGAAGAGTAAATATTTGTCGAACAAAAGCTGGAGAGAGTTATGTCGAAACCAGCAAATCAGGCATGCATGAGATGTGTGCAAAAGATAAAAATGTAAAGCAAAATATAAAAGCATCACATTAAAATCGTCTAGAGAGCCATTGTTCAAAGCTTTACATAAAAAGCCATAAAATAATGGTCACATTAATCAGAAATGTTGGAATTTGTTTTGGAAAGACTTTAGTTCACTATGGAGGCGTACAATATGACTTTCAAAGCTTTCTACTTTCGCCTTAAGTGACACTATCTCTGCTTTGATTTTAGAGGTAGCAGTATTGACGGTCACAACATCCATGGTCATTTTGTGCACTTCTATTTGAGTAGGAGCGATAACTTGGTTGAGCTCCTCTTCTCGCTTAGTGACAAGTTCCAATTCTTCGCCTAAAGCGGTCATTTCCTTGGACAATTCAGCCATTCGACTGCGTATTTCAACAACTCTTTTCCTTGTAGGAGTTAGCTCTTGCCATTTATGATTCATCCGTGCCATTAATATTTCAATCACTTTCTTGGCCTTTACCACCACATCCACATTCGCTTTCACCAAATCCTGTTTTTCCTCGACCAATGCTTCATTCTTCTTTACACAATTGACATTTTCAAGTAACGAAAGAAGAATTTTCTCAAACATTGACATCATAAGTTTGGATGACTCGGAAGTCTCAAGGCCCTTCAGCTGAGCAAGAGCATCTAAAAGTTTTGAGCCAAGAGTTGAGTCTTCATGAAGAAAATGAGGCTGATCAGGGCTCAAATCGTGAGTTCAGATTTTGTCCATCAATTTCTTAACTTTTGTAGCCTCAGGCTCTAGTTTATCATTGTGAGTTTAGGACTGGCCGGAATCAGAAGAGAGAGTATGAGTATTCATAAAGTTGCACAACCTTGCTAGTGCTTCCAATGTAGAAGCGTCAATATCTTCTTCGGTCGACACTAGCGAGTCAACCTTCTCTTCTGCAGAGGGATTTGGTGAGTTAACTTTCTTTTCTCATGAAGGGCCAGTTGAGTCGGTTCTCTTTTCCTCAGTAGGATTTTGAAGCATAGGCTTAGGAGGAGGAGATCTATATTTCTTTTTAGGAGAAAGGTGAAGTGTGCCTTCAAGAGGAGGAGAATGTTGAGAAGTGGTGACATTTTTGGTCGCCTCTGAATCCTGTAGGGAATATGAAAGACTAGAGTCAGATCTAGTCGAACTATAACCCTTATGTTTGGCAGGACTAGTGACCGAATCAAAGTCACTAAGAGTAGCCGAAAGAGTCAGGTCAACAAACTCACCAGCGACTATGTCGAGAGTTTGATGGTGATGAGGTGAAGAAACTTCTTACAGGGGAGTGTAGTCTGCCACACTTTGTTGAGGGTCAGAAGCTTCGACCTAAGGAAAACAAGACAGATGTTATCCAAATGAATTTGGCAAACAGAAAAGAAAAAGAAGTGAAAAATTTAGTAAATACCTGTGGAGTTGGGCTAGGATTTACAAGCTCACCCGTTTTGATAGAAGCAACAAAAGTATCTTCTACTGGATTTTTAGCTTCATCACTTACGGGGACTTGGGTCGGAGTGACGAGGGCTGTATTTATAATTATATTGTCAATGCCTAAGTTTAGGTCAGCTTCAAGACGTTTAGCCAAGAACACTTTACCTCTCCTTTTTGTGACAAGAGGGTGATCTTCAACATCAGTTGTTGCTTCGATTTGGTCGTCGACCTTCGTTCCAAGGTTTTGGGCCAGAAGGGTTCTCTTTTTCTTCTTTTTTGCCACTTTGTCTTTAGCAGATGAAGTTTTCCTCCTCTTGTGGCTTTTGGATTTTTGGGAGAGTTGAGGAGACTTATCATCAGGTGATGGATGAGTATAAAAAAATGTATAAGTCGAAGCCATGGAATTAGTTGAAGTTATCTGGTTAGACAATGCTTACCTCAGTCCTCTCAGAGCGGTGTTTCTTGTCCCTCTTGGACTTTTTGGATTTGTTGGAGGGAGCAGTCGAATCTGCTGAGCCTTTTTGACTCTGGCACATAAAATAAACATTAGTATCTTGCAAGCCATAGAGTGTTGAATATAATAAAAATATACTTACAGAAGAATCAGTCTTCTTGAAAGAAAAGGAAATCGGTTCATCATCAGAGGGGGTATAGATACGGGTGAACTGTAAGATGTCGACCAAGTAAGAAATACTGAATCACAAAAGCATATGGACATAGGTGTAAGTCGTACCTTTAAGATCGAAGGACCTTTTTTGTCAGTGGTGTCGATAGGTAAGGTTGACGAGCCTTCCTAGTCCTTGATAGTATGAGTTTTCTTTGGGACTACCTGTTGAAGAGGAATAGCTATAAGAAAAACAGCTGAGTCAAATAAGTGTATGTGTCGAAATTAAAAAGGAAATTAAGCTTTCCAGAAGCTGTTACCGTTGGATACTACAACAAGCTCTCTCACATATTTAAGATCAATATGCAGAAAACTTGGGTAGTCGTGTAACCAATGCTTCGTCGAAACCACCTTGTCGGGTTTCTTCTTGTAAGCATTTTTAATATTTGACTAAGATATATACCACCAATCCAAGATAGGTGGGTGAAAAGCCAAGGCTAGCAGGCTAGTCGGCAAAGGAGGAAATTTTATTTTTCCAAAGTGAAGTGCATAAAGATATTTGTCTTTCGCGTAACCAGGAATTTTAAGTTGTGGAATCCTTTCGTTACCTTCTCCTTTAGCTCTTGGGCCGCATCATGGATGGTTCGACGAAGATTATCTAGTAAGTACACCACCCTAAAGTATTTCTAGAAAGATTGAATCTGCTTGATATTAGTAGCCTTACATTTTGTCGGCTTGCCCTGAAAATTGTAAAGAGAAACAGTCAGTTTAAATATCTTTTTGTCGGAGTCACCAACAAAAGTAATATAATACGACTGCCACCAAGTCTCAAATTATTTGTTATAGTAAAATGATGGCTGAAAAGTGGTAAAAGTAAGTATAGGCCTTTATGCCCATAGGGTGTCGACATCTTCTTTCACAGACTCCCAAGGTTGGTCGGAGACGATGTCAACCAGCAATTCATGAGAATTGAATAGATATTTGGAACAATTTGGCAAAACCCAAATTGTCGAGCCACCAAGTTAGGCTAATAAGCAACCAGACCTAGATTCAGTCAGACAATCACATAAGTTAAGAATCGGGGAGTCAAAAAACGTCTCCAGCAAATCAAAGATCTTTTCTTGTCTTCTTCTTCCACTGGGGGGAATAATTTGGTAATCCATTATGGGCCACTTTTTCCATCAGCAAATGGAGCCATTGAAGGTGTAAAGTCGACCCTTGTCAACATAATGTTGAACAGTACTTTGAAGATCTCAGGGTTTAGAGAGGTTTTGTCGATCAGAGATAGTGGCAGGAGACATTCCCAAACTATATGCATTTGATTTTGGGGGCAGTCTATTTTCCTACTCTTGAAAGGTTTAAGATCTTCAGAAAAATTGGCATTCAGCCATAATTGTAGAAGTCAAAAAGGACCATGGATCAAAACATTTTTTCTCTTTGGATTTTTAGGGTCAAATTTTTTGATTTGGTTGGAAACTTCAGTTAGGGAGGTGTATAAGGAGGCCAAAATCAGATGGCTCAAAGAAATATTCTCACCATTATGCAATTGAGTAGCAAGGTAAGAAAACTGCTTGGCTACCTGCATTGACCTAGATAAAAAAATGAAACATGAGAGCCAGAGAGTCAAAAACGCTACGTGCTCTTCATCAGTGACAGGGCCAAATTCTTGTTTATGGTGGTCGATGAAATTATTGTACGTTGGGCTTCTACTTTCACCAACGTCGAATCGGATAGGCAGAGGGTCGACCTCAGTGGTTGAAAACTTTGCCATTGGGTTTCAATCCTGTGATGGCAGTAACATCAAGCAAAGTGGGAGTAATCATACCACACCTAGTGTGGAAGGTGTTCGTCGAACCCTCCCAAAAATGTAAAGCATCCAATAGCATGCTGCTAGAGTAGGGTTGGACATAACGAGAGATTTCCAGTAATGTATCAATGCCCAATGCCTCCCAATGTTCCTTTTTGTCGGTTTCTAGGCGTGTCATCCAAGCGTTGAATTTAGAGCAATTTAAAGGAGGGGCGGTTCTAAAATTCCTATCAATGTATTGCAAAGTAATAGGTTTTGGAGAAGTGACTATGGGTTTGGTTGCAGTACTGGTGGAGAAAAAGCTCCTTTATCATCTACGTATATTTCAGAGGGTGTGTTCGCATGAAGAGGACCCAAAAAAGCTAAGGATTTTCCTTCAAGAGTAAAAGGAATTAGTACTTGAGATTGCCAGATTTTCGTTTTCCCTTCAGCAAATGGGGGTTCCGGCACGTAGGGGTTTCCGTTGACAAGACGTAGCTTGAGTTCCATAGCTGGAGAGGTGGTGATGTTGTCAGTATTCTCCATTGATGAATGAAGAAGTCTGGAGAAGATGAACTGAGATGATGAAATTTAGTTTCTAATTTTTTTTGGAAAAAAAGGGTGAAGAATGTGAGAGGAAGAAGAAATCAAGGGAATCAAAAAGGAAGGAAAGAGAAAAAACATTGAATTGAGGCTATTTATAGCGAGTGTCTGACAAAATGAAATAATTGGAAAATTGTTGTCATTTCCCAAGTCCAAATTGTGTCAAGCTAGAGGACACGTGTAGCAAGATCGCAACGTAAGCGTGGTGGGCCATGTTTTCCACTAAAGGTGTAATCATGACGAACATTAATTGACCCACGTCTCGAAGTAAAAAGTGTGATACGTTACCATGATTACATTGCGTCACGGGAAAAACAGAACAGTAACCCCCACTTTTTGGAGTAGTGGGAACGACTCGGTCGAATGAGGGTACGACACTTCATAGATGCCATTATCTCATACGGTCGAAATGTGAAAATTCGAAAATAGCATCTCTGGGGGGAATTTTGTTACCCTGAAATTTCTTAAGGTATTCAAAGGTACATGTTAAATGCAGATGTCTTTGTGAGCTAAGGGTCGATCCTTAAAGATAAGGGTTCTTCAGAAGATTGAAATTTATGACCAAGAAAAATGCTAAGACAAGGATGTCGAAAAAGAGGTACGTCGACTAGAGGGATAAAACGTTGAAATTGGTCAATTCGACCAAATGTTGAACAACGAAGGTGTTAGTGTTTTAAGTTGGCATTACTTTTTGGTAAAACTAGGCTATGGCAATGTCTTGATAGATGTCATGACATTCAGAGATTGAAGATAAATCCTACTTGACAAGGATGTTTAAAGTACAACTCAGAACTGGAAGATAAAAATGAATTCTACAAAATAGTCGATGTCATAAGATGTTATGACATTCAAGTGACATTCTGCTCGCAACTGTTTTCCGAGACTTTTCGGGAAGTTTGTTGAGTCGTATTATATTTTTCTGTTATTAAATTGCATGCTCACGTGGCTGTTAGGATAATCTTAGTTAGACCTAAATTGGTTGATTGATAAGACCAAGTTTTTAGGATTAATTAAGTGAACCCTAGCTATCTTTATGGAAGCCCAAAACTGAAGTTTCAGGACTGCTTCTATAAAAGGAACACAACCATTACACTGCTGCTGCGCCTCTGGAATTTATTGAAGATATAGCAGGTTGTTATTTGTGTAATTCTAGTTTCTCTTGTGAGCCAAGCAACTATCAATTGATAAGTGCCTTGGACTAGGATTTGTTTGTAAGGGTAGTTTATCACTCAAAGCTTTGAAGCACGAGTGTTTGTCTCTTGATTAAAGCTGTGAAGAAAAATCAAGATAGTTTATTGAAGTGTGTCTTCACAAGTCAATTATTCAATATGTTGATATCACTGTGATTGAGGTGAGTAGGAACTCGGTCTAAGTAGGACTTAGATTGAAGTTGCATTGGGTAGGTTTTAAGTGAAGGAGATAAACTGGTTGGTTTATTCTTGAATTAATTCTACTAATAGTGAATTTCCTCCCTGGCTTGGTAGCCCCCAGATGTAGGTGTAGTTAGACACGAACGGGTAAACAACTTATTGTGTTCTTTACTGCTGTTTAAATTTATTGTGTGAATTGTTAACAGAGTGTCAGATAGTGTGTCATAACATTCTCTGTGACATCACGTATCTGCTGCCAAGAATTTCAAAAGGAAGTAGTCAAAGTTGAGCCCAGACGATTATGGAGGATTCTGGACTTAGAGGAATTTCATTATTTTTGCTCTCGATGAAGGAAAGCGTCGAAGTTGGGAGCGGTTTATTCTTAGAATTCAGAAGCGGGAAAGATTCAAATTTCAAGATCGTGGGCAGTTATCAAAAGCTTCGTGTTGTTTAAGCGCCAAACAGGTGACATAATCCTGTGAAGCGGTTTCTTCAAGTTTTGAATATCAACCGTAGATTGTTTTAGGCAGTTACTTTGTAAACATTATAAATAAGTCATCTCAATGTAAAATTAGTGTGTTCACTTGTATACTCAAAATACTTGCCAAAACTCTGCCCAATTCCGACCGTTAGGAAGAAAAAGTTGTGAAAGTGTTTGATGTACGTGAATCACCACCTTTATTTCAATGCAAAATCTTTACATTTCAGTTGTTTTCTTTGAAACTTTTACTTGCATTCTATTTACTTTTCAATAATCACTTTGTGTTTTCGTGTATGTTGATGCTCTATTTGTTCCAAGTTTCGAGTTAACAAAAGAGTCATTCGACCCTTATTTCATTTAGAACAGACCTAAATTCACAGTCTTCTGTTGGTCACGAGTCACCATAGTAGGTCAAAATCATAGTGAATACTCAGATTTGTCAAGTTATTTAGGTTTTTGTCTCCGTTGGTCACGAGTTACCCGTCGGTCAAACCTGAACTATTGTGTGGAAAGCCGTTGTACTTATTCCCTTAGTCTTAAGAAACCGTTTCTTAGGCAAGGATTTCGACAGAGTCAGTACAATTTCACAAATCTTAGCACATGTCTTAAGATCAACTAGTCGATCTTACGAGTGACCCTTAGTTTTAGGACTTTGGGAGAACCAGCGGTTGTTTACCATTTCCACAGTAAACAGATGCATATAGAAGAAGTCACCCTCAAAGTCAGCAGGGCCTCCAGTTAACCCCTAAGTCTTCAGAACATGGTTCTATTATGATGTCACTTTTATCTCCTAAGCCATACACATTTATGCCTCTACGAAAGGAAATTTCCTTTTCCTCAGTTGTATGAAGGGTTTTATAATCTTTAAATCCCAAACACTTTGAATAATTTGCTTCCATTAGTTATATAGTATGTCATGGGAAATAATCAGGTAAAATGGAATCACCTTTATTACTAGACTCTTCCAAACATTCCTAATTATACCAAGTTGTAATCAATCGTCTCATCCAATCGCCTCACATTCCTTACACAGTGTCATCACATCTCCCTAATTTCCTTGAGGGTAGAAGATTTTATTATGTTTTTATTTTCATATAACTCTCTAATAGTTGTCATTACCAGAAAATAAGAAGAAAAATATAATACCTCAGTATGAGGGTTGATGATGATGGTAGAGATGGACTTGAAGAAGAAGAGTTTCCTTGGAGGAATGTAGAGTGCGTATGGAGAGAAAAGTGGGAAGTGCAATAAAAAGTCGTGCATTTATAAGGACAAATACCTAGTCCGAGTAGTTCATCATTACCATATAGTAGGTATGTTCCTACTAACGGATGAAAGAGAATCTACAATCTATATTTCGTGTAGGCAATTTTATCAGTGACTCACACTTGTGTCTTTCAAATACAAACTCACTATAACAAAGCTTTAAATGTTTCAAGTACTCTCCACACTTAGAGACTCACCCTCAAAGTCCCTGTTGAGAGACTCGATTCTCCAACTCTCACCTGGAAATGGATTATCTTTCATCTACCTTAAATCACTTTTCTCTTCACATGCCTTGTGGTTGAGGAATTATGGACTAAGATAACTTTGATTGGGTATGGAAAAGGATGACTCATAACCTAATGAGTCCAACAACATTATATGAGGTCATAGGATAAATTGTACGGGTGTGACATGATGAGTCATGAGATCGACATGCTTGTACTAGGCCATTTGGAACATGGGTGCCCAGTCCAAACCAAGGTTATTTAGTTATGATCCTATTAGTATGTGGCAGTATTATAGCTATTTCTCCAAGAAATAAAGTGCTCCTTCTAATAATAAGGAATAATTCTTCTTATCTCATCCCTTTACCCAAACGGTTAGGGTGGAATCGATTGTTCGTTCGCAACTTTTCTCATGAGCCAGGTCTATAAACATCTCAACTAGAGATCATTACTTTTTTTACATGTTCAACATACTTCACACTTTCTTGTGATCCACGTGAGCAATATTTTCTTTATTGTATTTCTCTGACGTACATATTTTTATTGAGTGAAAGATATGTAGGTCTCTTAATTTAAAAATAGGTCATACACACAATGTGATATTTACATATATCTTTTGTCTAATTATAAAAAAAGGATGTTAAGAGAGAATGTTAAAAAGTGGATATTTTTACCATCAATCGTTTCATATATATTAGCATTAATATTAACATGTTGGTGGCGTTTAGTCTAGACAAGACAATTTTGTCCACCATACTCAAGTTATCTGAAAATAGATTAAATTTAGATATAAAAATAGATTAAATTTAGATATAAAAAATTGAATATTTTTAGATATAAATCTTAAAATCATCTAAGATTTCTATTTATGTTTCCAGAACTTTAACATATAAAATCGAATTTCTAACAATGATGAATGTTATTGAAATATGTATAAAGATTTTTTGAGTAAGAGTTGATTTAGCTTTTTTTTTTGTGGTTGAGTATTTCTATGTTGATGAGGGAGTGTGATGCCTATGAAGATTTTTGGGTAGAAGATGAATTTCTGGATTATAGATGAATTTTTGGAGTTTTTTTCAATCTTCTTTTCAATGAAACCATGAAAAGTTACCCAATTTTTATCAATCTTGTATTTAATTTTATATAAATTAAAAAATTGTGGAAGAATAAGATGATTGAAATAATTGATTTTTGTGAAAGGTCAGATGATAAAGTTCTAATCAACCAATTACAAAATTAATTGGGTTAATTGTTCCTACTAGTTAGATCTAACGAATCACTGCAAAATCATCTGTTAAGATGAATATTTCCCCTACTTATAAACATATATTCAGATTATATACTATCCGATGTGGAGCGCTTAACACAATCTCTCATGCTTTGGTCTGAACATCTAAAACGTGTAAATAAAAGATAGATGATCCGATAGCAAAAACTAGATAGTAGGTGGTCCACTAAATCGTAAACTAAGCTTTGATACCATATTAAAAAATATGATTTGACCTAATTCGTCCCTACTAACAACTATGAAGATGAAGGTTATTGCAGATCTAAATATTTAGGAATGGTGAAAAATGATGATGATAATGGGTAAAATTATGGATTTGAATTTTCCAAAAATGATGAAAGAAGAATATAATGGGTGAATTAAATTTTTATGGATGGTGAAAAGATGAAAATGAGTACTTGTTTTTTTTTAAAAAATAATTTCAAGTAAACAAAAACAATAAGTTACTGATTTATGGCTCGTAATTAATCTTGATCAAATATTTATATTATTAAATCAATGGTAAAAGAGACATTTTTTTCTTGGTGGACAAACATTTTTTTCTTGGTGGACAAAAAATAACAGGTCTAGACTAAACAGAATCTATCGTGATCCTATATCTTAACCATCCCTGAATCTTTACCATCCCACTTTAGTTTCACTTAGGTGACTAATGGCGTTGATGTGGTAATCAAGTTTTTATTTTTTAAAATATTTATTTATTCCACGTAAGCTTGCAATTTCATTTTTTAAGCTGGTTATCCACATAGCAATCATATATATATATATATATATATATATATATATATATATATATATATATATATATATATATATATATATATATATATATATATATGATATTAGCATAATATTTATTTAAATTGCAATGCCTTTTATATAGTAATGTTAAATTTTGTTTAATATATCAAATATAATTAATTAATTATGAAAACAATCAAAATATTTTTTTACAACACAAATTATACATTAGTTATACTATTTATATATAAAAAAAAACTCCAAACATTTTTTTCCAACACAAATTATATATTAGTTATACTATTTAGGTGATATGAAAAAATTAAACTATTCAATAAATCATATAATTAATAACTAAAATATTTATTAAAATAATTATTTAACGAACTAGATTATTATAATTTTAATAGTTAAAATAATAAATAGTTAAAATATTAATAGTTAAAATATTAAGAGTTAGAATATTAAATAATAAAACTACTAATTTAATAGTTAAAATAAATTCATTATTTAACATTATTATTTACAAGTTAAATATCATTTTATAAAATCATTTTGTAATATTATTTTATAAAATATTTATTAGTTAAATAATTTATTTTAATGATTAATATTTTAATTATTAGTAAATAAAATATTTAATATTTTAATGATTAGTAAATAAAATATTTAATGATTAGCAAATAAATTATTTAATGATTTATTATTTTAATGAATAAATGAATGAATTGATTAGTTAAATAGTTGGTTTATTATAATAATTTGTTTAATAAATAAATGAATTGATTATTTAAAAATAAACTTACTTATATTCATTTAATAAATAATGAAATATAATAAAGAAATAAATTAATAATTTATTTATAAATTCAGTATTTACTAAAATATTAGTATTTACTTAAATAAATTTATTTATTTATTTAATAAAACTTAATAACTAGTTGATATATTTTAGAATATTTACTATTTAAAATATTAACAATTTAGATATTTAATATTTACTAAATTTATCAAATAAATATTTTATTAAATATTTTAAATATTTATTAAATATTTTAACTATGTACTAAATATTTTGTTAAACAATTTATTTTGTCATAATACTAATATTTTGTTAAACATTTTATTTTTTTATAATACTAAATAATTTAATTAAATAATTTATTTTTTCATGATATTTGATTTTACTATTCATTATATACAATTGAATTGCAAGTATTTAACACGCAAATAAAGTGGCTTGGTAGAAATGCATGTGAGTTGAATGAAATACATCCTTGGTTAGATAACCAACCATAGGGAGTAATTTTTGAATGCTGGGTGGAAATGCATGTGGGTAGAATGAAATACAACCTTGATTCGATAACCATAGGGAATAATAATTTTTGAAATTGTTTACATTTAATATTTAGGGATAAAAACAAAAAAAGTCGGTCAATATGGAATATGATAAGATAAAAATAAATTAAAAAACATGTCAACTTAGCAAACCTCAGTCATCTAAACATTTTTGTAACAGATTTTTAACGTTAGAAACCAAAGCCAACACAGATTAAACATACGAATACCTAAACTAGAAAGAAAAAAATTTAAGAACGAAAATAAAAAACACGCTAATTTATAAGAAAAATACTATTTAAGCCTTGTTTTTTCTTTTATATTAGTTTTGATCCGATTTTCATTTTAAAATCTTAGAAAGATAAACCAAACATGCAACTATATTAGTTTTGAATATAGAAATCATAGTAATCAACACACTTCTTTTTTTCTCTTTCTAATAATATCAAGTCTTGTTAATTTTTTTAGTGTTTGTCTTCAAATAAATACTTGTGAGTGTACTTTGAAAAGAAAGAACCAATGAAACAATTGACTTGTCATGCAAAAGGCCATCAAACACCAAATTCAATACTGTTGGGTTTGGTTTTTCTGATAGTTATGAATGAGTACTTGTAGGCAACAATATGTTGGTTTTTATCTGCTTAAGCAACAAATGCAATGTATCAATATTTCTAACCAATGAAACTTCTGTTTTACATGAATACACTCTATAATGAAACTCATGCTAAAGCAGTGAGAATCTATGAGCACCGACCCCTCAAACACGACCCCAATATCAGTACAAATGTCCGACATGAATACGGGCACGTCTTTTTTCAGAGGTGTCAGTGCTACATGAGTGAGAATCTAATCGCACATTGTAGCTGAAAGAAAAGTGTGTAAAACAACAAGCCTCTGATATATGCCAAGCCTTCTGTTCAAGACTAATAAATGATATTTGTAATTTTCTTGAAAAGAATCTTTTGTACAATATGACAAGGACCATTCAATTGTTCACATTAGGGGAGAAATCATTTAACAACTTTATTTTAAGGAAGCCCTAATAATTCAGAGTTCGGCCGAAAGATAAGTAAAATCTCGTTAATACCGGTTTCAGCCAGTATTCGACGAAATAACTTCTTTTCTTTCCGAACAAGCAACATTTACACACTAAAAACATTCACAATTAGACAACTATTGCAGTTGCGGAATTCCCCCAGAAACAATTGTTAAACTTATAATCAGTTTTGTTCACTACCCATTTCCCAAAACTATCTTGAACTTCTCAAGCACACATTTTCCTTCTTTATATTTCTGTGTTTCCTCATAAGCTTTAATGTATTTCCAACCAAGTTCTTCTCCACAATCAGAACAATAAACATCAGCAACTGTGTGAAGACCAGTCATAAGGTTTCTATCTTCTTTCGCTCCCAAAAATATGTTCATCGCGTGAGAAAACAGAAATGCTCTTCCGTTGCTTGCCTGTTAAACATAACTTTTGAAAATCTTTGGTTAAAAAATTGACGCTAGTTATCACACGTTCCATCGAGACACAAGTAAAGTCTGGCTAATGATTGTTTTAGTTATGATCAAACTCAAACACTTCTGATATGGCCTTAAGACAGACTTGGTATATGGCATCCACTAACAGGAAGCCATTTAACGCCAGAGCTCTATCCACTAATCCCACCGTTCACTAGCGGGGGGCCATTTAAAGCCGGAGAGCTCTATCCACCAATCCCACCGCTCACTAGCGGGAGGCATTTAAAACCAGAGCTCTATATGGACTGACCCAACAAACCAAACTTTGTTAGCATCTAGCGGGATCTGAACCTGAGACCCTGAGAGGAACACAGTCTCAAACTTTCACTAACAATTTATGATACATAAATTGATATAAATTTCAGGAACAAGGATCATATTTGAAAATTAAATCTAAACAATTGTTCTTATCTAATCCTATTCTAAACCATTTTCAACATAGAAATCTATCATAAACATGAACAAAAAACCCAAATTTTCAAGAGAAAAGTTCACCTGAAAATCTTTAGAAACAATATCATCATGAAAAGCAACAAGATTCTGGCACTTAAAGCAGCAGTAAGCCCGTGATCCCATCAAATCTGCCATCAATGAATCCTCCAAACTCTTCCACCTTAGCCCCTACTCATTATATCACATAAAAATTGATTAAAAAAAAGCTTGGTCAAAAGTCTCTATTACACTACAAAACAATTGATGATAATTGGTATGTGTTTAGAATCAATCAATGAAAAAATAATAATTTTGAAGCAAAGAATATGATTGAGTAAACAAGATTCCAAAAGGGTTGATTAGGATGGGATTATAAAAAGTTTGGCAAGAAAATGATGAATTTTTTTTTTATGTTGCTTGAAAAAATGGGTTTTCCTTTTTTGATTTAATACACAATATAGATTATAGAAGAAACAAACATAAAGATTCTAGTAGATTGGAGAAATTTTATTGATTGGTTAAAGATGATGGAGTGAAAGTGAAACATACCTTTGCCCTTTTGGGTTTGTTGTGTGTGAGGTTTTGTTGGTTTATGAGGTTTGAATTAAGTGATAATAACTTTATATGCAATTTTGTTGGGAGTTTAGAGAAAATAAATGGGTTTTTAGGGGTTGAAAGAGAATTTTGTATATTTATTTTATTTACAAAATCGCCACAAAATTATTATGTTTTGTAAGCTGGTGAAAAGGCATGTCCGTGTTTAGACACGTTTTGGAAAAAAATAGAGCGGATATAGTTGAGAGTACATACTTAAAGTTTTGGTTTATCTCGAAAAAATTAGTTTAGGACTAGCATGCGGACTTGTTTAGGCTCGTCCTAAGAAAAACAGAGCAGATATAATTAAGAGTGCAGATTTAAAACCTCGGTCTTCTCCGAAAAAAGTTAGGGTGCAAGGCCAGCTTGCGGGCTTATTTAGGCTCGTCCCGACAAAAACAGAAGCGAACATAGTTGAGTTGAGAGTGCAAACTTAAAACATTGATATGCCCTGCAAAAAAAGAAAAAAAGACGGGGCCAACATGCAGACTTGTTTAAGTTTGTCTCGGGAAAAAAAAAAGTAGACATAATTGAGAGTGCAAAAAATTAAGGATGGACCAGCATGCGTGTTTTGTACTCAGAGATTAAAAGTTGTAAAAATCTTGTTAATGTCTGCGTTCGAAAAGAAGGGGTGAAACAAACATATTAAAGGGTGTGAATTTAAAATCTTACCCTATTCCATGGAAAAACGCAGGCAAAACTAATATGTCTAGCCCGTCCAACCCGTTTTGTCGACCATGTTTTTTTAGTGCATAAGCAATTTTGTCATTTAAATTGTAATTATATGTCAAATTAACAACTCTAATGTTGAAACTATAACACACCAATCAAAATTTAGGAGTTAAACGACTTGACATTCTATTGCTGAAAAAGCCTATAAATATTGTAAGATTGTTTAAATATTCATTTTTTACAATGTAATGAGAGATCCACAACATATATCCCTAGCATAAAAAAAATATATATCCTGAGTATTGAGACACCAACTTCTGCAAAAAAAGAGCCACATCCAATATACAAATTAAACTTTACAACGAAAATAACTTCGACATAGGGGAAAAAGAGGTTAGTTAACTGTTAAGCATTGACACAGAGAAAGATGATATGTGTTGGACACCAGACACGCCTCTCTGCTACGGAGCTCAAAATTAATGAACAGCTACTTTTTCTTGGCCATCCATCTCTTTCTGGTTGCTTCCATTGCCTCCAGTTTCATTCTAGTGAGTTCCTGAAACCAATGCTGATATTGCGACTCAATTGCATCGAGTTCGATCTTTAACTCAAGATGAATATCTTGTTGGGTGCAAGACATCGAAGAGCAGCAGCTACCTAACAACAAACTCATAATATTTGATGATCCCGCGTGGGCATTGCTTTTACCAACATTGTACTCTGCTGCCTGCGATTTACAGTCTTCGAAATACATCTCCCCGGCTTCAAGCTCGGTTATCGGCCTTCTAAAGCATTTAAAACATCCCACCCCGAGATATTTGGAATCATGACAATTGTCATTTTTCATTGAAGCATCATCAACCGTTATCTCAGAAGTTCCTGATTCATCTTCTGAGTCAATCAAACGAGGAGACGAATCAAATGCACCCTCGAAAATGGTGTTATCGGCGTTTTTGTAAGAGAAGCTCTTGCTGTCTATCTCAAAACCTTCTCTAGGCATTATATTAAACCCGGAAAAGCTGTCTTGACCGCTAACTGTTTCGGAGGGAACATTAGTTAGTGTAGAACCCCAAGGGCATGCCATTGAGACTTGGTTATCAACATTTGTAGAACCATTATAAAGACTTATTTCTCCAACTGAGTTATGATCGTGCGACGGTTTCATCCAAGAAAGAAGCTTCATTATCAAGTAATCGATAAGGCCGGCTATGAAAGCCACATCATGATCCGCCAGCTCCAAATGTTCAACCATCTCCGAGGCCACGGAGATGGCTGTATCAGTATCAAGATAAAAGAGAAAATGTATATTCCTTATTCGACCTGCAAGTCACACAGCAAAAACCATTCAGGCCCGGCTCGGATAAACAACTTAGTTAATCGCTTATCACATAAGTGTTTATCATGCAAGAGCTTAATTCAAGAAAAGCCACATACTTACCACATGTATCTGCAATACGCAAGGTCAATGAAACCGAGTTATCATCATTTTTAGTCCCTTTTAACCGAAACTCGTTATTCTTATTAGTCCTTTGGACTTCAAAAACAGGATAATGTAAGATTTCCTGGTTACTTTCAACATGGATATTCTCGGAAAACTGTTTGTAGTCAGCATCGATGTCCATAGACGGAGAACGAGACTTGGGAATATCTGTAGCATTTGGAGTTTTAACATGAGACAAGAATGGATCCTTTGGACACTCGATTTGTAAAAATGGATCTTTAAGAAGCTCCTCCGCAGACAATCTCTCTGATGCTGGAACCAGGCATTTCTCGATAAACTCCTTATTTTCGGGGTCACTCACCTTATTAAGGGAAGCTGGTTTGATGCCCTGCAATGGAATACATCATAATGAACCAATATACGATTCGTATGACAGCGGTATGTTGATGATTTTAATACTTACCGAGGTAACTTTCTTAAATATTTGAGCTGGATTGTTGCATTCATTATAAGGATATTCGAGAGTAACCATCTCCAGCATTGACATTCCAAAAGAATAGATGTCAACGAGTTCATTGTACTCCTCTTCGTATAATTCGGGAGCCATAAACTCGGGTGTCCCTTTTAAAAATAGAAATTAAAGAAAAACATATTTCAGTGTTCGTCACAGAAGCAACGATAAAAACTTCACATTATAGGAAAAGAAAATGTGTTACCAATAACACTCCGGGCAGTTGGCTGCTGCATGACGATTGCCAAACCGAGATCACCTATCTTAACTTCTCCTTGGTTTCCATTCACAAAGATGTTGTCGCATTTCAAGTCTCGGTGAATAATAGGCGGCTTGTGACCGTGAAGATATGCTAGGCCTTGAAGAATCTGTCTGGCCCAACATTTTATCGCTTTCATTTCAACGTATTTATGCTTCTTACGGTACCTGAGAGGCAAAGGATCACAAGAGTTTCATGAGTACATGGCAGTGAAACGCAGCGGAATGGCATAAAGGAAAGCAGTTAAAATCAAGAGAACATACTGTCTTAAGTTTCCAGATGTGAAGAGTTCAGTGATCATGTTAACAGTTTTCTGCTTATCGTCGATCCAGGAATCGTAGAACTTAATGATATTTTCATGTTTTAAGGCCTTCAATAGATGAACTTCGGAATACAATTTCGCACGATCGTCTACGGAATGCAAGAGGCCATCAAGCTTAACTTGGTTCCAAGCAACTTCTATGCCATCAACTTCATCAAATGCTCTATAACTGCAAAACAAATCGAGATTAAATCGCGCAATTTATCAAGAAACAGTTGAGTAGGAAAAAAAAGACTGAACTTTCGAAATAAACTAGACATAATGAGTAGGAAAAAAAAGTAAGCGTCGGAGTCATACACAGTCTTGAAGGCACCCCTGCCCAAGATTTCATTGTACTGAGACGAAAACAAGAGGAAACAAAAGTCAAATTAAAAAAAATAGAAAGAACAAGTGAAATATAGAATCATTGGATACAAAGATATTTATATTTGGATAAATTCGTAAAAAAGTGAATTGAACAATCAGGTAAAATCTGTTGGAGAAGCAAAAGTTCCAAATTCAAACTTCATGTTAAATCAATTCTACCCGAGAACAGCCAAACATGTCATAATAAGTTCTACACCTTTGAAATTGATTTTGCTTCGTCCAAAAGTGAAACCAAACATACACAAACTTTTGCCTTCAAATGTGACTTTTATACTTAAATTCTTTGTTAAACTCACTTGTCCCAGAAATGTATCCATACATAAACCATTAGTCTTGAACTCACTCTTAAATTTTAACAAAAATCAAATTTCTATATTCAATTTTCGCAATGTAGAATCAAACACAAGCTTATTATGTATCCGTCTAGCTAAATTAGCACCACTTCACCACACAAGACTTATCTCACTAAGTATGGATCAGACTATACTATAATGTTCTATCAAAAACGATGTTTGTATCTACCTCGCTAATCTCAAGATTTTTCCTAATAAATTCTCCTATGATTATTATAGGTCATCTCCTCCCTCTAGTTCTTTGGTTACCCTCCATCTGTTCTACTATTTTTAATTTAGAATCTACAAATTTTCTCTCTACATTCTCAAACCACTTAAGTTTATGGGTGACAAAACGAATCCGGCCCGTTTGGCATGCCTGTTTTGTCAGTACTTTTTTGTGGGACGGGTCAAGATCTTAGGACTGCACCTTCTAATATGTCCATCCTACCCGCCCCATTTTTTGCAGATTTTTTAGCACACGATTGTTAACATAAGTTTTTGCAATTTTAGGCTACGGGCCCACCCCACCCTCATTATTTTGCGGGGAGAACCAAGGTTTTAAGCACGCGTCCTACACAATGCTCGCCCGGCCCAGTTTTTTTTATGCTTTTGCGGGGCAGACATTTCTGTTTTCCACATCTACGTAAGACTATTTTCCACATCTTTTCTATTATGGGTGCTACCCAACACTCTAATATTCTCATTTCGAATCTTATCTATGTCTTCATCTCTATTACACTTATTTTATTTCCGTGTTGATTCTTTACCGCC
This sequence comes from Vicia sativa, assembly GCA_021764765.1. Taxonomy (NCBI): domain Eukaryota; kingdom Viridiplantae; phylum Streptophyta; class Magnoliopsida; order Fabales; family Fabaceae; genus Vicia; species Vicia sativa. The sequence goes on along the minus strand of CM038796.1, from coordinate 101,916,179 downwards.
AAACGTTCCTTCTCGTATGATATCGTTGGTAATCTTCCCTTCAAATTTAGCGATACTTTGTGTCACATAGAATTCCAAGGTTTACACCATAACTTTACACACAAAAAAATGATAGTACCAAAAACATAAAAATGAATCATGTTATGTGATGATGCATACATACCCTTATGTACCTGCCGGATGGATCTTTCTCTACAAAATCCTCCTCAAAATCAAGAAGCTCCCTTGCTCTAAAAACATTATCAGTAGGACACAATGCTAAAACAGCCCCAGAATTCATTTCCACTTTCTAAACCAAAACCCAACAAAAACAAAAAGTATGGAGAAACATTGGAATTGAATGAAGAACAACAACATGAACAACAACAAATGATCGAATGCCGAATATTAAAACGGTATCGGCATTCGATAACAAAGGCTAAATGCAAAGAAAAAACATTGCAAGCTCTAATGTCATAATACCAAAAAAACATCCTCAGACAAAACCCAACATGCAAAAAATTCTGTCAAAATCCATTTTTTCATCATACCCAGGAATCAAAACCTCATAAAGGTTCAAAATTTACTACATGGGTCTCCCATTACGTAAAATAAACCATAATAGAAAAATAAAAGAAGGTGAAAAAATGTGGAAAAAAAATGAGAAATGTTTGTTCGTATGGATTGAAGAAGAGAGAGAGAAGTAGATAGGGTTGGTGCGAAAGAGAAGGCGGGAACAAACAAATGTATGGTGAATCAATTTTTGGAGAGATTTTTGGTTGGGATGGATGTAAAGGTAAAGGACAAGTTTGGATGATGAGATTGCAACTTACAACTAACTAACATAACGAATTTAAGCATTTCAATATGGTCCTATCTTTGTAAAAAAGAATTAAAAAAATTAAACTCCCTCTATTCTAAAATAATTGTTATGACTTATCATTTTATACGAATTAAATAAATATAATAAATGAAAGAGAATAATAATATTATTAAATTGTTTTTATCTATTAGTAGTATATTTAAATTATTGTAAATATATAGTGAGAAGATAATAAATTAAAAGAATTAATTAAACAATAGAATTAGAAGAAAAATTGTTTGTGTCTTAATCTCTAATCCAAAGCTATTATCGTTATATATAGCCATTTTAGGAAGAATGGAGTCAAGAGGAACATTAGAACATCCATATCGGTAACTTTATTTTGCCCAAATGTCATATTGTCATAAGTGAATAGATATTTTGACTATTGGTAGTAGAATTTTAAGAAAACTCATTATAAAGAAAGCAACTCTAAAGTACTCGTGACACGTGTTTTGCTCTTTGAAATTCAATTAGTCTTTCAATTGTGTAACCTTTTTTTCTTGATTGCCAACATTTCTTACATTTGTTATATAGAAACTTTCAAACAAACTATCCATAAGTTATGTTGTGATAACACTATGATATATATATATATATATATATATATATATATATATATATATATATATATATATATATATATATATATATATATATATATATATATATATATATATATATATATATATATATATATATATATATATATATATATATATATATATATGATCATATTGAGAATATTGAGAATGAGAATATAGCAAGTGTGAGTATGGGTAAAATAGTTTATAAGAATGTGATGATTTGAATATTTATTCGTGGGAAAATTCATTCACATATTACTTTAAGGTTTTAGAAGGATAAGTGGTGTGTCTTCTACAAAAGTGTGTTGCTTAAACGAAAAGTTCCATAAATTAGAATGTTCATCGCTCGACCCTCCCCGATTATTGCGCCAACAAATAGTATCAGAGTCTAGTTCGAGAAAGGGATCAGCTTAATTGTATCAAAAATATCTCCACATGGGCAAGCACTACAAGAAAAGCTTTAAATTGCTAGGGGAATTAGCCAGGGGTTAAACCCCAAACAAAAAAAACAACATTGCTTGGGGTATATCCCCTCGCAAAGTGTAAATTTTCAAAAAAAAAATAAATTAAATTACGTGGGGTAACCCCTCGCAAATAGGGAACATTAATTTTTGAAATTTAAAATATAACATTGCGAGGGGCTACCCCTGGGATAGAGAAAAAAGCGCCAAAAAGTATGACATTTAGTGAGGGGATACCCCTAGCAAACAGTTGGGTGCAAACTGCGAGGGGATACCCCTCTTAAAATAAACAACTTTATTCCTACCCCCTGCTGCGCAGACTGCGCGTGCAGGCAGTCATGATGAGTCACATCCATTTCCGAGGGGGCACCCCTCGCTAAAGTGTGCCGTTGAATTCCGAGGGGCTGCCCCTCGCCAATTGCCACCATATTAATTGCTGCGTTTCAGCTTTTCCAAGGCAGCAGGTTTATATGTTAATATAATTCATATTAAAACCCATTCATCTTCTTCTTCCAATTACTCTCAGCCATTACTCTCTTCTTCAATCTTCCTTCCATTTTCAATTTCTCTCCAATAATATTCATCCTCTTCAATCTGTAAAATTTTTACAAAGGTATGTGTTTAATTTGTTTGTGTTTTTTGTTAATTTATTTTATTTTCTGTTTATTACATATTTAACTATGTCATAATATTCTTTGATTTTTAAGGTATTAATCACAAACCTCAGAGAAAGCTCCGATCAACGGTTATAATTTTTCTTCAGGTACACAATTTAATTTTTTTCCTGTTTTTCTGCATATAAATGTTTAAGTTTGATATATATGTATTTTGTAATATTAGGTTTTAAAATATTAAAAAATATATATATATATATATATATATATATATATATATATATATATATATATATATATATATTTATAAATATTATGTTATAAATATGACTAAAAATAATATGTAATTTTTTTAAAATAGTATGTAATTATATTAATTATTTTAAATTAACAGTATATTAATTTATAGTATATATTTTATAAAAACAGTAAAAAATAGTAAAAAACGAAATTATATATATATTTTAGAAAAATATTAAAATATACAAAAAAAATTCAAAATTATTATTATTATATAAAATAGTATGTAAAACAGTTATGTAATTTTTAATTTATGTATAAATATATTTATTATTTTTTAAAAACATTATGTAAAACAGTATATATTTAATATATAAAACAGTATATATATATTTTTAAAAACAGTATTTATATTTAAAACAGTTTATATTTAAAACATTAAAAAACAGTATTTATAGTGTATATATATTTTAGAAAAACATTAAAATATATTTAGAAAATAGTATGCATATTTTATAAAAATAGTACATTAAAAATACTCAATGGATAAAAATAATACGTATAAATTTGAAAAATATTTGTATAATTAATTTTTAAAAACAATATGTATAATATATAAATAATATATAAAAAATATAAATTTTTATGATAAATAGTACATATATTTGGATTTTGTTAATGTATATGAATAATTGGGTAAATTAAATTTTTTTGAAATATGTATAATGTTTAAAAATTATGGGACTAATTTGCTTTTAATAAGGAGATAAATATACATTATATGATGTATAATAGTGTATACATAAATTTTTTTAATTGGACATTATATGATGGATAATTTTTTTAATGTTGAAAGAAGACAATTTATGTTCAGGATTAAAAATATATGTTTATGAAAAAATAGATGTATATAAAAACATCATAGTATTTTAGGAAACAATCAAGTAAAAATTTGTTTATTTAAAAAAATAAATTGTACAATATCTTGTAAAAATATATGTAGAAATATAACGTAGATACATTGTAAAAATATAAGGTATGACATTATATAAATATATGTTTATAAAGATATATGTTTAATTAGAGTATGGATATTTAGAATAATTGTAAATATGATTTGTCGATAGAACATGATACTATTGACAAATTTTTATAAATTTGTCGATAGAACACTCCTCATTTTATTTTAATAAAATTAAATATGAACATGTGCAGTATGAAATATTATCAATTCTATCGTAGTTGGATGTACGATAGAACATTTCCTGGAAGGCGTGGTCTTAAACCGCATTTTAAGGAAGGAGTTGATGCGTTTCTCGCGTATGCGTTTGCTCAAAGCTGTCATAGCGAAGGAGGATCGGATGTCCGTGTTTAAAGTGTGGTTGCAAAATATAATTAGTGACCCTAGTGAAGTGAAACGTCACTTGGAGAGTGGGTTTTAGACCAAATTATTGGGTTTGGACATCTAATGGGAGAAAATGCGGAGATAAATAAAGAGGCTTCTTGCGTCAAACATGTGTTGGATCGGATACAAATAGAGATGCTCCAAGTAGTCCACCACACGTGCAATATCGTGAACAATTTAATTTAGTCGAGGATATGGTCGCGACGCATTAGGGGTGAATGTAGGTTATGATGAACACGAAGACTTTGAGAAGAGCTCCCGAATGAGAAAGCGTAAAGGTTTTACCGATTCTTGAAAGAAATAAATATATCGTTGTTTGAGGATCTTCGACTCCGGACTATCAATGTGTGTGTTGGCGGTGAAGTCAAATTGGAATGTTCGGATCAATGTTTGGATTTCTTTGCGAATGATGCTAGACGCGACTCTGTTAAGGAAAACATGCCTACAAGTTATTACGATGCGAAGAGGATGGTATCAAGTTGGGACTAGAAGTAAAAGGATTGATTGTTGCATTGGAGGTTGCATGTTATTTTATGACAATGAGTTCGAACTAATGATGGGGAATTAGAGCAATGTAAGTTTTGCAATAGTCCGAGGTATTTAGTTCCCGAGAGGAGTTGATCGTAAGAAAAACGAGTTGATGAAGTCCATGTTCTATTTGCCAATAATACCTAGGTTGCGAGAATGTTTGCATCAATGCACAAGCCAAATGACATGGCACTATACAAACAAAACTAGTTACGGCATGATGCGACATCCATCGATGGCGAGGCATGGAAGCACTTTGATAGAGTCCATCCCGATTTTGCAGAACCGTGAATGTAAGACTTGGATTATGCTCGATGGTTTCACTCCTTATAATTTGTCAACAAATGCATATTCTTGTTGGCGATTGTTACCCGTAATCTCCCTCCGAGATGTGCATGACGAAACCTTACATGTTTTGACATGCATAATTCCGGACCGTCGAGTCCAAGGCGGGAATTGATGTTTATTTGCAACCTTTAATTGACGATCTCAAAAGGTTAGCGTGGACTTATGAGAAGCAAAACTTCAATATGCGAGCTTCTTTGATGTGGACTATTAACGACTTTCCTGCCTATGGCATGTTGTCTGGATGGGGTACACATGGAAAAATGGGATGTCCGCATTGAAACTGTGAGAAATTTGGCTAACACTGAGGCAGCACAACAAGTTGCAGCAAGAAATGCAGAAATTGAAGAGATGAAGAAAAAACAATTAGAGATGGAACGAGAAATGCAAAGAAGGGAAATTGAGTTGTGGGAAGAAATGAGGAGGCAAGCACAAGAGTATCAAGAAGCAATGCGGATTGCAAATGAGCGGGCTCTGAGATTTGATCAATTTTTTGCTTCACAAAATTCTGGTGGTGGATTTGGGGGAAGTAATGTTAATGAAGGGGTTGTTGAAGAAGAAGATCAAGAAGATGAAAATGAAGAGTAATTATATAATTATGTTGAATATTTGGAGTTTTTTTAAAAATTTGTATGATATTTTATTTTAAGTATTTTGAACTTAAATGTTTTATTTTAATTTTAATGAATTTTTATAATATTATAAATTTTAATTATTATATAAATTTTAATTATTATATAAATTTTAATTATTATATAAATTTTAATATTATATAAATTTATATTAATTATATATAATTATTCTATTATTATACTTTTCAAATTTATATATAATTTTAATATTTATTTTTTTTTTGAAAATTTTTCTGCAATTTGCCAGGGGATTATCTCCTGTGAACATGTCAACATCATAACAATTTGTCAGGGGATAAACTCCTGTGTACTTGTCCCATCCTTGCAATTTGCGAGGGGCTTTTCCCATGGGAAAATGCTGACGTATTTTAGACCACCCTGCACACTAGCCTGCACCATCTGACTCTGCGTAGAAGGGCATTATTTTATAAATGACAAATGGCGAGGGGATTATCCCCTGGGTAAATGGCGTGGATAAAAGCTCCTCGCAAATTGTTTTGCGACCCCCTGTTTTGCTAGGGGAGTTGTCCCCTCGCAAATTACCTATTTGTGAGGGGGTTTTGACATTTGTGAGGGGATAATCCCCTGGCAAAATGTGGTTTTTCTTGTAGTGAAGGTTATGGGCAAGGGCAAGTGTCCAGCATGTGAGTAGAGTGTCCTGTTGAAGAGTATCAAATGACAGTACAAATGTATGTGGAAGAGAGAACTTTCATTTGACGGGGAGCATTATGGACTCACACTTTAGGGATAATGTCGAGAATATAAAAAGTGTGAGTGTGGGTAAAATAGTCCCGCATTGGATAAGAATATGGTGACTTTGATTTATAAATGGGAGAACTCGTTCACCTATCACCTTAAGATTTTTAGGTGGACAAGTGGTGTGTCTCCCGCAAAGGTGTGTTGCTCAAACGAAAAGTCCCAAAAATTATGAATGTTCCTCGCTCGACCATCCCCCGATTGTTGCGCTAACAAGAAAAAGAACACTAGCAACCAAAATAAATTTCCTTCAAAAATAATAATCAATAAGTATAAAATATAACAGAATAAGACGAGAAAAGAAGAAAGGTTTGTTTACCCAATTTGTTCAAAAGATCTAGTCTGAGAGAGAACAACTCTCTAATTCACTATACTAAAAAATTTGTTACAAGATATTACAAATGAGTTACAAGAAAATATTTTTCGCCTTTAGAGTTTCCAAGAACAACTCCGAAGGCGTCCAAGAACAAACCATATTTTCAATCATCTTAGATAACTCCAAATGTTACCCCAAACCCTTGCATTTCTAAATTTTTCCTTGGAAAGACCCTAAATCTTTTGCTCTACCTTTTTGCTATAAACTCTAAGATTGTCACATTGTAATAACACAAGAGACATATATTTATAATTACTAAAATTCAACATACAAAGTCCAAAACACAATCAATTAATTATTAGAATTATAAATATCTTATAATATATTTCATATTAATTTAGACTATTTCTAAATTAATATATATCAAATATTCAAACATTAAATAAACGGATACACAAAAGAAAGTTTTACGATCATTCTCGTTATCTTGTATTCTAAAAGAAAGTTTGACCTTTATTGTAACTTTATTTCTCTATGTTGTATGTTTTGTTTTTTTTGTATTTCTATTTTGGTAGGAAATATTTGTCTATATTCATCCTCTCCATACGAAAAATTAGGGGATATTGATAAAGTGGCTCTATGTGATTAACATATATAATAGATTTTGATGATGACAAAATGGAATAAAGCAAAATTATCATGAGCATCGCCAAAGAAGAAAAAGATTGAAATAAATCCAAAAATAAGTAAATTCTGATGTTTGACGCAGAAGAATCAATTGCTAAGAACAACATCAAAGGAACTAAAGTTTATGCAAGCTTGCATGTGATCTCGTGGTTGAATTTTTATTTTATCTAATTTGGATCATTAATGTATTGATAAGCAAAAGTGTCTCTTAAAGTATTAAGGCAATGTCCACACTCACTTAGTTAAAATAATTTGCAAGACTTCATCTTTTATCAAAACCTTCTTAAAAACTATTTTGGTCAATGTCTAATGAATTTAATGTTGCTTAATTGATTATATAACGAGAATTTGGCCTTTAGTTGATTATGGATCATATATAATCAATTAGCGGTAAAAATTGCTCAATAACCAATTAAGTTATCTAACAGATTAGGGAACACATCCAACAAATATTTCCTTAATTACTAGGTGGTCTAGTTGATTGTAACGGTTGTCTAATTGATTAGACTAGCACTTTAATCGATTAGAGAGTGGATATGGGCAAACAAATCTTTTTGAGCCAATTTTCTCCTATTTAAAGGACTCTTGTACACTATTTAGAAGCATGAAAATCAAATTTTATATCTTTCTCTCCTACCCATTCTCTTACGATAATTTTTTTATATTCATCATACATTGCTTTAGTGTCAAAAGTGTGAAAAACTTATACTGAGGGTTATGTAATTTTTTGTTGCGCTAAAATTATAATTCAAGAGCATACTTCTCTAGCATATCTACGACTGACTTTGAGTTTGCAAGCTAAACTTAGCATGTAGCTTAATGGAAGGAAGGTTGTTGGGTTGATCATGGTGTAAGAGCTCAATTTAATGTTAGTGGAAATCTTTAGATGAAACTCTTAAAGATTAGATTATGCCGCCTCTTCTAATCCTTATTTTCACTTTAGTTTTTATTGCTTAACCTATCCATCTTCTATTTTCTTAAAATCAATCTTTTATGAAAACTTGTCTAAAACTAAATAACACAATTCACCTCCCCCCTCATTTGTACTTGAAGTCACTTGGTCAACAAGTGACATCAGAGCATAACTTTTGTCGTATGACTAATCGTCTCATAAGCTAGGAATAACTTCAAACTAGTAAATAAACAAATTTCCATCCTTTAATGGAGATGGGTATTTGATGGGGTGATTTCCATAAGTATATAGAATCTATCAAGGTTATATAAAGAGTGTTGAATATATATAGACCAGATGGTCAACCTATCATTTTCTATTGCTATGATGTTTATCTAAGGCGATTGAAATAAGGATTTAGGTTGTGAAAACAAAATGAAATAGTAAACTTGAATTAATTCAGAAATACAATGCTGAAATGCGGATCTCATCAATTCGTTGATACTCTTATCGTTCCTAAAACTACATATGGGACAATGTTTTCTCCTTTGAAAAAGAATTAATTAAAAAGGAATTCTCGTTGTTGCATAATCGGAACCAGATTTTACTCTCTAATTTATAATGTTCGCTCTCTAACTTACTCTCGAATTGACGATCCTCACATTTCAACACTTTAGATTTAGCCGGATATCGAATTAATAGTCTAGTGGAAATCAAACTATGGACCAAAAAGGATAAAGAAAAGATGTAGTATACTTTGAAAGCTAAAATTATTATTGAAATTCCTGGCAGCAGATACTTAATGTCACAGAGAATGTTATGACACAATATCTGACACTGCTTTGACAATTCACACAGTAAATATAGAAAGCAGTAAATAACACAATAAGTTGTTCACCCAGTTCGATTCTAACAAACCTCTGAGGCTACCAAGCCAGGGAGGAAATTCACTATTAGTAGTATCAATTTAGAGTTAAACTCACCCGTTTACAACTCCTCACTTAATCCCTACCCAATGACACTTCAACCTAAGTCCTACTTAGATCTGAGTTCCTACTCACTCCCCCTCAATCACCGCAGTGATATCAACCTATTGACTAATTGAATTGTGAAGACACACTTCAATAAAATATCTTGATCTTGCTTCAAAGCTTTAATCAAGAGACAAACACTCGTGCTTTAAAGCTTTGAGTGATAAACTACCCTTACAACAAATCCTAGTCCAATGCACTTATCAATTGATAGTTGCTTGGCTCACAAGAGAAACTAAAATTACACAATACCAACTGTTACTAACCTTAACAGTACACAAACAAAAGCCTTCAATGTCTTCAATGGAATCCAGAGGCGTGGCTGTAGAGTAAGGGTTGAATTCTTTATATAGAAGCGGTCCTGAATCTTCGGTTTTGGGCTTCCATAAAGATAGCTAGGGTTTACTTAATTCTCCTAAAAACATGGTTTGTTCAACAACCAATTTAGGTTTAATTAAGATTAACCTAGCAGCCACGTGAGCATGCTTTCTAATAAGAAAACATAAATAAAATGCTCAACAAACTTCCGAAAAATCTCAGAAAAGCGATTCTGCAGCAGAATGTCACATCGAATGTCATAACATCATTATGACATCGATTTTCTAATTTCCAGACGACTTTAGCTTCCCTGCTCTGAGCTGTACTTTTACCATCCTTGTCCAGTAGGATTTATCTTCAATCTCTGAATGTCATGACATCTATCAAGACATTTCTAAAGCCTAGTTTTACCAAAATTGATGCCAACTTAAAACACTAACAATTATCATTATCGCTCTTAGTATTAATCAGTTTATTTGTGTTTTGTATTGTAATTTTTCAATAGAAATGTGGGGCACCTTTCAAATTACCTATGAAGGCACAATTAAGGTAAAGAAAAGTCTAGAATGAATGTATTAACCAATGAGTGTGAATTGTTTAGAATGAAACATGAGGAAAACATTCAACACATGAAAAAATATTTTATTCATAATATAACCACTTGAGAACTCTGGGATTTTTTTTCTTTCTAAAAGAGTAGTTAATTAACAAACTCATTATATGCCTAAATTGTAGCTAGCAACCTTAAGTCATTGCAAATCATGAATATAAAGATTTATCTTCTATGAATTTAGCTACCTTGTTTGGAAAATATAATGAACGCGAAATAGAACTAAAAAAGGTGGTTGAGAATGAAGAAGTGATAAGAAAAAAAGTCTTGCACTAAAAGCAGTAAATGTCAAAGACATGGAGTCAAAAAAACAATTATTTTCAAAATCAAAGTGATAAAGACATGAATCTCATATTTCTCAAATTCAAACAATTCTAAGGCATGTAAAAATATCCTCTAAAATTCCAGAAGCAAAGCAAAGTATCGTATAATTATTTTATATGCAAGGTCTTGTTTTACAAGATACATGCAAGGTCTTTAAAACCTAAAAAAAATAATCTTTTTCTTCTTCTAGTAAAACCATTTCGAAAGAATACAAGACCATGATATATAAGAATTCATACTTGTTTCCTTTGATAAAACTAACCCTTTTTTTAGTAGAGATAGAATTCTTTGTTGTACAAGTAATCTAAGAAATAAAGTCTTAAAAGATAAAATCAAGGTTAAGGAAGAAAAAACCTAAAAACTAGACATTCTTGAAAGATTATCATCTTGATGAATAACATAATAAATATAAAGATGAAGAAGGTCATCAAAGAGTTTCTCTCAATGAACTGGTCTAACAGTTAGATGTTTCCAACCATGAGGAGAAGTATGGTCTTATGTCCTGCATAAATATGCCTCTATATGTTTATATTTCCTTCTTATCACGTAACTTGTCTCTTTTATATGAGTCGGTTTTATCTATTTTAATTTTTATTCTATGATTATTTGTTTCCTAGATTTTTGATGATGCCAAAATTGGAGAAGTATACTCTTAAGGGGCGTATACTTCAATATTTTTATTTTTAAACTCTCTTCTAAGTCTTCTATTCGAGAAATGTATTATCGTCATAAAAATGGAGAAACGTGTCTCTATATGCTTAACATGTATAGGTTTAAGAGTCTCTCGTATTCCTTGTGGTGTAAGCCACCCTGTATCTTTTGAAACTTGTGGTAGTCATAGTGTTTCTCACTCAAAAGCCTCTATGTAATGAGTTGAATGTTGTTCTCCTTGAAGATTTTAAGCAATGAGTTGATTATTGTTCTTGGTGGAAGCTTTTTAAGCGACACCTAGTATTATTCTTAGTTAAGTGTCTTAAGTAAGTATTTTATTTGAAGAGTAAGCTTCTTCAATTTTTTCTTCTGTGCTGGTTATTGTGATTGTAATTGGTCTATCGTCAGCCCCTGTGATTGGGATAAGTCTTTCGGTTGTAATTGGGGAGTGTATACTTCCTAATAGTTCATGGGACTAGAACTGTTTTCCCTGAGATTGGGAGTTTTTATCACTGTGGCGATAAGAAATGGGATGTCGATTTCTCATACTTGGGATAATGCCTAAGTAGGAGTTGTATTGGGTAGAGATTAGGCGAGAAGTTATAAATGGGGGAATTTAGCTTTGAAATAGTACTACTTATAGTGGATCTCCTTCCCGACTTGGTAGCCCCCATATTTGGTGAGTTAGCACCGAACTGGGTTAACAATTGATTGTTTTCTTTATCATTCTGTGTTTATAATTATGCCTAATATATCAATTTGGTATTGCTAATTCAGTCTGTAGGACGATATTGTGACATTCTTCATGACATCATATTCTAATGTTTATAACATTAGGTTCTTCCATATTATGTACGTGCCAAAATTTCAATTGGTATCAGAGTTGTTATCCGAGTCTAATTAGGTGAGCTTCAGGGATATTTCTGGTACTATCTGGCTATTGATTTCAAGGGACAACTAATGATGGTTGTCTGGTGCTTCTGTGTATTGCAGTTTTTTTTGTTTCTTAAACAACTACTGAAGGTTGTTTTTATGCCACAACTACTGATGGTTGGGCTGAGATTACAACTATTGATGGTTGTAATTATGATGGTTGACAACTGAAGCAACTCGTTTTTCAAAAATCATTTAATTTTAAAAAACAGTGAAATCGTCACCTAATTTTATTTGTTCTAAAAGAAGAACGGGAAAATATAGATAAAACCCACGAAAGAAAAGGATAAGATAGTCTACGAAATTAAGAGATATAGGTTCGGGAGTTGGTTATGCAAGGGGAAGGTATTAGCACCCCTCACATCCATCGTACTCGATGGTACTCATTTAGTTCAAAGTGTGTTTGTGTGTTAGTGTGAAATTTTTACGAACTTCTAAGTTTTGAAAAGAGAAAGAGATGGAGAAGAAATGTTTTTATTTTTTTTGCCCGCCTTTGGTCGTAAGACTTAGTGCCTACGTACTCCCTCGTGCAATGGGAAAGTCAGAGCGTCGTAGTTCGGCTAGAAAATGATTGTTTGTTGATTGATTTTAAATGAAAAGACAAGTCGTCATTTTTAAAGGAGAGGACTCGTCTAACGTCCACAAGGTGTGATAAAGAATAAAGGACTACGCACCAACATGAGGGAGGGTTTGAGAACACCTCTAGTACTCAAGTGGAGAAGTCGAAAACCTTGGGAATAGAGGAAGAAGCATCTTAGTTATAAATGAATCATGTCTAATCATGAAAAGGGTTTAAAGGTAAAGGTGCTCGAGTGCACAATAAAAGTTTGAATGAGTTGGGATTGATTTTAAGTTAGGGATGACAAGTATCGAAACATTAGGCTATCATCTAACGATTCGAATACTAGAAATTGGCGAGTGAGCTCAACCAATCATCTCTCATCCCAAAAATTTATTGTGAAATTGGTGTTTTGAGTGAGATAAAATATTTAAATTATTGGGCTATCATCCAACAATCTAAAGACTTTAAATTCGATTAAATCGTCGGGCTATCATCCAACAATTTAAACGAATGTCACTTTATTATTTTAATGCGGATAGAAGTATTTAGTTTATTGGGCTATCATCCAACAACCTAAAGACTTCCAATTCAATTAAATCATCGGGCTATCATCCAACAATTTATTTGAATACCGCTCTAGCTTTTTGACATGGATAGAATTTTTATCTTATTGGGCTATCATCCAATAATCTAAAGACTTCAAATTTGTTTAAATCATTAGGCTACCATCTAACGGTTTAAACAAAAATCATCCAAGTTTATTTGTGAAAACAATTTTAAAAAATACATCTCGATGTTGGATCGAGGTTTGAGAAGAAGACTCGATGTTGGATCGAGTTTTATTGAAAGTGTTTTAAATGTTTGGTGAATGGAGAAAGAACCGGGTTATGATCAATCAAGTCAAAAGACTTGATCAATCTCGAGAGAATAGCCAAGCCTATTCCCTACTATTGAACCTTTATGAAGATGAGAAGAGATCGAAATAATTGTAAATAACAAATAAAATCGACAAAGCCCATACAAGGTGGCCAACACAAACGATAAGGCGATTTACATTGTGTAGGTGCATGCACGAAATAAATTTAATCAACTAATTAAACAAAATTTAATCGAGTAATTAGTTTATAAAATTAATTAGATGGACTAATCAATTTTGAATAACCTAATTAGATAATTAAATAATGTTTAACTAATCAATTAAGGTCTCATTGTAAGCCCAAGAGTAAGCGTGGTGTGTGCACAAATATGTGGCCGTTGCGACGCTTCTAAGCTTTGTCGACTCAAGGTATGAAAATGGCTCGCACGAGTATTAGTTTGAAAATGTTTGGTTTTGTGCTCATGTGAATGAATAATTAAGTGATAAAGCGATAAAATATTTACTAATTATTACATTATGTGGGGAATGGGGGTACAAATTTACAAATGGGGATGACGGAAATAAATTACAAGTTCAAATAAATGTAAAAGAAAAATGAATTAAATTCATAGGAAAATAATAATAATTAAATATTTAAGATCACTAAATTAATCCTAATTAAAAATAAAAAAATCTAAAGATATTAAAGTAATTCTAAACCAACTACAAAGTCTAAGATTATAAAAATAATTTTAAAATTATTAAACAAAATCTAAACTAGATTAAAATTCTAAACTTACTAAATTAAATCTAAAATAAAAAAAAAATATAAAGTGGCTAAAACTAAACCTAAATCAAGTAAAAATTATAAAATTATAAAATTAAATATAAAATATATAAAAATTCTAAAGTTAGTAAATTAAATCTAAATCGAATAAATATTTTAAAGTTTACTAATCTAAACTAAATAAAATCCTAAATTTACTTAATTGAATCCAAATCATGATAAAATAAAAAAAAGCTATAATACTTAGAAATAGGAAAAAAAAATTACTATTAAAGAAAAAATAGTTCTAAACTATATTTTTGTTATTTTCTAAAATATTTGATAAGGATAGAAATAGAAATTAAAAATTTTAACAAAATTCCTATATGAAATAATAAAAAAAGGAAATGGAGTGTGAACAGAAGTGAGGTGCTGGGCTATGCTTACTGGGTCAGATCTTTAGCCCAACTCAAATTTCTAACTTAACAATAAAACCCTGAAGCTATTAGGTTTAGCCGCCAACTTGTTTCCTAATATTTACTAATAATTATTTTTATTTTTATTTTTTATTAATGACAAAAAACAAAAAGAAGAAACACGATGCACCACTCTCTCTGCAACTCGTTTTCACTCTCACGCTCGTTTCTTTCTTAAGTTCATGTTATCTCTGTTTCCATGGTTCTTTCTTAAGTTCATGTTATCTCTGCTTCCATGGTCGCATCATCTCTGTTGGTCTCTTTCAGTCGTCGTGAAAACCAAACACAAACACAGATCGAAATCCCTTATGAGCGATGGTTCAGAAAAAAAAAACAGTGATTACAAATGATTACAAATGATTACATGCCCAAACAGAAACAAGTAATAACAGCAAGAGATAGAGATAAAAGGTATGTTGATTTACAATTCTGTTTCCGTTGTTTTTCTACTCTATTCACGATCTGTTTCTTCTTTTACTTTTCTGGTTTTGCTGTTGTTGATGGTGAAAGACGGCGAGGACGATGGCGGTGGGAATGGTGTGAGGGTTTTGAGTGAAGGCTATGAAGTGATTATGAAGTTGCCAATGGTGGTAAATCTCGGCGGAACTGAGGGAGTATTGGCAGTGGTGATGGCTTGATGATGGTTGAAGGGGGTTACGGAGGATATGGTTAATGAGTGTATGGAGATGGTTTATTTTTTTCTTCCTCCCCTTCTTCTTTTGTTAAGTGTCTGTTATATAGCTGAGGAGATGGGAGGGTAATGAGGGAATTTGAGTATGAACCAAGGATAAGAATGAAAGGGAATAAATTGTACATTAGGAGCTGTAAAATTAGTGGAATGGAGAGTGGAAAGAGGAATTGTACAATCTGCAGGGTAGTGGAAATGAGTGAAGGTAGTGGTGGATTTGTACGATTGTGGAATGCAAGTTTGTTAGAGGCTGGAGGAGTGAATTTTGCGGTGGAATCAGTGAAATCGGGCAGTGGAATTGCTGAAATTGCTGTTGTGAAAATTGTACAATTTGTTATGGTTTTGTTGTTTTGTGACTGATTTCATGTTTTGGTTTGAATTCTGCAGGTTAGACAAGAGAACTTACAGGAGCATAGAGACTCAAAACAAATTATTTATTTATTATTGCAAAGAAAATGTTTTAATAGTTTTTTTTTAATGATATGAGCTATTATAAAGTAAAAAAAAAGTACCTGGTGATGCTTGTAAAAAAAAAGAAAAGAAAATTCTAAGATATGTCATTATACAATAGATAAAAAATGCTATAATTAAATTAAATGCATCTAAAATAATAACCAAATTATTTATTAAAAGAATATGAATTTAATTAAAAATAAAAATAAAAATAATTATTAAAAAAATGCAATTTCATTCGATTGTCTAAATACAACTAAAAAAAATGCAAATACAATTAAAAATGTCCTTCTTTTTTTATTTTCTTTGTATCATAATAACTTCTAATACAATTAATAACTTCTAATCACTAAAAAAATACAACTAAAAAAATGCAAATACAATTAATAACTTCTAATCACTAAACCGATTGAAATTAAGTATCATAATAAACGTAGAATTAAAAGATACAAACATAAAAATTAATTAATCTATTAAAAATAATGTAAATATGATAAAGCAGACTTTGATACTAAACTATGATTTATCTAAAAAATCTAAATTAATTGTTAATGAAATATAAAAAATAAAAAATAGAAAATATTTTTTTCAATGAGGAAAGATTTTAATTAATTCAAAGCTCTAATAAAAAAAATGCAAAAATCAAGCATGAAATAATCTATAAATACAAACATAATTACTATTAAAAACAAAAAATTGTTATTTAGAAAATAAAACAAAATTCCTTTTAATTATTATTTCATTATTTAACTAATAGAAATTACTTTAGTAAAACCTCACCAAATAATTAGAATTAATCAAATATTAAAAATAAAAATTAAAGTGAGAAAGGATACAAATGCAATGAGTGAATGACTGTTCTTTTTAATATAAATACAATGCAAGTAGAAAAATAGCAGGGTAAAATTTGGGGTGCAACAACAACTATTGATGATTGTCTTTATGTCACAATTATTGATGGTTATGTTGTGGTTACAACAACTACTGGTGGTTGTTTGTGTGTTGATGTTGTTACAACTACTGAGGGTTATATTTATGCATGATGTCGTACACCCTAAGGTAGACATTTGTTGCATATGCCTCTGTTGGAAGAACTATGGTAGTTCATAGTATGGTTTTTGGTGTTAAGGATTAAAGAGAGAATTATTCTTAGAAGCTAGAAGTGGTTGAACTGGTTCTCAAAATTGTGAATAACATTGTCTCTAAATGATAAATGTTTGTGAAACTGATATGGATGTGTGTTATGGTTTAAACTTCTTGAGTTTATTTCTCAAGACTTCTCTTGAAGACACATCTAAGGTGTAGATGTCTACCTTATGACATTTCATCTTGAAAGCCTGGAGATGAAGAAAGCAACTCATGATTTATCTAGTCATATCAAATGCTTTTAGCTCTTTGGAAGAAGTGTTCTTAGAGGAAATCTAGTTTAGAAGATCCTTATTCAGAGTAATATCTCTTAAAGGTGCTCAAGTTATCAATAATCGGGAGTTCATAAAGAAGAACATTATGTCCTGAATTCTAGCATCATATGATGTTATAGGAAGTATTTCTACCAGGTATGAATGAGAATGAATAGAAGGTCGAATCTAAATATCTTGAACATTTGTTCAGACATCAACTTTGAAAAGGGATATTTTTTATTCCTTGATCTAATAAAGGCGGTAGCCCTGTTGATGTATCTATTGTAAGTTTGTTAGTGACTCGTCTGAAAGAAGAGCTTCTGTTAAAGAATTGTGAGATATATGTGAAGCTTGTTACTCCTCAAAGAATTGGTCAGAAATATGTCAACAAGGAGGAACTCTATGAGGCCCTTGTCTCATCTACTGGATGAAGTGTAAAGTAGTTTTCCTGGTTGTAAAATGATGTGGATTTGAAGATCTCAAAACTTGAAATTTATTCAAGCATATGGAAAGTGATGAACATTGGTTCAAATTTAGTTGGATGTGAGTCTTCAAACAGAGAAGATAATTGGGAGTTTAGAAGGGATGAGGTTTAATGATCAAGGTTTTCAATAGCAAAGGTAATTTTTATTTCCCCAAAGAAGCAGGCTGGGTCAAGGATGTCAAAAATAAATGTCTCAATATCATGATAAGACATATGAAATACTCTTGCTAAAGGAAGGATCCTGCTCTGTAAATATATCTCTACGAAGTGGTTGGTTATATCAGGTATCTCTGTATCAATTTGTATGCCTATCTCAGCTTAAGATAAACCTAGCAGTGGTTAAATATAAGAGGAAATGGTTGGTCTGACATCGAATATGATGATAAATGGAGTTTAATGATCTTGGTCTGAAGGTGAATAGTTGATGAGTAGAATGAAGCTCAACTGAGGACAATGGCTATCAAACTGAATTCAATTATTCTCAGGCTTGGTGTTCAAAGGAATGATAAGTGATGATGTTCCACCAGGAGTTGTAACATCAGTTTACTGAATCTTTTTAAACACTTCCTCTTGTGAATCTCATAAAGCTTTTGCAAGTCTGGTAAATAGGAGTGTGTCCATGTGCTTGATTGTTAGTTGAGAAAGAATTGAATGGGCTATAACATGGAAGAATCATATATCTTTGAAGTCTTCAAAGATCATTATTGTTTCCATTTATACTTGATGAATATCTCTGAGCCTCTCTACTATTAACTGATTCTTTAGAGATATTGTTGTCATTAGGGAATTAAGGGATGTTGAACCATATGTTGTAACATCATCTTCATAAACTGATTCTTCAGACTAGAAGACTTTGAATAGTTGCATGAAGTGAAACATAAATTTTTGTCAAGTCAGCAAGAGTTCGAGATTGCTATCTTGAGGTTGGATAATCAGGAATTTGATCTATAAAGGGATCTCCGCTACCTGTCAAGTCCGATGCCATCATGCATTCAGAATATAAGAAGACTATACTAGTTATGTTGGAGTGAAGCTATTGGAAATTATGGACTTTCAAGAGAAAATATGTTAAGTATCAAAGAGGATAGTATGCCATTGTACTATGACAAATTGATTACAATCCGAGTAATCAAGTTTACAAGGTTGACTTGACAAAGCTTGTTAATAATGGTCTTAGTTATGTCAGGGATTTTGCTGCAAGCAAAAGGTTTTATCCTTAGCTTGGGATTCTTGGGAAGTTATTTTAAGACATCTCTAGTAAGTCATTGAATGAAAGTCAGTTTAAACCTTGAAGGGTATTTTGGGAAAGCGTTCAGAATAAGTAGCATGCAAACATTGTTCATGGTCAAGACCATGTCAAATAAGGTACAACCAAGGCAAGTCCATTGTTAAGATCTTCTCTATCTCTCTAACACCTCAAGTTGAGATTCAATCATGAGTCAATTTTCCAAAGATGCTGGCTCTAAGAAGGTGAATTTGGATGAAGAGAAGTCCAGAAAGGAGTATACGAATATGATTCAAAGAAGGTTGAATTAAAAAGAGAAACAAGTTTTGGTGCGTCAACTAGAGCAATAAGGACCTGGAAGAAATCCATAACAAAGATGAAGTCTTGCAAGAAAATTCATGTTCAGATTCATGTTCATGAATCTGATGTTCACGAAGACTGGATTGCATATATTAACTCAGTGGCTCATCTGAATAACTAGTTTTGATATTTATTTCCTTGCTCTTTGCTAGTTGGATATGTGATAATTTCCTTACCTTTGCTTACTTCCATCAGTGGTTTCATCTATGTTTTGGCATATGTGCAGGTCTGACTGCTATTTGTTGTTACATTGTGCAACATATTTCAATTTGTGCTTTTCCAGCTGTCTGAGTGCAATATGCTCTAATGTTGTCAACGTTTTCATCTAGTGTATTTCTTGGATGAAATATGTTCAAACGTGTTCAATGTGTTTCCATTGTGTACATTTACTATGTTTCTTTTTGTCAATATTTTGGCTAAAAAGGGGGAGTAAAGTGTTGTGTCATGATGTTATATCACACGTCTTTACATATTGGTTTATCATAATAATATGATTATGTGCTACTACTCTGTGAGAGTAGTTGTGTGTATGGTTTCTCATGTAATCATTGAGGGGTGAGATGCTTGTGTGTTGAAGTTGTTGCTTCTATTCTGCAACAGGTACTTTGGGGTGGGTTTGACCTTGAGGGAGATAAACTATTATGTGTCACAGGGGGAGTTATACATATGTCTATGTGTGTACAAGCCTCTGAGTTGTGTTTGTATAAAGTTTACATGATCAACATGTAGTTTGTGTTGTGGTCTTATTTCTCTCTCCAATTATTTTTTAGATTTGGTTGTTTTAGCCAAATTTTTCCAAAGGGGAGATTGTTAGTTTCATGGTTCTATGGTTAGATAAATTTTTGTTATAATGGTTATAAATGGTTCTATGTTAATGTTGAAGTAAGATGGTGCAACATGTTTATCAACAATCATAACAATTTTATTGTTATGTGTATTTTTGCTAGATGTCACAAAAGATGTTGTGACATCCTGGGGTTGATGCAGCAGTCACTGCTTTTGGATATCTTTGAAGATTTAATTTGAAGGTTGAGTATCCAGAATATTTTGTACTCATTATAGGCGCAGGCCAATCAAGGATTTTGTTATAAACATGTGCATATTTGATTGGTTACTAAAAAGGATCAAATGAGACTTCTTAGGAAACCTTTTCTGAAGATTGTTTCTATTTTGTGGAGAATATTATGAAGAAATCAACTTGTAGATCAAGAAATAAATGGGCAAAGAATTCGAAGCCCATTGATAGCTCAAGTCTTATAAAAAGGAGACCAAAACCTGTGACAAATATGTTCTGAACGTTATTGTAAAATAAGGTTTAGGTTTGAGAGTCTCTCGTGTTCCTTGTGGTGTAAGTCACTCTTGTATCTTTTGATACTTATGATAGACACAATGTTTCTCACTCACAATACTTTAGGTAATGAGTTGAGTGTTTTTCTCCTTGAAGCTTTTAAGAAAAGAGTTGAATATTGCTCCTGGTGGAAGCTTTTGAAGCAACACCTAGTATTGTTCTTTGTTAAGAGTCTTAAGTAAGTATTTTATTTGAAGAGTAATCTTCTTATGTTTTATTTATTTATTTTGTGCTAGTTACTGTAATTGTAACTGGTCTATCGGCAACCACTGTAACTTGGATAGGTTTTTTTGGTTGTAATTAGGGAGTGTGTAATTCATAACAGTTCCTGGGACTAGAATTATTATCTCTGTGATTGGGAGTTTTTATCACTGCGGTGATTGAAAGTGGGATGTTGATTTCTCATACTTGGAATAAGGCCTAAGTAGAAGTTGCACTAGGTAGGGATTATGAGAGAAGTTGTAAACGGGGAAGTTTAGCTTTGAACTAGTACTACTTATAGTGGATTTCCTTCCTACCTTGGTAGCCCCCATATTAGGTAATTTAGCACCGAACTCGGTTAACAATTGAGTGTCTTCTTTATCATTCTGCGTTTATAATTCTGCATAATACATCAGTTTGGTATTGCTAATTTAGTCTGTAGGAAGATGTTGTAACATTCGTCATGACATTATATTCTGATGTTTATAACACTAGGTTCTTCCATATTATGTACATGTCATAATTTATTAAACCACTAAATCAACAAAAATATCCTCCGACAAACTCCACGCTCTTATTCTCTATAAACTCTAATAAAGAAAGCAAGATTGAAAGAAAAGGTCATCTATACATTACCTTAAAGAAGCAAATTTGGGAGCTTGTGCCTTGAAAGAGGAGGTATAAACGAGGATGAAGGATTGCACGAGAAACTGGAAATGACAAAAGGAATTGCACCAATCACCGTCCAATCAAATCTAATGGTTGTCTGCACAACAAACCATATCCTACACGAGCAGTTTCAACCGCTCTTAATATATAAGGGTAAAACACCTCATTTTAGGTATACAAATTTATTATCACTCACACATTACTTATGATTTTTCTTGCTGCTTAAGCGCTGAAGTGCTAACCTTACAGATCTGTCTCCTGTCCATTATATCGAAAATACATATCTAACGTAGCAAGATATAACTTTGTTGTCTCCATTATTGCAAAATTTTGGTGGGGAGCCAAGGAGGGCGAGAAGAAGTTACACTGGATTCGTTGGGAGACATTATCTCAAGCTAAATGTAGTGGAGGTTTGGGCTTTAGAGAGATTGAGGATTTCAACAAAGCACTTTTAGGGAAGCAATGTTGTAGACTATTGCAAGGGGATCATTCTCTCTTAGGGAAGGTTTTCAAGGCGCAGTACTACCTTAAGTGCAATTTTATGGAGGCAACCTTGGGATACTCTCCTAACTATGCTTGGAGAAGTATCTTCAGCGCTAAAGACACTATGGAATCGGGTTGCAGATGGCAGATTGGTAATGGGAAGAAAGTGAGGATTTATCAAGACAATTGGCTACCTGGTGTTTCTAAAACTAAGGTGGTTAGCCCCTCATCTCTTTTGGGTAGTGAGGCCTCGATGGAATGCCTTATTGATGAGGACCTAAAACAATGGCGTAGAGATATCGTTTTTTCCTATTTCAATGGTTTCAAACCTAAAAAGATTATGGTGCCCAAATGATGGGTGCCTGTCTTTGGAAAATCTGGCAGGCTCGCAACAAGTTGATCTTCAATCAAAGGAAGCTTAATCCTATTGAGGTAGCTTGTGAAGCTGCTAGACTGGTGCAAGATTTTAATTTGACTTTCCGGTGACAAAGTCCCCTACTGCTTTCATCCCCGATGTTTATCTTGTGCCGGAAGCTCCACATGCCCTCAAGGTGTTCGTTGATGTAAGGTGTTTTCCGGACGGTTTCTCAACTCTGGGATGTGTGTTCAAAGATTCATGTGGCAATGTGCTATTGCGGGCTACTAAAAGACACGTCGTGAGTTTTGCGCCTACTATTGTTGAAGTTTTGGAAATTCGTTGGTGTTTGGAGATTGCTTGGTCTCTCAACTGGAAGAGTCTCCACATCATGATTGATTCATTGACTGTTGTAGATTGCATTCAAGGCCACTTAATGGTTGGGGATATTGATCCCATTGTGACTGATTGTTTAAGTTTAATGTCTAGTTTCAATTATGCTTTTGTTAGTTTTATTCCCCGTGCTTGTAATTATGAGGCCCATAACCTTGTTAGTTTGGTAAAATTTAGTGGCTCAGGAACTTGGTTGGTTTTCCCCGTTGATGGGAACCAAAGTTTGTCAGAGTTTATTCCCTTTATCTTCTAATGAAAGTTGTTTTCCAATAAAAAAAACTTACAAAAATGTTTGATATATACTCACAAGCCATGTCACTTCTAATTGCTTTAAAATGATCAGGAGCATTTAAAATGTTATAAAAAATAAGATTGATATGTATGATGAATAAAAACAATAAACATTTCAATAAAAAAACAATTATACCTTTCAATGGTTTATTTTTAATTAACTTTTTTCATAATGGATGTTAAACATTTATAAGGACTTGTGTGTGTCCAAAAATATGTTGAATTAGAATATAAGTTATGTTAGAATGTGTATAATTCATGTTCGACTGTGTCGAATTAGTTGTAGTGTTGTGTGCTAATCGATCTAGCCTATGTGTGCTGGTCAAATTAGCAAGGTTGTCGAAGTTACTTTGATGCATGCTAGAGCGTGTCGAATTCTTTGGGCCTTTGTATGTTTTAGGCCTTAGCTTAGGTTACACTATTGGGCCTAGGAAATGTGTCTATATAAGGAGCATTTCTTTGTAATCATAGTAGAATATTACATTCATTCAAAACCATTTTTTCTCATTCAATTTTATAATCATTCTCTTCTCAATTCCCTTAATCTTCTTCTTCACAAAACTATTTTCTATCATCTGTTCCAACAAATTGGTATCAAGGAGCTCGTTTGCGATTTAGAGAGAATCTAATGGCAAACAGAACAACAACGTCGACACAGATTCCAACAAATCTATCAGTTTTCAAAGGAGAAAACTTTCAAAGATGGGTTGCACAGATGAAAGTCATTTTTAGATTTCAAGATGTTGTTGAAATCTTGAATGGTGGTGTTTCGGAGCTGGAAGCAAACGCGACGGAAGCCCAGAAAGCTGCACACAAAAATCAGAGGAAGAAAGATTGTAAAGCATTGTTCTTGATTTATCAGTGTGTAAATTCTGATGTATTTGAGAAGATAATTGAAGAAGATTCAGCGTAAGAAGCTTGGGACAAGTTAAAGAAATTGTATGGCAGAGGAGAGAAATTAAAGAAGGTGAAGTTGCAGACGCTGAGAAAGCAATATGAGATGATGCACATGAAGGATGATGAATCGATTTCTGCATACTTCTCAAGGATTGTGACGCTGACGAATCAAATGAAAGCATGTGAAGAAACGATCGCTGATTTGCAAAAAATAAAAAAAGGTATTGAGATCTTTAATTGTAGATTTTGACTATATTGTTGTGACAATTGAAGAGGCTAAGACTCTATCTGAGATGAAGTTAGAAGAACTTCAAGCTTTATTGGAGGCTCATGAGATGAGATTGAAGCAAAGAAACTTAAAAAGAGAAAAGGTGGCTGAACAAGCATTGCAATCAAGATTCAGCAAGAAAGCTGAGAAGTCGAAGCAGCGAAAGCATCTTGCAGGTGATGACAAGTCAAGCAAGAATGTTGATTTGAGCAAGAAAGGTGTTGGCAACAAGTACTCTAGGAGGAAAGTGGACACGAAATATGTGCAATGCTACAATTGTCAAGGTTTTGGCCACTACGCTCGAGATTTTCGAAGGAGGAAAGTAGCAAGAGCGAAATATGCACGTGCAGGAGATAGTGACTCAGATGAGGTATTATATGTATCCTCTATGACAAGTAACTTGATAAGTGTAGGTCAATTACTTGCAAAAGGCTTCAAGATGAATCTTGAAAGAAATGAGATGAAAGTCTATAGGGATGATGGGAGGCTAATCATTAAAGCACCATTGGCAGAAAACAAGACGTTCAAAATCGAACTCAACACATCAGATCATAAGTGTCTTGCTTCGACTACAGAAAAAGACAAGAACTGGCTATGGCACCATAGGTATGGACATCTAAACGTCAGAATTTTATGCATGCTTAATCAGAAGAGAATGGTGGTTGGTTTTCCTTATGTGAAGGAACCAAATTAAGTATGTGAGGAATACTGTAAAGCTAAGCAGGCAAGGAAGGCATTCAAACATGACTTGCCCATGAAATCCAAGCGCAAGTTAGAGCTAGTTCACTCTAATGTGTGTGGACCATTTGAAGTGAAGTCAAATGGAGGCAACAAGTATTTCCTTACTTTCGTTGATGAATTCACTAGACATATATGGATTTATATCATTGAAAGGAAGAGTGAGGTATTCACCCAGTTCAAGAAGTTCAAATTGCACGCTGAAAAGCAAAGTGGCTGCAAATTGAAGAAGTTAAGAACTGATGTTGGTGGTGAAAACACGTTTGTTGAATTTGCCAAATTCTGTAATGAGGAAGGTATATAGCATGAGATTATTGCACCCTATACACCTCAACACAATGGAATAGATGAAAGGAAAAATAGAAGTATACTGAACATGACGAGAACTATGTTGAAATCTAAAGATATGCCTAAGAGATTTTAGGCTGAAGCAGCTTCGACATCAGTATACATTCTAAACAGGTGTCCAACAAAGAAGATAGTTGGAAAAACACCTTATGAGGCTTGGACAGGATCGAAGCCAAGTGTGAGTCATTTTAGAGTTTTTGGATCAATGTGCTTCAGGCATGTACCTGAACAATTAAGAAAAAAACTGGATGGTCAAAGTGAAGCTATGGTTCTCATAGGTTATCATTTGAATGGTGCATACAAACTGTATTCTCCAATCGAAGGTAAACTAGTAATTAGTAGAGACGTTCATGTCGACGAAAGCAAAGGTTGAGACTGGAGTCGAAGTTCAACACAGGAATCAGACACTGTTATAACTGTGTTCGAAGAAGATCCACCGGATGAGCCCTCAAATAGTCGAAGTGAACAAGGCAACACTTCAACTAGTCGAAATGAAGAACCACCTGAACAAAGTGAAAGAAGGTCGACAAGAACAAGAACTGAATCAACAAGGCTAGCTGGATATGAAAGATTTCAAGATTAAGCAATTGATGATGATGGTGATTTAGTTGAAGAAGCCATGATGATGGCTGAAGCATAACCAATCGATTTGAGTGAAGCAATGAGTAATTCGAATTGGTGCGAAGCCATGAAAGAAGAACTCAGAGCCATTGAGAAGAACAAGACCTGGGAGCTTGTCAAAAGAACAAATAAGAATCCAATTGATGTAAAGTGGATATATAAGGTGAAAAGAAGGCCAAATGGAGAAATTGCTAAGTACAAAGCAAGGCTGGTGGCTAGAGGCTTTCTACAAAATCCTGGAATAGACTTCGAGGAAGTATATGCACCGGTTGCTAGGCTGGAAAAAATTCGAATAGTTGTTTCGACAGCAGCATACAGGGGATCGAAGATGCATCATCTGGATGTAAAGTCAGCATTCCTAAATGGTCCATTGGAAAAGAAGTCTATGTCACTCAACTACCAGGATTCGACGTCAAAAGACAGGAGTCGAAGGTGTACAGATTACGGAAGGCTCTCTATGGTTTGATGCAAGCTCCTCAAGCTTGGAATAGGAGAATATATAGCTTCCTGATCGAAGCAGGTTTCACAAAGTGTGTCTCTGAACATGGAGTGTATGTAAAGGATGTCGACAGCAGTGTCAGTTGTGACACCCCCGAAAATAATTCGGTAATTAAATAATTATGATTTTAATTATTAAATTAATTGAGAACATAATTCATTTAATATATTGAATTATTGAGATTAATTATGGATTTATTGGATGTATGTTGAGTAAAGTGGGGTGTGAGGAGTAAAAGACTCTACTCACATTAATTGATTTATTTTAATTATATTAAAAAGGAATAAAAGGAATTAAATAAGAAAAAGAGGAAAAAGGAATCATTTTTGGAGAAAACAAGATACGTGAAGTGAGAAGAGAAGGAAAGAAGGAAAAAGACCTAGAAGTGTCAGATTTCCAAGAACCCACAAGGTAAGGGGTGATTTTGATTGGTTATTACATATTATCGGTTTTGATTTTAATATTATGGATCATAGCATGTTAGGAAATCTAAGTTTAGGAAATTTTAGGTTTCCATGGATGTGTACCTAATAGTGTCAGTTGGTGTCACATTGAGTCTGATTGTGTCAGAATACGTATGGAATATGATTAAGGTGTCAGTTAATGAATAGAAATGATGGAAAGATGATAATTGATGTAATGAATTATGCAAAATGATGTATTTTGGTGTTTCCAATGATGGGATTCGTATGGGTAAGAATGGGTTTGAGTAAAAATGGATGAATGCTGTCAAAAATGCAGAAAATCACTTTTTGGTACGTAGGAACCGGTTCCTGGGGAGGAACCGGTTCCACGTTGAAAAATCAGAAAACTCGAAAATGCACTCAGAACCGGTTCTGTATGGGTAGGAACCGGTTCCATACATTTTCCGTAAGCGTCTTTTGAACTGCAGAACCGGTTCTGATAGGTAGGAACCGGTTCGCTTTAATTTTTAAAATTCTAAAACTTCAAAATTCATAACTTTCAAACCGTAAGTCCGCTTTTGCGCCGCTTTGGACGTTATTTCCTAAATTTAATGCTCTACCTTATGAAATGAAAATATTTTAGAAAACTTGAAATTATTTTGGGAAGGGGTTGAATTTCGAAATAAATGATTATTAACTGACACATAAGGATGTATGTGTAGTAGAGGAACTTTGGTGATGAGGACACTGGTAATGTGTAGATGTAATAGCATGTTTATGCTGATGTTAGATGTATGCATGATTGGTTGATATATCATGTTGATTGGTTTGCATGTTTATGATGGTGTTAGATGTATGCATGATTGGTTGATATATCATGTTGATTGTTGTGATTCAGTTATGTTAAATGAATGTGTACATAGACTGATTGATGTTGCATGCTAGTGATGTGCGTGCATTTGCATTGTTTGGTGAAGTTAATTCCCATTGTGCGGAATTTGACTTGGATTGCCGATAACCGATACCCGAGTGAGGATGGGTGGTTAGGCTGGATTCGTGTCCGAGTGGTTATGGACGAATCGATGGTACTGTATCCGGTTGATGATGGATCAGGGTTGGGTGACTTGGTCACGAGTCGGTACCGCATGCATTGAGTCTGCATTGTATTTGTATGAAGTGGTAACATGTTAGGATGTCTTCCAGTGTTACTCTTCGTTGATTGTTATGATTAAGCATGATGAATATGGTTGTGTGTGTGAATCTGAATTTATGTTAAGTGAGTGAAATAATATGCTTGTGGTATATTATTGATTGAAAGACTTATAATATGCTTTAATTATGAGAAGTCTCACCCTTACTTTACCATTTCAGATTAAAATTAGCAGCTGAGGAGTCGGTGAGGATGGCTCTAGAGCTTATCTTTTAGTCCGTGTGTCAGTGTCATGCTCTGATTAGATTGTAACACTGGGGAACGCTTAGTTAAGAGAATCATTATTGTTTAATTATTTTGGATTTGAATTCCTTGAGAACCTTGATGCTTTATTAAATTTTGATTTTGGTATTTCCGCTGTGTAAGACATGGTCTTATAATGATTGAATATTTGGATGATGATCCTCAGTGTAGCATGGCTACTGTTTGAATGAAGTTTTGATTTAATTATTAATTGTGACATCCCTTGTTATACCGTGTTAACTCTGATTTAAAGCTGATATGGATATTAATTTAATCGATATATTCGGGGTATTTAGATGGGGTGTTACAATAGTGGTATCAGAGCATAGTTGGTCTTGTCCTGTGTCGTTATCCCTTTAGTATGCGACTAGTGTGAAGTGACACTGTCGATACTTGTGTGCTGATGTAGATTGTTTTGTTATGTTACAGAACAATGGCCGGAAGAGGTAACGGAAGGAATGATGATGCCATTGCTGAGGCTTTGGGAATGTTGGCTGGAGTGCTCGGAGGGAACCAGCAGGGAGCTGTGATTGGTGCTGACAGACAATTGGGGAATTTTCAGAGGAATAATCCTCCATTGTTCAAGGGCACGCATGATCCCGAAGGTGCTCAGAAGTGGTTGAAGGAGATCGAGAGGATCTTCAGAGTGATTGACTGTGCAGAGGGGCTGAAGGTGAGATATGGAACTCACATGTTGGCTGAGGAAGCTGATGACTGGTGGGTTGCTACCAGAACTGAACTAGAAGAAGATGGTGTTGCATTGAATTGGGCTGTGTTCAGGAGAGCTTTTCTGAGGAGGTACTTTCCTGAGGACGTCAGAGGTAAGAAGGAGATTGAGTTTTTGGAACTCAAGCAGGGTAACAAGACTGTCAGTGAGTATGCTTCGAAGTTTTCTGAGTTAGCAAAGTATTATGCTCATTACCCTAACGATGCAGATGGAGAATTTTCCAAATGTATCAAGTTTGAGAATGGTCTTCGTGACGAGATTAAGCAAGGTATTCGGTATCAGCGTATTCGAAGATTTTCTGATCTGGTTGATTGTAGTAGGATTCTTGAGGAGGATCTTGCTAACACTAAGTCGAATGCTCGAGGGTATGTTGACAGGAAAGGTAAGCAATAGATGGATCGTGGTAAGCCTTACGACAGGAATAATCAGAGATCCAGTGGTTGGAAGAAGTCTGGTGGAGGAGATTCTAGCTCTTCCGCTAGGTGCTATAAGTGTGGTGAGACAGGACATCGTATGGTGGACTGCAAAAGTGCTGATAAGAAATGTTTCAAGTGTGGGAAGTTCGGCCATGTGGCCAATGACTGCAGAGTGAAAGTGGTGACTTGCTACAACTGTGGTGAAGAGGGCCATACTCGTCCTCAGTGCACAAAACCCAAGAAAGAGCAAGCTGGTGGTAAAGTGTTTGCATTGTCTGGATCAGAAACTAAACCAGATGATCGGCTGATTAAAGGTACATGTTTTATTAATGGCATACTTTTGATTGCGATTATTGATACTGGAGCTACGCATTCTTTTATTGCGTTAGATTGTGCTAAGAGATTAAATTTGGAAATTTCTAATATGGATGGAAGTATGGTTATTGATACTCCTGCGTCGGGTTCAGTGACTACTTCGTATGTTTGTAGGAATTGTCCTGTTGTGATTTTTGATAGGGGTTTCGGTATGGATTTAGTGTGCCTACCGCTAGAACAACTTGATATCATCCTTGGAATGAACTGGTTGGAATTCAACCAGGTTCATATCAACTGTTTTGAGAAGACGGTCATTTTCCCTGAAGAGGTTAAGATCGAAAATGAGATTATGTCCGTTAAGCAGATGAATCTAGCTGTGAAGGATGGTACTGTGGTGTTTATGTTGTATTCTGCGATTGAAGCGAAGGGAAAGGCAAAAGGTGATGGATTGCCAGTGGTGAATGAGTTTCCAGGGGTGTTTCCGGAAGACGTTAGTGAATTGCCACCTGAGAGAGAGGTAGAATTTACTATAGATTTGATTCTTGGAACTAGTCCGGTGTCGATGGCGCCTTATCGCATGTCGGCATCTGAATTAGCTGAACTGAAGAAGCAGTTAGAGGAATTGCTTGAGAAGAAGTTTATTCGTCCGAGTGTTTCGCCGTGGGGTGCTCCGGTGTTATTGGTTAAGAAGAAGGAAGGTTCAATGAGGTTATGTGTTGACTACCGACAGTTGAATAAAGTTACAATCAAGAATCGGTATCCTTTGCCGAGGATTGATGATTTGATGGATCAGCTCGTTGGAGCGTGTGTGTTTAGTAAGATTGATCTGAGATCTGGATATCATCAGATTCGTGTGAAGTCAGAGGATATTCAGAAAACTGCATTCAGAACGAGGTATGGACATTATGAATATTCTGTTATGCCGTTTGGAGTTACTAATGCACCTGGTGTTTTCATGGAGTATATGAACAGGATATTTCATCCGTATCTTGACAAGTTTGTAGTAGTGTTCATTGATGATATTCTGATTTATTCGAAAAGCGATGTGGAGCATGCAGAACATCTCAGAGTTGTGTTGGAATTGTTGAAAGAAAAGAAACTTTATGCGAAGTTGTCCAAGTGTGAATTCTGGTTAGAGGAGGTGAGTTTTCTTGGTCATGTAATTTCCAAGAATGGAATTGCTGTGGATCCTACGAAGGTAGAAGCGGTGTCTCAGTGGGAAGCGCCGAAGAATGCTTCGGAGATCCGTAGTTTTCTGGGTCTTGCCGGTTATTACCGGAAGTTTATTGAAGGGTTTTCCAAACTGGCGTTGCCATTGACTAAGTTGACCAGGAAGGGTCAGATATTTGTTTGGGATGTTGAATGTGAGAAAGGATTTCAAGAGCTAAATAGGAGGTTGACAAGTGCTCCAATCTTGATTTTTCCAGATCCGACTAAGTCTTTTGTGGTGTATTGTGACGCATCATTAATGGGATTAGGTGGTGTGTTGATGCAAGATAAGCAGGTTGTGGCTTATGCTTCGCGACAGTTGAAAGTGCATGAAAGGAATTACCCGACTCATGATTTAGAGTTGGCAGCTGTTGTGTTTGTTTTGAAGTTGTGGAGACATTATTTATATGGTTCCCGGTTTGAGGTATTCAGTGATCATAAGAGTCTGAGGTATCTCTTTGATCAGAAAGAGTTGAACATGAGGCAGAGAAGATGGTTAGAATTCTTAAAGGATTATGATTTCGGTTTGAATTACCATCCCGGTAAAGCAAACGTGGTTGCAGATGCTTTGAGTAGGAAGTCCTTGCATATGTCGATGTTGATGGTCCGTGAGTTAGATTTGGTTGAGCAATTCAGAGATCTAAGTTTGGTTTGTGAAACTACTCCGAATAGTGTGAAATTGGGTATGTTGGAGCTGACTAGTGGCATTCTGGAAGAGATTAGAAATGGACAGAAATCTGATGTTGGTTTAGTTGATAAGTTGACATTGATCAACCAAGGTCAAGGAGGCGAGTTCCGAATTGACGAGAATGGTGTTATGAGATTTGGTGATCGGGTGTGTGTTCCGGATGTTGCCGAGATTAGGAAGAGCATTTTGGAAGAAGGGCATCGTAGCGGGTTGAGTATTCATCCCGGTGCTACTAAATGTACCATGATTTGAAAAAGTTGTTTTGGTGGCGGGATGAAAAGGAAATTCCGAGTTTGTGTATGCTTGTTTACTTTGCGGAAGTCGAAGGTAGAGCATTAGAAACCGCGTGATTGATGGAGCCGCTATTTGTTCCGAATGGAAGTGGGATGGAATTTCAATGGATTTTGTGTCTGGTTTGCCAAGGACAGCTAAGAATTGTGATTCTATCTGGGTTATTGTGGATAGGTTGACAAAATCTGCTCACTTCATTCCGATAAGAATGGATTATCCGATGGAGAGATTAGCAGAATTGTATGTCGAAAAGATTGTAAGTTTGCATGGTATTCCGTCTAGCATTGTGTCGGATCGAGATCCGAGGTTTACATCTAAGTTCTGGACAGGGTTGCAAGAAGCTTTGGGTACCAAGTTGCGTTTGAGTTCCGCTTATCATCCGCAGATGATGGTCGGAAAGAACGATTCACCGCTGGAAGATTTGCCGAGGGCTTGTGTGTTAGAGAAGGGTGGAGCTTGGGATAGCTATCTGTCATTGATTGAGTTTACCTACAACAATAGCTTTCACTCGAGTATTGGTATGGCTCCGTTTGAGGCATTGTATGGTAGGAGGTATCGGACACCATTGTGTTGGTATGAAACTGGAGAGAGTGTTGTGGTTGGACCGGAAATTGTTCAACAATCTTCGGAAAAGATTAAGATGATTCAGGAGAAGATGAGGACTTCTCAGAGTCGTCAGAAGAGTTACCATGATAAGAGGAGGAAAGACCTTGAGTTCAGTGAAGGAGAGCATGTGTTTATGCGAGTTACTCCGATGACTGGTATTGGTCGAGCCTTGAAGTCAAGGAAGTTGACTTCACATTTTATTGGTCCTTTTCAGATTACCAAAAGAGTTGGGAAGGTTGCATATCAGATTGCCTTGCCGCCGTCACTTGCGAATCTGCATGATGTTTTTCATGTGTCTCAGTTGAGGAAGTACATTGTTGATCCGTCTCATAAGATTCGGGTAGATGATATACAGGTACGAGAGAATTTAACTGTGGAAGCGGTACCTGCGAGGATTGAGGATCGGAAGTTGAAACAGTTGCGAGGCAAAGAGATTGCATTGGTAAGAGTGGCTTGGGAGGACCGGTGATGGAAATGTCACTGGGAGCCGGAGAGTCGATGAAGGACTCGTATCCCGAACTTCGTCGAGGTATGTTTTCGAGGATGAAAACTCTTTAAGTCGGGGAGTTGTGACACCCTAAAATAATTCGTAATTAAATAATTATGATTTTAATTATTAAATTAATTGAGAACATAATTCATTTAATATATTGAATTATTGAGATTAATTATGGATTTATTGGATGTATGTTGAGTAAAGTGGGTGTGAGGAGTAAAAGACTCTACTCACATTAATTGATTTATTTTAATTATGTTAAAAAGGAATAAAAGGAATTAAATAAGAAAAGAGGAAAAGGAATCATTTTGGAGAAAACAAGATACGTGAAGTGAGAAGAGAAGGAAAGAAAAAGACCTAGAAGTGTCGATTTCCAAGAACCCACAAGGTAAGGGTGATTTTGATTGGTTATTACATATTATCGGTTTTGATTTTAATATTATGGATCATAGCATGTTAGGAAATCTAAGTTTAGGAAATTTTAGGTTTCCATGGATGTGTACGTAATAGTGTCAGTTGGTGTCAGATTGAGTCTGATTGTGTCAGAATACGTATGGAATATGATTAAGGTGTCAGTTAATGAATAGAAATGATGGAAAGATGATAATTGATGTAATGAATGATGCAAAATGATGTATTTTGGTGTTTCCAATGATGGGATTCGTATGGGTAAGAATGGGTTTGAGTAAAAATGGATGAATGCTGTCAAAAATGCAGAAAATCACTTTTTGGTACGTAGGAATCGGTTCCTAGTGGGGAGGAACCGGGTTCCACGTTGAAAAATATATAAAAACCGAAAATGCACTCGAACCGGTTCTATGGGTAGGAACCGGTTCCCATACATTTTCCGTAAGCGTTTTTGAACTGCAGAACCGTTCTGATAGGTAGGAACCGGTTCGCCTTAATTTTTTAAAATTCTAAAACTTCAAAAATTCATAACTTTCAAACCGTAAGTCCGTTTTGAGCGCCGTTTTGGACGTTATTTCCTAAATTTAATGCTCTACCTTATGAAATGAAAATATTTTAGAAAACTTGAAATTATTTTGGGAAGGGGTTGAATTTCGAAATAAATGATTATTAACTGACACATAAGGATGTATGTGTAGTAGAGGAACTTTGGTGATGAGGACACTGGTAATGTGTAGATGTAATAGCATGTTTATGCTGATGTTAGATGTATGCATGATTGGTTGATATATCATGTTGATTGGTTTGCATGTTTATGATGGTGTTAGATGTATGCATGATTGGTTGATATATCATGTTGATTGTTGTGATTCAGTTATGTTAAATGAATGTGTACATAGACTGATTGATGTTGCATGCTAGTGATGTGCGTGCATTTGCATTGTTTGGTGAAGTTAATTCCCATTGTGCGGAATTTGACTTGGATTGCCGATAACCGATACCCGAGTGAGGATGGGTGGTTAGGCTGGATTCGTGTCCGAGTGGTTATGGACGAATCGATGGTACCGTATCCCGCTGATGATGGATCGGGTGGGTGACTTGGTCACGAGTCGGCACCGCATGCATTGAGTCCGCATTGTATTTGTATGAAGTGGTAACATGTTAGGATGTCTTCGTTGTTACTCTTCGCTGATTGTTATGATTAAGCATGATGAATATGGTGTGTGTGTGAATCAATTTATGTTAAGTGAGTGAAATAATATGCTTGTGGTATATTATTGATTGAAAGACTTATAATATGCTTTAATTATGAGAAGTCTCACCCTTACTTTACCATTTCAGATTAAAATTAGCAGCTGAGGAGTCGGTGAGGATGGCTCTAGAGCTTATCTTTTAGTCCGTGTGTCAGTGTCATGCTCTGATTAGATTGTAACACTGGGGAACGCTTAGTTAAGAGAATCATTATTGTTTAATTATTTTGGATTTGAATTCCTTGAGAACCTTGATGCTTTATTAAATTTTGATTTTGGTATTTCCGCTGTGTAAGACATGGTCTTATAATGATTGAATATTTGGATGATGATCCTCAGTGTAGCATGGCTACTGTTTGAATGAAGTTTTGATTTAATTATTAATTGTGACATCCCTTGTTATACCGTGTTAACTCTGATTTAAAGCTGATATGGATATTAATTTAATCGATATATTCGGGGTATTTAGATGGGGTGTTACAATAGTGGTATCAGAGCATAGTTGGTCTTGTCCTGTGTCGTTATCCCTTTAGTATGCGACTAGTGTGAAGTGACACTGTCGATACTTGTGTGCTGATGTAGATTGTTTTGTTATGTTACGTAACAATGGCGGAAGAGGTAACGGAAGGAATGATGATGCCATTGCCGAGGCTTTGGGAATGTTGGGTCGGAGGAACCAAAGAGGAGTCGTGATTGGTGCCGATGCATAATTGGGGAATTTTCGAGGAATAATCCTCCATTGTTCAAGGGCACGCATGATCCGAAGGTGCTCGGTGGTTGAAGGAGATCGAGAGGATCTTGAGTGATTGATTGCGGGGTCAAGGTGAGATATGGAACTCACATGTTGGCCGAGGAAGTCGATGACCGTGGGTTGCTACCGTAACCGAACTAGAAGAAGATGGTGTTGCATTGAATGGGCGTGTTCGAGAGCTTTTCGAGAAGGTACTTTCCGAGGACGCCGAGGTAAGAAGGAGATTGAGTTTTGGAACTCGCAGGTAACAAGACTGTCTGAGTATGCTTCAAGTTTTCGAGTTAGCAAAGTATTATGCTCATTACCCTAACGATGCGATGGAGAATTTTCCAAATGTATCAAGTTTGAGAATGGTCTTCGTGAGATTAAGCAAGGTATTATCGTAGATTCAAGATTTTCCGATCCGTTGATTGTAGTAGGATTCTTGAGGAGGATCTTGCTAACACTAAGTCGAATGCTCGAGGGTATGTTGACAGGAAAGGTAAGCAATAGATGGATCGTGGTAAGCCTTACGACAGGAATAATCAGAGATCCAGTGGTTGGAAGAAGTCTGGTGGAGGAGATTCTAGCTCTTCCGCTAGGTGCTATAAGTGTGGTGAGACAGGACATCGTATGGTGGACTGCAAAAGTGCTGATAAGAAATGTTTCAAGTGTGGGAAGTTCGGCCATGTGGCCAATGACTGCAGAGTGAAAGTGGTGACTTGCTACAACTGTGGTGAAGAGGGCCATACTCGTCCTCAGTGCACAAAACCCAAGAAAGAGCAAGCTGGTGGTAAAGTGTTTGCATTGTCGGATCGAAACTAAACCGATGATCGGCCGATTAAAGGTACATGTTTTATTAATGGCATACTTTTGATTGCGATTATTGATACTGGAGCTACGCATTCTTTTATTGCGTTAGATTGTGCTAAGAGATTAAATTTGGAAATTTCTAATATGGATGGAAGTATGGTTATTGATACTCCTGCGTCGGGTTCAGTGACTACTTCGTATGTTTGTAGGAATTGTCCTGTTGTGATTTTTGATAGGGGTTTCGGTATGGATTTAGTGTGCCTACCGCTAGAACAACTTGATATCATCCTTGGAATGAACTGGTTGGAATTCAACCAGGTTCATATCAACTGTTTTGAGAAGACGGTCATTTTCCCTGAAGAGGTTAAGATCGAAAATGAGATTATGTCCGTTAAGCAGATGAATCTAGCTGTGAAGGATGGTACTGTGGTGTTTATGTTGTATTCTGCGATTGAAGCGAAGGGAAAGGCAAAAGGTGATGGATTGCCAGTGGTGAATGAGTTTCCAGGGGTGTTTCCGGAAGACGTTAGTGAATTGCCACCTGAGAGAGAGGTAGAATTTACTATAGATTTGATTCTTGGAACTAGTCCGGTGTCGATGGCGCCTTATCGCATGTCGGCATCTGAATTAGCTGAACTGAAGAAGCAGTTAGAGGAATTGCTTGAGAAGAAGTTTATTCGTCCGAGTGTTTCGCCGTGGGGTGCTCCGGTGTTATTGGTTAAGAAGAAGGAAGGTTCAATGAGGTTATGTGTTGACTACCGACAGTTGAATAAAGTTACAATCAAGAATCGGTATCCTTTGCCGAGGATTGATGATTTGATGGATCAGCTCGTTGGAGCGTGTGTGTTTAGTAAGATTGATCTGAGATCTGGATATCATCAGATTCGTGTGAAGTCAGAGGATATTCAGAAAACTGCATTCAGAACGAGGTATGGACATTATGAATATTCTGTTATGCCGTTTGGAGTTACTAATGCACCTGGTGTTTTCATGGAGTATATGAACAGGATATTTCATCCGTATCTTGACAAGTTTGTAGTAGTGTTCATTGATGATATTCTGATTTATTCGAAAAGCAATGTGGAGCATGCAGAACATCTCAGAGTTGTGTTGGAATTGTTGAAAGAAAAGAAACTTTATGCGAAGTTGTCCAAGTGTGAATTCTGGTTAGAGGAGGTGAGTTTTCTTGGTCATGTAATTTCCAAGAATGGAATTGCTGTGGATCCTACGAAGGTAGAAGCGGTGTCTCAGTGGGAAGCGCCGAAGAATGCTTCGGAGATCCGTAGTTTTCTGGGTCTTGCCGGTTATTACCGGAAGTTTATTGAAGGGTTTTCCAAACTGGCGTTGCCATTGACTAAGTTGACCAGGAAGGGTCAGATATTTGTTTGGGATGTTGAATGTGAGAAAGGATTTCAAGAGCTAAATAGGAGGTTGACAAGTGCTCCAATCTTGATTTTTCCAGATCCGACTAAGTCTTTTGTGGTGTATTGTGACGCATCATTAATGGGATTAGGTGGTGTGTTGATGCAAGATAAGCAGGTTGTGGCTTATGCTTCGCGACAGTTGAAAGTGCATGAAAGGAATTACCCGACTCATGATTTAGAGTTGGCAGCTGTTGTGTTTGTTTTGAAGTTGTGGAGACATTATTTATATGGTTCCCGGTTTGAGGTATTCAGTGATCATAAGAGTCTGAGGTATCTCTTTGATCAGAAAGAGTTGAACATGAGGCAGAGAAGATGGTTAGAATTCTTAAAGGATTATGATTTCGGTTTGAATTACCATCCCGGTAAAGCAAACGTGGTTGCAGATGCTTTGAGTAGGAAGTCCTTGCATATGTCGATGTTGATGGTCCGTGAGTTAGATTTGGTTGAGCAATTCAGAGATCTAAGTTTGGTTTGTGAAACTACTCCGAATAGTGTGAAATTGGGTATGTTGAAGCTGACTAGTGGCATTCTGGAAGAGATTAGAAATGGACAGAAATCTGATGTTGGTTTAGTTGATAAGTTGACATTGATCAACCAAGGTCAAGGAGGCGAGTTCCGAATTGACGAGAATGGTGTTATGAGATTTGGTGATCGGGTGTGTGTTCCGGATGTTGCCGAGATTAGGAAGAGCATTTTGGAAGAAGGGCATCGTAGCGGGTTGAGTATTCATCCCGGTGCTACTAAAATGTACCATGATTTGAAAAAGTTGTTTTGGTGGCCGGGGATGAAAAAGGAAATTGCTGAGTTTGTGTATGCTTGTTTACTTTGCCAGAAGTCGAAGGTAGAGCATTAGAAACCGTCAGGATTGATGGAGCCGCTATTTGTTCCAGAATGGAAGTGGGATGGAATTTCAATGGATTTTGTGTCTGGTTTGCCAAGGACAGCTAAGAATTGTGATTCTATCTGGGTTATTGTGGATAGGTTGACAAAATCTGCTCACTTCATTCCGATAAGAATGGATTATCCGATGGAGAGATTAGCAAAATTGTATGTCGAAAAGATTGTAAGTTTGCATGGTATTCCGTCTAGCATTGTGTCGGATCGAGATCCGAGGTTTACATCTAAGTTCTGGACAGGGTTGCAAGAATTTATTGTATGGTTAATTTTTATTTTAAAAATTTTATTAAAAATTTACATGATTAATATCATTTTAAATGAAGTTATTATAATAAACTAAACTATTAGATTTTATAGATATTTTAACTACCTAACTTTGTTAGTCTAACCTAATATAGTTTTATAATTTTTTTAATTAGTTCAAATTTCTTCACATTATTTTAATTAGCCGCAAAAGTGATGCCAACGTGATTCTAGAAAATGAGAATGGCCTCATCAATCTATATAAGGATTTTCAGTTGGTCGTCTCTCATATCAGAGAGGAAACCCAAACTAAATATCCATTACTACAATGGAACTATAAGAGACATAGTTTTGGCGATAAACAATATTAATCTACCCTTTTGGATGTCTCTAATTTTGATGTATATAAAACAATGAATTCTCCCGTCTGATCCACCTGAAGCTACTATGGTAAAAATAAGAGGTAGCTCGTATATTGTGATTAAAAGAATTTTATATAAAAATGGCATGTGTACTCATTTACTAAGATGCCCGGGGGAGGAAAAGGTTTCCTACACGCTATTGGACATGAAGGGATAGTCGGGCAACACCAAGGGGCCATAACATTGGCCAAAAGGATTTTGAGGGCATGGCATTATTTGCTATCCATGGTTCAAGACTCGAAGGAGTACATCAAAAAATGTGACCAATTCCAGTGGCATAAGGACTTCTTTAATGCCCCACCCGCAAATATGAACATTTTGACATCATCTTGGCCCTTCTTGTGATGGGGGTTAGACATTCTATGTCTATCCCTAGCCCACGAAAACTCAAATACCTAATACTAGTTGTGGATTACTTCCCCAAGTGGGTTGAAGTGGAAGTATTGGCGAATACCACGACGAAAAATATCTTGAAATTTATTCATACGAAACATCCTAGCTAGATTTGAAGTTCCTCGAGCCATCACAACAGACAATGGAATTCAATTTTTAGATAAGAAGTTAAAAAGTTCGTTGAAGAAAATGAAAATCAAACAACACTTTGCCTCATTAGATCACTTAAACAAACATGAAAGTAGAAGCAGCTAACTAGATGTTATTAAAGGATCTGAAACAAAGACTATAAGAAGTCAAGATAAATTGGGTCGGTGAGTTACCACACATCTTATGTTCATACACGAATCCCTAGTCGAGAACCAGGAAAAACTCCTTTCTGTCTTACATATGTATTAAAGTCATTATTCTGGTAGAGGTTGAAGAGCTAAGTTCGATGATAACTCATCCTTTTTTAGGAGAAGAAAACAACTTTGCAATTAGAGAAGAAATCAACCTATTGGAAGAAAAAAAGTGATATTTTCCGCTTTCACCAACAATATCGTCAAGCACAACACGATCTCTATATATAATTGACATTTATGATCAAGAGAATTCGAGATAGGAGATTGATGAATATTTAGCAAGTGTACAAAATGTTATCAATATAATAAAAAATGTTCATATCCACAAGGATTATGCTATTTTAACAGGAAGATTTGTGTGTTATTGAAATTAAAATTGGAGGTTTTCAATTGTTTAGTTTGAAATAGAAATTTCGTAAGTAAAATCTTGTTGAAAATTTTAATTAAACTAGCGACGATTAGACCTTGTTTTAAATCCTCTGTATGCTGTGGCAGATCTTGCCTAAAATTTTACGGGGTATTGTAAATACCAATTAATTATTTTTCATATAATTTAACAAATAACAATGATAACTCATGCGATATATTACATATATCAATTTGTATTTGTTAATGCAGATTTGTCACATGGACGAGGATATAGAATATGTCACCCATCCTTTCTAGAATACTATAAAATTAAAATTATATAATTTTAAATTTATTGTTGTTTTATTTATCCTTTTATATAATTATTAAAACTTATATATGTAATGTAACGTTAATAAAGAGTTATCAAAATTGTTATTTAAATATTTTTGAAGTAGTATCGGAACTATAAATTTATTGGTCTAAATTTACAAGTTACACTTTTAACAACTTTTTTTATAAATTTTAATATTTTTTATTAAAAAGTAAATTAGAATAAAGTATAAAATCTCTATAACATTTAATAATTGGAATCTATGAATATTTTAATTTGTTTAAATAACAAGTAATATTTTAATAATATTTAATAAATTTATAGTTGTACAAAAAAATGAGTTGGAAAAAAGTGGTCACGGATAGTTTTGTTGTTCTGTTATTTAAGCTAGTTTTTTATTTAATCTTAAATATAGGAGAATTTATTAAAATGTTAATATTTATCTTTATTAATAAAGTAAACACCCCAGTACCTATTCACAAAATATGATCCTACACCATGATGATAAAACTGCTACAACACGATAAAGCTACTACCACTATATAGTATATTAATGATTTAATTAAATATTCCTCCTTCTATTTTTTCCAACTTACAATATCAATTCTCTTATTTTTCATTTAAACAGTTTTGGTCTCTCATGCTCATTTTTTATTAGAAAGTGTCAAGGTGTATCGGTTTTAATTACATTTTTGGTCATCCTATTTTTTTATTTTAAATAATTTTGGTTCCCTTATTTTTTCCAACTCAGTGCTTTCTGACTGAAAAATGAGCATGTGAGACCAAAACTATTTAAAATAAAAATAGGGGAACTGATATCGTGAGTTGGGGAAAATAAGAGGAGCAAAACTGTAATTAAATTTATACTAATATAATAACATATGCATTATTTGAGGGGTGTAGTGGTCTCCTTCGGCTCACACTAAGCTCCGCCACTGCCTGTATGTCACTATTAGTGTCGGTGTCTAGTTGCAATATGTTGATTCCTCAATTATCACGACAGTTTAACTTAGTTATTCTATCCAATCTCTTAGTGTATAACTCATTATTCTATATGACACTCACTAATGAATTATGTTAACTGGCTAGTTACAACGTCGACCCAATCAAACTAAAGGCCCCATTCTAATTTTAAAAATGACCCAAATTTAAAAAGGAATACAATTATAATAATTAAAAATAACACATCAAAAATATATAATTATATATTAATAAAAATATGTAATTATAGTTATTTTGACTTTGATCAATCTATTTTTTAATGTATTAAGTTTTTATCATAGCATTTTTTTATTAGATTTTTTTATTACATTTGTCTATATTTATTAATATTAATATTAAATAAATTGTCTTTTCAAGATTTTGGGGCCTTTCGAAATTTGAGACCCTGTGTTGTAGAACATATTACTCTTGCACATGGTCGAGCTTGGTTAAAACAGACAAATATTTGGTATGTTAAACCATAAGTCACAACTTATATTTTCTTATCCTAATTAATTACTAAATTGAATGGGTAATCACTATGGTTTCTAAGTTCATTATATGAGTTCATCAACATATGTAAAGCAATGAACACAAAATTAATTGAATATAAAATGAACTAATCAAAAGTACAAATAGTAGAATAATCAAATATATGATCCCATAGATTTGTACAAGTTTATTTAGCAAGTAGTGATAGGAATAGGTC
This sequence comes from Vicia sativa, assembly GCA_021764765.1. Lineage (NCBI taxonomy): Eukaryota > Viridiplantae > Streptophyta > Magnoliopsida > Fabales > Fabaceae > Vicia > Vicia sativa. Next base: position 101,873,726 of record CM038796.1, on the reverse strand, counting down.
AGACCAGCCTACAAAGGTCTATGACCTAACCTATATGAGATCAGGTTATATCAGACTTATTTATTAAAAAGGTAAGACTTAGACTTTTTAAAAGTCTATTTCATTAAATAAGTTAGACTTAAGCTATTAAAAAAACCTGTGAAATCATATAGGCCGACCTATATATATATATATATATATATATATATATATATATATATATGAGTTTAACAATAAAATGGCTCGAGCACAAAGAATTTAACAATGAATAAAAATTATTTTCAGGTTCACCTAAAAAAGGGTCTATGTTAAAACAAACATATTAACGTGTAATCAAATTGACAAACAATGATTAATAACTAAAGCTAATCCTAGTAGATGAACAATCATAACAACAAGTAAATAATGGAGTTTTTTTGGCTTAAACCTTACTTGTTGTGGTATTCAGTGGTTGAGTACAAGATCGTTGAATATTACTCCCCTTAATACTTTTCATATACACATTCCAAATTGAAGAATTGATAAATTGGCTTGTTTATTATCAATCACAGGTAACTATATTTATAATACCAGTACAACAAAAATCATATCTTTTCCTAGCAATTAGGAAGAGACCTAAAAAATAGGAAACAACTAAAAAAATATGCAAAGATATATCCTAGCAATTATTTTCCTAAATATATATTTTCCTAAAATATCTCAATACCCCCTCAAGTTGGAGCATGGGATTCAAAAATGCCCAACTTGGAAAGAAGAAAATCAAACTGAGCCTTTCCGAGAGCTTTTGTGAAAATATCCTCCAATTGACACGACGTGGAGACATGAGATGGTGAAATCAAACCCTCATTTATTGCATCCCGAACAAAATGACAATCTATTTCAATATGTTTTGTTCTCTCATGAAAAATTGGATTTTTCGCAATATGCAACGTAGACTGACTATCAGAAAATAATTTAATTGCCTTAGAATGATGGACACCCAAACTCAACAATAGTCCTTTTAGCCACTTTAATTCACCAGTGACCGCAACCATAGACCTGTACTCAGCTTCGGCAGAGGATCGGGAAACCATATTTTGTTTCTTCGTCTTCCAAGAAATCGGAGATTGGTCTAAAAATATTATTCATCCTGTCAGAGAACGGCGAGTAAGGGGACAAGCCGCCCAGTCTGAATCACACCAACCTTCCAATGTCAACTCACTATCTGCACGAAGCAAAATGCCCTGACCGGGAGTCCCCTTTCAAATAACGAACGACTCGTAGGGCCGCCTCCCAATGCTCCATGCGACGTTCTTGCATAAATTGAGACAAAATATGGACCGAATAAGCCAAGTCTGGTCGAGTGACCGCAAGATAAATCAGACGACCCACAAGTCGTCAATATGATTCGGGATCCGGCACAAATTCACCAGTAGCAAGGCCAAGCTTATGGTTCTGCTCAATGGGAAACGCACTTGGCTTTGCTCCCAGTAATCCTGTTTCAGAAATAATGTCCAAAGTGTACTTTCGTTGACACAGAAACAATCCTAATGAGCTACGGGCCACTTCAATTCTTAAAAAATATTTGAGACTTACCAGGTCTTTCATTTTGAAACAATCACTGAGATAAGCTTTGAAAACGGTAAATGCAGCGGAGACATTCCCAGAAATAATAAGATCATCCACATAAACCAAGACATTAACGCGAACAGTGCCTTTACTATATGTGAAGAGAGAATAGTCTGAGTAGGATTGAATAAAGCCATAACCTTTCAAAGCCGACACCAATTATGCAAACCAACACCTAGGGGCTTGTTTCAATTCATACAAAGACTTGCGCAACCGACACACCAAAGACGGTTCCGAACTCTCAAATCCGGGAGGTAATTTCATGTACGCCTCTTCATCTAGATCACCGTGCAAGAAGGAATTATGGACATCCATCTGGTGCAATGCCCAATTTTTTGAAGCTGGTATTGCTAAAAAGACACGCATCGTAGTCATTTTGGCCATCGGAGCGAATGTTTCATTGTAATCAATACCCTCCTGTTAGTGATTGCCCAATACTACCAATCTTGATTTGAGGCGCTCAATATCCCCATTTGATAAATATTTGGTCTTGTACACCCATCGACTACCAAGAGCACGTTTTCCCGGCGGGAGATGTTCCAAAGTCTAAGTTCCATTGTCCTCAAGAGCCTGGATTTCCTCCTTCATTGATTGTCTCCGCCCGTCGTACTTCATAGCCTCTTTAAAGGATTTAGGATCATTACCCTTGATAACAGCTGCAAGAAATCTTCAATAATTTACAGAATAATTGTCACAATTTATATAATGTGCTAAAGGATAAGGAGTACCTTGGGAGAGATCGGAGGAGGAAGAAGTTGAGGATGTACTATTAGCAAAAACCGTATGTGTCACAAAGTCCCGATACAAGGTGTTCGGGAATTTTTCTCGAAACCCGTGACCCATTTCCTGCTCACGGACTGTTGGAGCTGCTGATGTAGATGAAGGCCCAACAACCTGATCAGATGCTGGTACAAGTTGTTCTTGATTCGGCCCAGCCGGTGCTGATGAGGTCTCAGGAGATGGTGGGTCTGATGTTTGAACGTTGGGTTGGGTTTGCTGCTGACCCAAGAATTTGCCATCCTCATGAATTTCATTGTACAAATTTATATATCAACTTTGTTTTCAAATGTGTTACTTTTTCTTATGTCTTCTTCTTTTTGTCATTGGTAAAGCACCATATTATGCATTTTGTAACACCCCAAATCTATCCCGGAAAATATTAATAAAATCTGAGTGATAAAATTTCTTCAAAACAATTGGAATGCTACAATTCAACTTGAAACAACGACATATAAACAGATACATAACACTTGTACATGGGATGAGCCAAAACCACATGATTTAGTCTTAAAAATAATTAACTTTCAATGATACGCAGCAAATTCATAATCATTAACGGAAAATAACTTAACAACTTGCCAAACTGGAAACAACTTCAAAAGAACAAATTATTAATGGAAACAACATAAAGGTTCAGCAATAGAACAAAATCAACGTAATAGAAAACATGTGTTCATCCCTCGAGTGTTATGTATCAGACTAAGGAACTCGACTCGAACTACTGAAGGTATCTAGTCTTCACGTTGGATTACCTGCACGTTACCAGTATAATATCAACGACCAATAAAAGAAAGAGTGAGATATCGAATAATATATTTGATTTTATGATAAATATTATACATAAATCAACTCATCTACAATTCATCAGTTTCAATATAATTCAACAATTATTAAATCAACACAACAACTCAGAATGCAACGTGAAATGAAACTTATGACAATGCACATCCATGTGGTACCAACAGAGCTTCATCACCATCACTAAATTACCAATTAATAGAGGCGTCCAACAAGGCATAACCTTCATCACAGGTTGTCATCAAGGCCAAGGTATAAGCCTTCGTCGCAGTTTGCCAATCCAGACCATCGCAAAAATATGCAATGTATGTGACTCAATAAATGCACTATCACATACACAACACAATCATCATCCTTCGCAAGGCACACGCCTATATCACTATTATTACCAATAAATAGAGGTAATACATCGACACAATAATTCCTGCGACTTTGCATTAGCAACCAAAGTTCATAGCAATAATCACAACAATGCAACAACAACAATAATCACAACAACACAACAACAATTCAGCGTTGGCATAAGCCTGCAACTTTTAATTAGCCAATTTAATAAGAGGCACAACACAATTATCGGTATTTACCGCAGCTTAATAAATACACGATGCAAACAAAATACTTTCCTAACGGTATAATTCAACAATTATTAGCAAAAATACTGCAGGTATGACAAATTTGGCTTTATTCGGTTAATTATCATGTACTTATGCTACTTAATAATTGGGCTACAACTACAACTATTTATTCAGTTTCTACTTATTTTTCTATCTAATTCCCTGCAGCATACTGCTATTTCCTACTCTGCTAAAATCCTACTATTTTCTTAACTTCGTATAGTTTGGCTTGCTCCATCAGATCTGTTATTAATCCATTAGTATACTATTTTTATTCTACCATTACTCAATTAATATTCCATATCAATATTCTATTTCCTAATTAATCTACCCTAAACATTAATTGCATTGCCTAAATGAACGTAACATAAACGACAAGGAAATTGAAATCACTGTCATTCCACAAGGTGTGACGTTCGTCACTCTTTGCACCTACAAGGTGTGTCGGTCGGCACACCCCCTCTCACAACCATGTCATTCGTCACTCAGGGTGTGACGGTCTTCACCCCTTCAACCTCCAAGGTGTGCCAGTCGGCACACCCTCCTTCGCCTCTTGTGTCGTTCGACATGCTCCCTCACTGTTGTTCAACACTTACCTGTTATGCAATTTTCCAAATTCTATTCCAATTTACGATCGATTCAGCCAACTCTTCCTGATCGACATAATCTACTTCAAATTAATATACCAAGATCATTATCCAATTTGGTTTCTGTTAGAATTTATTTGTCTACAACAACTCAACAACAGCAACATATAATAATAATAATTCATAACAAAACAACAATTTCATACGAATCAACATCAAAATTGCAACAACTAATTTCTCCACATAATAATTTTCACAAACCCAATTATAGAGCAAGAATCCCCTCTTACCTTGGATTGAAGGTTGCTCCTAAAATTCTCTATCGATAGACCGATTGAGAAATTGGCTTGTGCCTCTCTTCCTTATGCAACTTCTCTTTTTCACGTATTCCCACTTTTCTCAAATCCTTATTCCTCTAACCTAGTTTATACCACTCATATATATATATATATATATATATATATATATATATATATATAGAGAGAGAGAGAGAGAGAGAGAGAGAAGGGATCAAATTACACCCGAAGAGTTACACTCGCTCAAAAACGTCACTACGGATTAATAATTTTTAAATTCAACCGTTGGATTGAAATATACCATCATATAGATCCTACCTATAAAGTTTGAGATTAATCTATAATGATTTACTATACGATCAAGATATCCAAAGATTAACGTCAAAATGAACTTTCATATAATATTAATTTTGATGTAGTTCAATGACATAGTAAATCATTATAGATTCATCTCAAACTTTATAGGTATGATCTATATCATGATATGTTTCAATCCAACGGTTGAATTTAAAAAATATTAATCTGAAGTGACGTTTTTGAGCGAGTGTAACTCATAGTGTAACTCTTCGGGTGTAAATTACACTCGAAGAGTTACACCATGAATTACACTCGCTCAAAAACGTCACTTCGGATTAATATTTTTTAAAATCAACCGTTGGATTGAAACATACCATCATATAGATCTTACCTATAAAGTTTGAGATTAATCTATAATGATTTACTATACCATTGAACTACATCAAAATTAATGTTATATGAAAGTCCATTTTGACGTTAATCTTTGGATATCTTGATCGTATAGTAAATCATTATAGATTAATCTCAAAATTTATAGGTATGATCTATATGATGGTATGTTTCAATCAACGATTGTTAAAAATATTAATCAAGTAACTGTAACTCATGGTGTAACTCTTCGGGTGTAATTTGATCCCTCCTCTCTCTCTCTCTCTCTATATATATATATATATATATATTATTAAATCTAATTCTAATTTTTAACGGACCCAACAATTATACACCTCCCTATTCTACTTATACCACCAACTAACCCATTATAATTATTCTTCTAATTATAACATTATATTATTATTACTATTATTAATATATTATTAATAAACCACTTAATAAATCAACCAAATACTATAACGATATACTCAACAATTATCAGTATCACACAACTTCGACAACTAAATCCGAAAGTATAATTAAATAATTAATTAATAAACAGGCGTTACAACTCTCCCCCACTTAGAATATTTTCGTCCTCGAAAATTTACTCGGCACAACCATTCTCAATGCCAATTCTGCATCTAATTTCTTAATCTCCAAGCCGCGTTTGGTAACACTTCGGTCATTACTTCCCCCAACAACTCAACATAATTTAAATCCAATACATACGTGTTAATTTCCAACACAATCAGCATTGACAAGACAATGAGTAGTGCTAGTATTTAATAATAGTGATTAAAGGAGTACTATTAATAAAACATGTACCTCAGATAAGGCAGTCTCTATTAGCTATCTGACTTCCAGCCAAAGCGAATACTTTTCCACTGCCTGGTGCTTTCATCAGTTTTGGACACTGGCTACTAATATTCCCTTCTTCTCCACAGTTAAAATAGATAACTTCCTTATTCCTACAATCAGGAGTTGTATGTATAGTCTTACCACAACGGAAACACCTCTTTTCCTCAACAATACACACATTACTCTTATGACCAGGTTTCCCACACTTGAAACAAACTACACTAGCAGGAGCGTCTCCCCCATTAGTTCTCTGGTCCTCAGCAACTTCCTTTTTACCTTTACCAGCTGGATCATCATACGGCTTACCACGACTCTAATTCTTGCTCCTCTTCTTATTGACTATCTTGTAGTGAGCATTGTTATCCTCCTCGTAAATTCTACAGCTATCCACTAAATTAGAGAAAATACGAATCTTCTGATATCCAATTTCCTTCTTGATCTCCGAGCGCAACCTGTTCTCAAACTTGATGCACTTTGAAAATTCAGCAGTTGCCTCGCTATAATGCGGATAGAACTTAGCCAACTCCATAAACTTTGTAGTATACTCAGTAACTGACTTATTCCTTTGCTTCAGCTCGAGGAATTCAATTTCCTTCTTACCCTGAACATCTTCAAGATAATACTTCCTCAGAAACTCCCTACGGAACACAACCTAAGTGATCTCTTCACCTGCAGCTTCCAACCTCGGACGCGTCTCTAGCCACCAGTCATCAACCTCGACCACTAGCATATGAGTCCCATAACGAACCTTCTGCGCTAGAGTGTAGTCCATCACGCAGAACATCCTCTCAATCTCCTTCAACCAATCTATTGCTCCATCAAGATCATACTTTCCCTTAAAGGTAGGCGGATTCTCCCTTTGAAAATTCGCCAAACTACAAGATCCAACATTCTCATCAATATCTGGCTGATTCTGCATAGCCCGAGCCATTGCTTCCAAAGCAACAGCAATCGCAACATCGTTCTTCCAGCCATATCAACTTATTACTATAAAATAAAAAATGGTTAGAAATAATTAACAATACTCTATTGTTAAACGACTCAACAACTTGGTCGGACGAACCGACCTACTCTGATATCAACTTGTAACATCCCAAATCTACCCCGAAAAATTAATAATAAAATATGAGTGATAAAATTTCTTCAAAACAATTGGAATGATACAATTCAACTTTAAACAACAACATATAAACAGATACGTAACACTTGTACATAGGATGAGCCAAAACCACATGATTTAGTCTTAAAAATAATTAACTTTCAATGATACGCAACAAATTCATAAGCATTAACGGAAAATAACTTAACAACTTGTCCAACTGGAAACAACTTCAAAAGAACAAATTATTAATGGAAACAAGATAAAGGTTCAGCAATAGAACAAAATCAACGTAATAGAAAATATGCGTTCATCCCTTGAGTGTTATGTATCGGACCAAGGAACCCGACTCGAACTACTGAAGGTATCTAGCCTTCACGCTGGGTTACCTGCACGTTACCAGTATAAAGGCAACGACCAACAAAAGAAAGGGTGAGATATCAAACAATATATTTTAGTTTATGATAAATATTATACATAAATCAATTCATATATAATTCATCAGTTTCAATATAATTCAACAATTATTAAATCAATACAACAACTCATAATGCAACGTGAAATGCAACTTATGACAATGCACATGCATGTGGTACCAACAGGGATTCACCCCCATCGCTAAATTACCAATTAATAGAGGCGTCCAACAACGCATAAGCCTTTATCACAGGTTTCCATCAAGGCTAAGGCATAAGCCTTCGTCGCAGTTTGCCAATCCAGGCCGTCGCAAAAATATGCAATGTATATGACTCCATAAATGCACTATCACATACACAACACAATCATCGTTCGTCGCAATCCACACACCTATATCACTGTTATTACCAATAAATAGAGGTAATACATCGTCACAATAATTCCTGCGACTTCACATTAACAACCAAAGTTCATAGCAATAATAACAACAATGCAACAACAATAATAATCACAACAACAATTCAGCGTAGGCATAAGCCTGCAACTTTTAATATGCCAATTTAATAAGAGGCACGACACAATTATCAATATTTACCGCAAATTAATAAAATACACGACGCAAATGAAATACTTTCCTAACGGTATAATTCAACAATCATTAGCAAAAATACTGCAGGTATGACAGATTCGGCTTTATTCGGTTAATTATCATGTACTCCTGCTACTTAATAATTGGGCTACTACTACAACTGTTTATTCGGTTTCTACTTATTTTTCTATCTAATTCCATGCAGCATACTGCTATTTCCTACTCTGCTAAAATCCTACTATTTTCTTAACTTCGTATAATTTGGCTTGTTCTATCACATCTGCTATTAATCCATTAGTATACTAATTTTATTCTACCATTACTCAATTAATATTCCAGATCAATATTCTATTTCCTTAGTAATCTACCCTAAACATTAATTCCATTACCTAAATGAACGTAATAGAAAAGACAAGGAAATTGAAATCACTGTCATTCCACAAGGTGTGACGTTCGTCACTCTTTCCACCTACAAGGTGTGTCGGTCGGCACACCCCCTCTCACAACCATGTCGTTCGTCACCCAGGGTGTGACGGTCGTCACCTCTTCCACCTCCAAGCTGTGTTGGTCACCACACCCTCCTTCGCCTCATATGTCATTTGGCAGGCTCCCTCCCTGCCGTTCAACACTTACATGTTATGCAATTTTCCAGATTCCATTCCAATTTACGATGGATTCAGTCAACTCTTCCTAATCGACATAATCTACTTCAAATCAATATACCATGATCATTATCTAATTTGGTTTATGTTAGAATTTCTTTGTCTACAACAACTCAACAACAACATCATATAATAATAATTCATAACAAAACAACAATTTCATACAAATCAACATCAAAATTGCAACAACTAATTTCTCCGCATAATAATTTTCACTAACCCAATTATAGAGCAAGAATCCCCCTTATCCTGGATTGAAGGTTGCTCCTAAAATTCACTATCGATCGACCGATTGGGAAATTGGCTTGTGCCTCTCTTCCTTCTGCAACTTTTGTTTTTCACGTATCCCCGTTTCTCTCAAATCCTTATTCTTCTAACCTAGTTTATACCACTCCCATATATATATATATATATATATATATATATATATATTATTAAATCTAATTCTAATTTCTAACAGGCCCAACAATTATACACCTCTCTATTCTACTTATACCACCAACTAACCCATTATAATTATTCTTCTAATTATAACTATACATACATAAAATCCATTACCCGAGGTATGACTATACCCTGACTACTTAGTCCAAGTTTGGGCCGATGACTAAGTCGGTAGAAGGTAATGAGGTTTCCACCGGGCTGACACCCCAGCTCCAGGAGGTTACGTCCAACTCGGCTCCAGGAGGTTACGTCTATCCCGACTCCAGGAGGTTACGTCCAGCCTGACTCATTAAAGTCATAACTGCCGCTTTAAGCCAGAGGACGCGCGTTACATTATCCTTTGTCATTAGAGGCGACGGAGGTTACAAATAATTATAGCAGCTCAATTATGATTGATGAAGAGGCATGACAGTTACATGCAGCAATTAATGAGGACCTTGTGCCTCTATATAAAGGGCTCCCCATTGAGGGATAAGCAAGACACTTAGCTTGGAGCACAAGCAATCTAACTTGTAGCTCTGAATCCCTAAACATATTCATAGAATTATTCTAGCAAGAACAATCATTATATTATTATTACTATTATTAATATATTTCTTAATAACCACTTAATAAATCAACCAAATACTATAACGACATACTCAACAATTATCAATAGGGATGACAAAAAAACCCGTACCCGTGGATACCCGCGGGTAAAATAAACGGATATTTAGTTACCCGTTTACTTACGGATACATATATAGATTTGATGGCACCCGTACCCGCGGGTATCCATATCCGTTAATAATTAGCAAAAATATTTAAATATCAATTTGTTTGAATAATAATAATAATAATAATAATTATTATTATTATTACTATTATTATTATAATTTTTATTATTTTGTTAAGTATGATATTGTTATTACTATTATTATTTTGATGATAGAAGAAATAAAATGAATGTGACTTATTTTTGTTATTATTTAATGTGTTAACTTTGAAACTAAATTTTTTGTCTTTAAAAAGGATTAAAAAAAATTAATTATTTAAATATATATTTTTTAAATATATTTATATAATAGTATCCATGGATATCCGTAAATACCCGCGTGTATCTTAAAATCCACGGATATTGTTGCTGCAGTATAACGGCAAGCAAAGAGTTGATATTTATTTTTACCGGATGATATATACCGGTTAAGTTATATCGTATCGTGTCCACAGAGATTGATTATTGATTCGTCGTTCGACAATTCTACTGTTAATGAGTTTGAGATTAAAAGAAATGAAAATAAAAGACAAAAATTATAAAGGATAGACAGCTTATCCGGAACGAATGTAAACTACCCGTAACAGACTTAAATCTACCACCCATGTCATACTCGGCCTACGATACTCGTCCGTGTCATCACATACCTCTCACAACCTAAGCTATTTCTAACCCCAAATTGAGAATCCTCCCGAATCACCTCGATATCCATTTTTGGCCTACCTCGACAACCAGAAGTCAACTGCGTCACCTCCATACCCATCTTTGGCATACTTCACCAACGCAGAGGCATTAAGTTCAGATACTCTATAGTGAATGTCAGCTCTAAACCCATTTCAAGCATTCAGAAACTAACAGATAATCATCCTAGGAAATAATCTAAGCAATCTATCTCTAGTAAAGCTCAAATCCCTAACATAGAGTAAAAACCTAAGACAATCACCAACACAAATTCGTAAAGTAAACTTTATACAACGTCAAGGGCGACAAATATACATGAGTTATGAGTAGATATACATACAAAACCCAACAAAATAGATTACAAAGAGAAGAGAAGAAGAGGAACCAAATATTTCTTGGTTTGTCAACACCAATCGATGAGGGATTCGACTCCGGATCATCCAAATGCAAGCTCCAATGTTGTTTTCTAAGCAAATCTATCAAAAAAATGATGTTGATGGTGTTGGGACTCAAAAATATCCAACCCATAACCTAAAAATGTGTTTTTAGCCCCTTTTAAAGAATTCTGAAGTCGCGCGCTAAGCGCGTCGTGATGTTCAAAAAATCAGCATCTTGTTTTTGCCATATCTTGAGAACCGTAACTCGATATTGTGCCCGGTTTGAAGCGTTGGAAAGCTTATTAAATTTCCTATCTAACCATGACAAAATATCAATCAAATTGATGATTTTTATTCTTTGATTTTGATATTTATTCGTTGATGAGTTGCTCAAATCGCGCGTTTGAAGCCGTGTCTTCGACACTTTATTACTCAATGCTCCAATTATGAATGAATACCTATAAAAGAGATGAAAAACTATCAAATGATACAATATTTACACAAAAAATAAATTATTCTATTATGTACACATTTATACAAAAAATGGGGAATTTATTCGAAGAATATCAACAAAAGAACCGATAAGTGCCACTAAACATATATACAAAATAACTAAATTTTGGCACTTATCAGATATCCATCTAACGGATACCCGCACGAGTATGGGGCGAGTACGAGTATCATATTTATTAAACGAGGGCGGATAGCGGGAGACTAGTACCCGTACCCATTGCCATCCCTAATTATCAGTATCACGCAACTTCGACAACTAAATCCAAAAGTATTTAATTAAATAATTAATTAAATAAGCGGGCGTTACAAATTGCATGACCTGCATCATTACGACACTTCATTATCAAATGGACTAGAGAGGCTATAACATCCAACGTTGTTACGAATGATCTTCTAAGAATGGCGTTATAAACACTTTCACATGAAACCTTGAAGGAAGCCATGTTTATAGTCTTATTGACCTTCCATCTGCCGAAAGAAAGTGGTAAATCTATTTTTCCACATGGTTGAGTTAATGAGTCATTGAAAGCTAGTAGGCTTTTGTCTTCACATGAATTCATATCTTGAATATGGAACCCTAACTTCTTGAATATTACGGGATATATGAGGTCACAAGAGCTTCCATCATTGATGAGAATCCCCGCCACATAATGATTGGATATGATGGTGGTTACGACTAACATAAGTGTTGCGTATGAGTTATGTCCACTCTATAGTGATCTCAAAACCTTAACATCAACATATCTTTTTGTCGCTTCTCGATCTACATATCTCTTTGTAACAAAGGCTCTTTATTGTTGGGTAGCCTTTGGCCGGCCGAATCGATGGCAAAGATCGAAGATGATTCAGCGTTAGAAGAACAAAAAAATGTCCAGGAAAGTAAGATTAAAAGTTGCTTTCTTCATCTTAACATGACAATTGGATTTGATTGTGGAAATTCACAAGAATCATGAGTCTATTTCTATAAACGACATCATTGTTATGTGGTAGAATCAGAGTTATTCGATGAACCATAAAGTAGTGCTTCCTACGGTGGACTTGAGCTTCTAATATGGTGGAGAAAAAATTGACACCCAAAGATTATCAGCCCAACACCTAAGTGAGTGAGAAAATAAGAAATGATATATGAATGAGAAATGAGATTGTATTGTACTTTTCCTTTCATCTCTAATTCTTTTTATATGAGAATTGGTTGGAGCTTCTCTGATTAGACCTTTGACCAACCCAAAACAAAAGTGTCAATAAATTTTATAAAAAATATATTTAGTTAATCTATTATTTACTAAATCTTGTATATATTTTCTTTAATTATTTGACAAGGATAATTTGTCTACTTAAATTTTGCAACTTTGTAAATTACGAAGTAAAAATAAAAAATCTACCATCTTTTGTGTACCATTTCCTCCTCCTCCCTCCTCTAAATTAATGCAATATATAGTTGTTGCGCCGCGCCCTCTAGAATTAATTTGCACCACTAGTGTAGCTAGAGTATGCATTCATAGTGTTAAACTTTAAATTTTGCGCCCTCTAAAATTAATTTGCTCAAATTATTTGTCATCCTTATCATTTTGCTAAATTGGCATTTTCTTACCAACAACAAGTCGGCGTTTAGTTATTGCACAAAAAACAACAAAGCTTCCATTCCATCACCAAAATAACTCTCGAAATACTTTTTTTATATTTTATATTAACTCTCAAAAATACTTCTCTCTCTTTTGAAAAACCACAAAAAATTTTTATTTTTTATATTAACTACTATCTACATGACCTCTACATCTATATTAATTTTTCTTTTCAATGAAAACGCTTTTAATTTTCTATTTCTCAAAAATAAAAGTTTGATTCATTTACTTAAAATAATTTCTTTAATAATTATTTTCTCATGGGCTTCACCTTATTTTAAATCATAAAATTAATCTTCATATTTTAAATTCAAATCATTTTATATTCTTTCATTTTTTATATTAAAAGTCAATAAAATATTTATTTTAATATATATTGTTATATTTAAAATTTTACATATAACTTTTTATATTTTATTTGACTTTATCATGTTTCATAAATGATATGTCATTTAAAAATATATATATATATATATATATATATTATTAATTTGAAATATAAAAGTCTAAGAGTATAAAAAATTTTAAATATAAAATTTAATTTCATAAATCATATAAAATAGTCAATAAAAATATAATTATTTATTAAAATAGTAGAACTAATTTCTAAGATTAAATACATCATTAATTTTGATTATCCTTGTAGTTGTAAAAATAAAAAACAAATGAATTTTAGCTATATATCATTTTCAATATTTTTTCCATTTTCCAAATATGAATCACATTCACACACGCACGCTATCATTGACATAACATTAACACCAGGTAGAAAAAAAAAAGGGTTGCGTTTCTGGGTTTTGCAATTCCCATTCACAAATAGCCCTAAATCATCGACCCACCACAACCACCATCGTCAAGCTGTAAACTTTTCAATCTGGGATCGTTCAATTTGTGATTTCAATCGAAATCGTGTTTTTACATTTGTGAAATTTGATGGCAAATCTGTACGTGAAAGCTGTGCCACCTGCGGATCTGAACAGGAACACGGAGTGGTTTACGTATCCGGGTGTTTGGACTACTTATATTCTTATCCTGTTCTTTACGTGGATCCTTGTGCTGTCTGTGTTTGGGTGTTCGCCTGGAATCGCGTGGACGATTGTTAATCTCGCTCATTTTCTTGTATCGTTTTCTTTTCACCCTTTTGTCTCTTTGCTTTTGTTTTGGATTATTGGAATTGAGATTGAATTGAATTTTGGGTGTTTGATTTGGTTTTGTTTTTGACTGATTTACCCTTTGATGATTGATGATGATGACTTATTTGGAAACCTTGTGGTTCAAGGTTTTTTTTTTCAGGGTGTTTGTTTAATTTGTTTTGGGTTTTTAGTAATTGTGAGATTGAAATGTGTTGATTCTAGTTTTGATGGAAGAATGTATTATGTATGAGTTTATGCTTGTTAAAACTAATTGTGCTGAACCTGCAAGGGTTTTGGATGTTGATTTTTTTAATCATGATTTAGAATGCATATTAGAAGTAAATAATAGAGTAATCTTACAAAATTCTATTGGGCTCGCCCATTTATGAACTGACCCAACACAAGAATCTATAGCACCTTGAGAGGAGCACACTCTCTGGTCCCACGTCTTCACCAACAGGCTAACCCCCTGGGGTTTAGTTCAATACTTTCTTTAACAACCTTTCCCAAAAAAAATGAAGATACAAGGATCTATCCTTTGGATAGCCCTACCTTTTCTTACTTTTGCACATTCCCTCTGCTATATGCATAGGCATAGTCTGGTGTTTATTCTTCTTAGTCTCTTCCTACACCATTCTTGGTTTGGGAAGACGTGTCGGTTCAGGGCTATTAGAGTATTTTCTTGGAGTGTCCAATGTTTCTTGTGGGACTCTTCTTGTCAATGGTTGTTAGGATGAGTGACCGGGTTTGTGCCTAAATATAGGCTGAACCTTTTCTGTTTCTTATTCGCAAGGAAGTGGCCGTTATGCTTTACGGATGTTTCTTAGGAAGATTTTGTGTTTGCATAGCTTTTGAAATGAAATTTCTAAGAAGACGAATTTTTATGTGTTTGTTTATGTGATTCTTGAACTACACACGGGTTTAAATTGCTGTAATTTTCACAATTTCTCTCTTGCAATGTTCTAAATGTTCGTACTTGCCTATCCCATGTTTGACTGTAGTAGTACCCTAGTTCAAGAGCATTATAAGGTGTGGTAATTCCTTGTGAAGTAGTTTCTTTATTTGACGGGGAACCAAATACTTACACAATTTTGAAGTGACTTAAAATAAATTGACCGTCATATTTTGTCTTCATCATCTTTCGGGTTTTGTTGTCAGTTATGGTTTATGAATGTTATAATAATTTGATCTCTCTACATGGCTTGATTGATTATGTTGTGTCCATCAGGTAACATATCACTTTTTCCACTGGAAAAAAGGAACTCCGTTTGCGGATGATCAGGGGATCTACAACAGATTAACATGGTGGGAGCAGGTCGACAATGGACAGCAGCTCACTCGTAACAGGAAGTTTTTGACAGTTGTTCCTTTGGTTCTGTAAGTTCTCCTTTATTTCATGCCTACGTTTGTTTTAAGAGGCGTTTGTTCTTGCTGATATCACAGGGTTTTTATTTTGTATAGTCGCGTTACATAAACAATAATTGGTCTGCGCTGGTTAATTTAGTGTCTACTCTGATGCAGACAAATGTGTTCGTGTCTTGTGTTTATTCTCATTTAATTTTCTTGATAATATAAAACTAATTGCATTCTAGTGAGACCGTAGTGAGACTGTAGCAGATTTGTTATCAACACAATCTTCTTTGTTCCCCCAAACGGAAAAACTTAGAACATCTTGATTTTTTTATTGTCAAATTTGGTGGATAGTTATTAATTACACATGTAATGTACCAAAGGGAGGAATGGAGATAAAAAATGCAAATAGGTGTTTTGGAACGGAAAGTTATATCTGATATTAGGGTCCACTTTCAAAGTTTAATAGGACATACAGTGAATAGATCTTACTGACAATTATCATAAACAAATATTGAATGCGTTTATAACCTTATTAGCAAACAAATTAGTGCAAAAACAGGGAAAAAAAGTTCAATGAAAAATAGAAATGAATTAAAACCTGTGTAAAAACTTGGGAAAACAAAAAGTTTCTGTAAACAAATTTGAAAAGACTTCATTGGAAATGACAGCTTTTTGCATACCAAATGCTCCAATGAACAACATTTATAGCACATTGACAAATGGACTTTCCGTAGTGCTAGCAAAATCTATGTTTGGGTCTGGTCTAGGTTATGAACACATTTTTGGAAACTTGCTCACAGGGTGGGCTGGCTTGTCTGACTATCTTGTCTTGTTTTGTACTGATTAGTATTGCTGAAATTTCCATTATGCGTCACATGTCTCTATCTAGATAGTAGTTGCTGAGCTGAGCATATCCAAGACTAGTCCCATAACGCCAGAGTAGTCATTCCTGGATATGTCGACCCCTAAAGTAGGAAGTTGGATAGCTTATAGTGGGATGACCGCTCTATTTGATCTCTTTTTGGACAAATTACATAGAATAATCATAAACTGATAAACGTATATTCAATGTAAAATTAAACAAATAAGTCAACTCAAAATATTCTTAAATCAAAACACTTGACTCATGAAGGGCATAAACGACTATGAAGGAAGGTTAAGGTTGTTCTCAACTCAAATTTGAATGAAAAACCCAAAATTACCCTTAAATTGTTGTAAATTTAAGGGGTAATTTTGGTTTTTAGAGGGAAGAGGATAGCGGGCCAGAAACCGCTCTGGGCTGGGAACCACTCTGCTCCGCTATCCCACTATAGTGTTATTTTCCGCTAAGGCTCTTCCCATAGAGGCCGGCCTCCACTCCACTTTGCTATAGCGGGATAGCGCCGCTATTGACTACTCTACATAACGCGTTCCATAATTTTTTTTCCTTCTTTTTATGGTGACACTATCCAAATGAGAGTCAAGAGAGGTGAGAATTAGGCACATGTAAACCGTAAGATCAAGTTGGTTGGATAAATGGAGAAATGCATGTGTTATTTGTGATTGAAAGAAGTCTATCAAGTTTCAAAGAAAATTCTACTTGAACAATTATGTTCTTATGTTACTCTATGGTACTGAATGCCGATTGTAAAAAGCTAAAAATCATCAAAACTTGTATCACAAATTAAGTAGCTTATTCGTAATTAATGTCAAGATTCACCACTTTCAACAACAAATGAAGTAAGCTTAGTTCAACACTTAAACTAATATTTTTTGTGTCTTGAAGAGTCTTATTAAGGGACCTATGATGGCAAAAGAAGAGTCATACTTTTATTTGATGGCTAGAGTTGTCACCTATTTAGAATAATCCCACTTTTTGATTAGTCAGCTATATAATCCAAATTTTTCTACTACTAGTGCTTAAAAGTCAATAGTTATTCACTGTTTTTTTTCTCATTGGCAGGTACTTGATAGCCTCACACACAACCGACTACGAACATCCAATGCTGCTCTTCAACACGATTGCTGTGATCGTGCTAGTTGTTGCAAAGTTCCCTAACATGCACAAGGTGAGGATATTCGGAATCAACGCTGATAAGTAATATAAGTGTGTCTCTGTATCCATGAACCTATGGTTGTTGTTAGTAGCTCATGAGCCTTCTCTTGTTCTGGAAAAAAAGCTGCACCTTTGTATAGAAAAGGCAGAACTATGGGAAGGATACTCATATCATGTTTTGTTGCCAACTGTTTAATTTTTTATTTGTAAGCTTCTTCTTCTAAGGTATTATTCAACAAACAAATAAAATATGTTGAGTTTATTATTTCTGTACAGTAGAGAAATACGCGTGTACCAGATATTATAATGGTGCTTTAAAATTAGTAGTAAGTACCTTTCTTTTATTAAATGATTTGGAAAAAACTTATACGAGAATCATCCTATGCATTAGTATCAAATTTAGTTGGTGAAAGTTGTGTTTTTCAGGGGGAAGAGGAGTTATAACCCTATTTTTTTAAATATATATTATATATTAATTTAAACTTTTTACTCCTTTAAATCATCTTCCACTATCCAACCTTCTCGGGCTCGCCTTATCTGGCATTCGCACACTCCCCCATTCCCCCGTCGAAGTCTATTCTTGTTTGGAGACTTTTAATGAACAAAATTCCGACTGATGATGCCTTGCAAAGCCGCGGATGCTCCTTATGTTCCACGTGTTTTATCTGCAAGATGCATTCCGAATCGTTGTCACACACCTTTTTTCTCTGTCCGTTCGCGGCTTCCCTTTGTCGATGGCTCTGATCTTTTCTTAATTCCAACATTAGTGTGTCTTCGATGGAAGATGTTTGGGCCCTCTGTCGCTTGAGCACTTCTCCTCAAGGCTCTCTTGTCATCTCTACTGCTATAATTTGTATTATGTACCTCATTTGGCAGACTCGGAACGGGGCCAAATATCTCAACAGGCTTCCTCCTCTTCATTCCTGTGTTGCCATGATCAAAGCCCAGGTTGGTTTTATCGGTAATCACTCTATGCTTCATGCTTCCAATTCTACGGGGGATTTTCGTGTCAAGCTGAACTTTCCCTGTGCTCCCAAAATTATTGAAGTTATTTGGCATCCTCCTCCCTTGGATTAGGTTAAATGTAACTGTGATGGTTCTTTTGATAACAACATTGGGGGTTGCAGTGGCATTTTCAGAAATTCTTTAGGTAATTTTCTTTTGACTTTTGCCGAGCCCACTTCGGATCCTATTTCCTTACATGTGGAATTCTCTATAGTTTTTTGGGCAATTGAGCTCGTTAGAGGAGATAGAGCATGGTCAAAGCTTTGGATTGAGAGTGACTCTGCCATTGTCGTCCAAGCTTTCTCAAAGGACTCCCTAATCCCTTGGCAATTTAGAAATAGATGGTTTAGCTGTAAAAATATTATCTCTTCCATGTCTTTTGTCATATCTCACATATTCCGTGAAGGAAATTCTTGTGCAGATTACTTTGCCACATCTACTCGTATAGTGTCTTTCCTCACTATTTTTGATGCTATTTTCTTAGCTATTAGATGTGATTTTGTAAAAAATGGATTGAGAATGAGTTTTTTTTCTAGGTTTGTTAGTTCTTAAAAAGGATTTTGGTATAATTCCCTCTCCTTTTTGTGCTTCTTCTTTTGTTTTTTTTTCTCTATATAATAGTCTTTATTCAAAAAAAAAAAAAAAATCCCTTTTGATTTGAGACTAATAAAAAACTATTTTAGGAGAAAATCTAATTACCTTCGATCCTCTCTCTTTTCCTATAAAAAATAAAATCAAATATATTTAACTTAAAATATTCCCTTCTTTGTTAAAACCTCTCACCAAACTGACTCTAAATCAAACTCCTACCATTGAATTGGTATTTTTGTAGCAATACTAGCTCACGTGTTTGCATATTGTCTTAAAAAATTAATAACTATGAATAATATTACTTTAAAACATGTTTTGTTGTGTTGATGATTTCTTATAAATTCTCTCTGTCGAATGTATCATATTCGAGATGTGGCGGATACTATATATATATATATATATATATATATATATATATATATATATATATATATATATATATATATATATATATATATATATATATATATATATATATATATATATATATATATATATATATATATATATATATATATATATATATATATGTGTGTGTGTGTGTGTGTGTGTGCTGTGAATAATTGAAGAGCGTCTAATAAATTTTTATCAGACATAGATAAGCTTATATTGGGAGAGACATCAAAATAAACTAGCCCATGATAGAGACTTGTCTCAATTAAAGCAGCTAAAGATTGTTTAAAATCCTTACATCTACCATCCCTAAGATATCCCAGGATGCTAGCATTTAATCCTAGCAAAGTCAAAGGTTTAACAACAATTTGTATTAAACCAACATGAATATAATTATAATTTTTAAAAGGAAGTAAATCTTTTTTTGTTAAAAGTTTGATTGTTTGAGTACTTTCAGAAATTTGAATAGTTTGTTCTAAGCTTTTTACTGCAAAACGAGATAATAAATCTATTTTACCAAATTTATAAATTTGGTTTGAAGGTACGGATGAAATTGTCCATTTGTTAAGTTTATCCAATTTTTTTGGATATTCCATAAGTTCTTCATGTTTAATCAAATTATTTTGATGATTATCATCATCAGAATCCATAAATATTGCAGGCTAAGGATGTTGTGGCTGATTAGCTATTTTAGATAAAACTAAGTAAGTAAATTGAACTCTTAATTTTAATACAAATATATCTAGGCAACAATTAAAAAGTCATCTTTGCAAACAAGTTGTTTAACTATCAACCCTAAGGGGTAGAAGGATCTCTCATAAATCAAAGATGTCCAATATTTTTTAGCAAAAATTTTCTTTTTAAATACATCTTTACACTTCCTTTTCTGAAGAAAAAAAACGATGATTATTAGAAAACACTAAAAAATATCTTTAGTTTTAAAAAACTTTTTTTCCTTATTGCCCTAATAAATATATATTAATATCAAGAGAAGAATCTACATACTTAGTTTCTTTTAAGTTACCTAACCTTCCACAACAAAAAATTTAGCCACTAATTGTCATAACAATTAGTTTTAAAAATTAAATATATACCTTAGTTGTTAACCAGGTGATGATACCAATGGTTACAATTTCAAATCTGGTAGTAAAATCATGGCTATATGTTACAGGGTTTATTACAAAGTTCTTACCACTTTAAACCCTAAAGTTAGACATATATCATTTCCTGGAACCACTACTTTAGTGCAAACTAATTTGTTAACTTCTAATGTTGCAACTAATAGGTTGCTAAAGTGGGATGAGATTAATTTTCCAGAAACCTGGAATCTTCCTCAGGCCATAGAACCTGAACCTATCCTTAATAAAGATGTTGATCAAATAATCCAGTCTAATGAAGGAGATTTGGAGATAAACTTTAGTTCTAAAAGAATGATTAGAATACCCAGATCTATGTCTGGAAGACATTATGTGAATTTTATAAATGAGTTTTATTCTTCTCCTAGTCAATCATCTAGACCTTCAACTTCTCAATTAAGAGAAGAAATAGAAGTAGTCGAGAATATAAGACTTAGCGAAAACAAAATTCCACATAGAATATATCAAAAACCAAAAGTAGAATCACCTACTCCCTCAGATATGGACTTCCCATTTAGAAAATGATTTTTTAAAACTTTTTCTACTCCAGTATTAGAAAACTTTAAAGATGAGTACTATACTCAAATGTCGGTGAATCAAGATTCCATTTCCTTTGTCAAATGGTTCATTAGTTACTTTATAAAAAAACAAAAAGAAGAGTTGGTTTTCATAAAACAATACGAACTCTTAGTCCTACAAAAACCTTGGGAAAATATCAGAGGAGAAAAAATGGAATCTCCTTTTCCCCCAGAGCAAACCATAAGTTTGGGTCCTTATACGAAAGCTACACCATATCTTACCCTTCAACTACAAAGAGTTGAACAAAATAAAATTACTCTTAAAGAGTTAAATTCCATAATTAAATCCAATAATTATACTAATGTCTATCTTGTCTGTTTAGGAGAACAATTTATTTCTCTAGAAAAAGAACTCTCATCCATAAAAGATCTTTTAGACAAACAAATAGCTCGTCAAAAGATTATTATTGACCTTATCAATAAGCCTAAATATCAAGAACAAGCTTCTATATCTAATATTTCAGATGTTCCTATAATTCAACCTCCTATACCTATAGAAGGATTTAAAATGGAAACCAACGGTGATGAGTTTGTCCGTATTCTTGAGAAAAAGCTTAAGGATTTACATTTAACCGTCTTGTCTAATCAGGACTCTTTCAATGAAGAAGACATTAATGATTTAGCAAATATGTTTGCTGACCTAGACATTAGTAATCAACATACTAGTGAAATAAACCCTGTTTATAACTCTAAATCTTTAGAGAAATACTATTATAAGCGCCCCTCTCCTCAAGATTTACTTTTTGAGGAACCTGAACCTTTCCAAAATTCATATTCTGGAAAAGCCATTTATGAATGGAACATTGATGGATTAAATGACAAACAAATCCTTGATGCAATACATAGAATGATTATGTATTCTATTGTTTGTACACAACACGGAAATTCCAACAGAGATATTGCCTCCTTTATAGCAACTGGATTTGTTGGTCAATTAAGAGGCTGGTGGGATCATTATCTCACTGAAAATCAGAAAAAATATATTCTTAACCATAAGAAAATGGTTAAGTCCGAAGCTCCTGAAATCGGAGTAAGTGGAATTTCTACCACAGGAGAAGAAGATGTGGTTTATACAATATATCTCTCTATCCTTCAACATTTTGTTGGAACCAATATTCCTATTGGAGAAAAAATTCAAACTCTACTTAAAAATCTAAGATGTCCCTCCCTTACACATTTTAGATGGTACAAGGATACCTTTTTGTCTAGAGTCTATCAATTAAACAATCCTAATTCTATCCATTGGAAAGCCAAATTTATTGATGGTTTACCTCATTTCTTTTCAGAAAAGGTTAGACATTCTTTAAGAAGTAAAAATGATGGAATAAATATTAATTATCCCGATCTTGCTTATGGTAAAATTATTAGCACTTGCGTTAATGAAGGATTAATCCTGTGTAATGATATTAAGCTTAGTAATCAGCTTAAAAAACAGAAACTTTCTGAAAAACACCAAATGGATGAATTATGTGACCAATTCGCTTTCGATCTTGGAAGATCTTATGAAAATAAAAAGAAAAAAGAAAAATTATTTGGAATAAACCTCACAAAAATAATAAGGATAATTATAAAAATTCTTATAAGAAGTATAAGAAAAAGGGTCACTTCAATAAAAGTAGACAAAAAAAAGGCTTTTAATCATAAAGGCAAAAGAAAAGCTAAAATGCTTGATGTATCTTGCCACAAATGTGGTAAAGCTGGTCATTATGCAAACCAATGTTGGACAAAAAAAGCTCTTAATGAAATCGAAGATGAGCAATTACGCTCTCAACTTGAGAAAGTTTGTTTGCTTAAGTCTGGCTCAGAAACCAATTCTTCTAATGAAGATATTGACATGATCTATGAATCATCAACAAATTATTCCTCTGATAATTCTGGAAGTAATAATTGTCAATATAATCAAATAGATTATTGGAAGTCTATTGTAGACATGAATGGTCTTAATGTTCTTACTACAGAACAAGATGAAGCCATAAAGGCTATTGAGTCCATTTCTGATAGTAATCTTAAGAGAAAAATGCTTGAAGTATTAATTCAAGAAAATTCTAAAAAAGAATCTCCTATTATTATTGAAGCCCCTTACCAATTAAGTGAGGTTTTATCTAGATTTCAACAGTCCCATATCCGTGAAACTCCTGTTTCCCTTACTGATTTAAATAGAGAAATTAATCTCTTAAAATCTGAAATTGCTCAGATGAAGAAAGATAATAAAAAATTATCTCAAAGGGTCTCCTTTCTAGAAACAGATTATCCTAAAATTGAAGAAATATCTTCTACCAGCAGTCTTTCTACTAATGATAGATTTCTTACTCTTATTGATAGAGTAATTTCTCAAAAATGGTTTGTTAAAGTAACTTTAGTTATCAATAGAACATTTATATTACAAAATGAAGTCGCTCTTATTGATAGTGGCACAGATCTTAATTGTCTTCAAGAAGGAATTGTTCCTACCACGTATTATACTAAAACCACTCAAACCCTTGCTCAGGCTAGTGGTGACAAATTAACGGTTAATTATAAATTACCTAATACATACGTTTGTAATCAATATATTTGTTTACCTACTCATTTCATTTTAGTTAAAAATATGACTCATAGAGTTATTCTATGGACTCCCTTTTTAAATAACATTATGCCTTTAATTAATGTTGACACTAAAGGCATTACCACCATGATTAATGGTAAAACGATCACTTTTGAATTTATTACTGACCTCATATTAAGATGCTTAATGAAGTTAAAAGTATTCTCTTGAATAAAGAAAAACAATTATGTTTTCTTAAAGAAGAAGTTAGTTTATTAAATATTAATGAACAACTTAATAGAGATGAAATAAAAAGACAAATCAAATTGATTGATCAACAATTTCAATATGAGGTATGCAATGATTTACCCAATGCTTTTTGGGATAGAAAGAAACATGTTATTTCTTTACCTTATCTTGATGACTTTAATGAAAGTCAGATTCCCACTAAGGCCAGATCAGCGCAAATGAATCATGAGTATTTAGAACTATGCAAAAAAGAGATAAATTCTCTTTTAGAGAAAGGTTTAATTATAAAATTTAAATCTCCTTGGAGCTGCTGCTTTTTATGTTAATAACGTTGTTGAAAGAGAACGTGGTGTCCCTAGACTTGTTATTAATTATAAACCCCTTAATAAAGTGCTAAAATGTATTAGATATCCTATTCCTAATAAAAAAGATTTATTGGATAGATTAAATACTGCTTTAATCTTTTCTAAATTCAATATGAAATCTGGATATTGGCAAATTCAGATTAATGAATCTGATAAGTATAAAACAACCTTCATTGTACCTTTTAGACATTTCGAGTGGAATGTTCTCCCTTTTGGGCTAAAAAATGCTCCTTCCGAATTTCAAAATATTATGAATGATATTTTTATTCCTTGTACGGAATTTATAATTGTTTACATTGATGATGTTTTAGTTTTTTCCAAAATAATAGATCAGCATGTTAAACATTTAAAAATATTTAAGGGTTTAGTTAAGCATAATGGATTAGTTATATCTGCTCCTAAGATGAAAATATTCCAAACTAAAATTAGATTTTTAGGTCATGAAATTGATCAAGGAACAATTATTCCTATCCAAAGAAGTATTGAATTTGCTTCTAAATTTCCTGATATAATTACCGATAAGAAACAATTACAAAGGTTTCTTGGTAGTCTTAATCATATTGCTGATTACTATGAGAATCTTGCCATGGATACTGGTATATTACATGCTAGGCTTAGAAAAAATCCCGGCCCTTGGAGTGATAAACATTCTCAAGCAGTTCGAAGAATTAAAAATAAGGTTAAATGTTTGCCTTGCTTATCTCTAGCTAATCCCAAGTATTTTAAAATTGTTGAAACTGATGCTTCAGACTTAGGATATGGAGGAATTCTTAAACAGATTATACCTGAAACATCTAAAGAAGTTTTGGTTAGGTTCACCTCTGGAAAATGAAATCCTACTCAGTCGAAATATTCGACTATCAAGAAAGAAATGCTTTCTATTATAAAATGTGTTTCAAAATTTCAAGATGATTTACTTAATAAAAGGTTTTTATTACAAATTGATTGCAGCTCTGCTAAATCTATTATTGAAAAAGATGTCAAAAATCTTGTTGCAAAACAAATATTTGCTAGCTGGCAATCTCAATTGTCAATGTTTGAATTTGATATTAAACATATTAAAGGTGAAAATAATTCACTTGCTGATTACCTTACCCGTGAATTCTTGCAGGAGAAAATGACACCCTCATCTAGGGGAGGAAGAGGCTGAGGCTATGGACGAGGCCTTGGAAGAGGGAGTAACAATATGTTACCCCAAAGTGAAGTAAATATTCCTCTAATAGGGGACTGGACTACAATCTATAAAGGTAGAAATGTGCAACAATTGCCTACCTCAAAAAAGGAAGATATACCTTCCTCTTCATCCTCTAAAAAGATTATATCTTACAAAGAAATTGCGGTCAATGACCCACCTCAAGAGCAAGTAACTGATTATTTTGAGAATCCAGTTACAAAAAAAATTATGTATATTGATGATGAAGATCTAAAAATAAATCCAAATGATGGATGGGCTATTAAAACAAGATACCTCGAATCAAAAGGATATCCAGGCCTTAATGGTAAATCAAGACCACATCTAGAGATATTACTGGCAGTTACCGAATCGGTAACTTTTACTCATCATTATCAAAACAACAATCCTGAGAGTTTTATAAACTTCAGCAAATGCCATATTAATAAGATATTATCACCAAGGGAACAGGGTCTTAACCCTAATGGTGAAAAGGCAATAAGAATTACCGAAGGAAAATATATTTATTTCAATTATTGGGACTATGTCCAAGCTTTCACCTAAGCTTTTTTATTACCAGAATCCCAAGAATAAACATTTTTGGTTTTTCTCAATTAATCCAGAAGTGATTAATAGACCCATTTCAAATTGGTTTTATGCCTGGTGGATTAAATTTGGTCCTTCTTTGGAAATATTACCAAAAGAATTAAATGATTTGTATATTCCATGGTGTGAAAATAGTCCACTGGTGTTAAATATTTCATCAAATTTGATAACTGGACAATGTCCATTTCTTTTCTTTACTAAATTTCAGATTCCTTGGATTTGGAGATGGACTATCACCATTTCTAATGACAAATTTAATATCCCCATTCTAGAAAGAAATTTTTTCTACAAATGGTGGAATAAGATAAGTCAAGAAGAAATCCAGGACAAAATTATTCAAATTAAGTCAGCAATGGCTGAGGATAAAAATAACAATGTTAAAGAAAAAATTCTCAACAATTGTCTATGGAAAACTTAAAGAATTTCTTCCAAAGAAAGTATCCCAATGAAATAGAAGAAGAAATTAT
This sequence comes from Vicia sativa, assembly GCA_021764765.1. NCBI lineage: Eukaryota > Viridiplantae > Streptophyta > Magnoliopsida > Fabales > Fabaceae > Vicia > Vicia sativa. The sequence continues at coordinate 101,846,770 of CM038796.1, read as the reverse complement.
GGTCAGAACTCTAGATCATATGAAGACTCAATTCTTCAATACTTTTCAATCTTAAGCTTCAAGAGATGATATTCAATCTATGAAGACCAGTTCGTCCATGGGATCAATGGATTCCAACCCCTTTGAAGGTTTAGCTGGTGAGGCTCAAAATGATGATCCTACAACTGAAGATTTTTGGGATGCTATGATCCAAGCTATGACTCAAAAAGCTAAAGAGAAAGCCAAGGTAAAGTAACTTCAGTAAAAACAATGCAAAGATAAGCAGGAACCTTATCTTGAAGACAAGACAAGAACAACAACAATGAATAATACAAAGATAAGAAAGAATCTTATCTTAGAAAGAGCAAAAGTTAAAGACTAAGAAGATAAGAATCTTATCTAGGTAGACAGCAATAGGCTCTACTTTTAGACAACAATATGCTCTACTTTTTATAAGAAAAGTTTTGTAGTTTGTGATATGTTATTGTGTCGATGGGGGTGGTTTCCTAAGCAATAGCAAAGCAGTATAATAACCGCAGAAAAGTATTATTGTGTTATTTGGTATGGTATATTTAACAATTGGATTTAAAAAAAAATTGACAACTATGTACAAATATTGGCATGACCTAAAGCTTTGCATATTAAATTGTAATGAGAATGTAACATAAATCTAAACTATTTGGTATTTTACTTGAGTGTGTAGGAAGAAAAGTCTGTACTTTTATTTTTTAAAATTATGGTGTCATCTGGGTTTAGGAAATAAATACACGTGGTTCAACTGTTTTTATTCTTTTTAAAATAAATAAATAATAATTAAATACAACTGTATTCACTTCATGCGATGTGATTCACGTGATTTAATTTCTTCAAAAAGAAAATATTACGTCTTTATATCCTATAAACATGGAATTAATTATATTAGTAAAAAAATATTATTGCATAAACATATTTATAGCATTGATTATCTTAGACTATAAATATTCTTTTTTAAATGGCAATTGAGTCATATTTATAAAAACAATAAATAATTATGATACTAAATAATCTATAATTATATAAAAAAATATATTTTATTATTCTATAAATATTACTAATCCTATTTTAGATGGGGAATCATACATTAAAAACAAAAAATATTGATATTTTTAAAATTATGTTTACTGTTTTAGTTATTCAAATGATAGTGTTTCTAAAATTAAAGCATTTCTTAATACAATTATTCATGATTTTTTAATAAATACCATAGTCTTCGTAATGTTAATAATTTTATTTTAGATATGATTGCAAATATATGAAAATAAAACTGTTATATTTTTTAATATGAAGATTATTTTTGTACGTAAACTAAAATATATAAACAAACTCTAATATAATAAAGAACAATAATATAAGATTTTATATTATTAATAAATAAAAATATGTTTCAAATTTGTAATAATAATAAAAATATAAAAGGTTGTTGTTTTTTTAATTATTTTAAATGGGAACAAGTTTTTTTAACCAAATATTCTTATAAATAATATCAAAATAAAAATTATATTACATACCAGAAAATATATTGTTCATCCAAATATTATCAAAATAAAAATAATATTACATACTAGAAAATATATTGTTAAAAATAAAAAACTCTTATGCAAATAACACATCAATACTCTTATGAACAAATATGTGCCTAGATTAGAATTCGTGCGATCCTACGAGTTATTATATATATTTTGTACAATTAAAAATAATATAAAAAAATATATTTAAAATAATATATAAATTCAAACACGAGAAAAATAAATTATTTTTGAATTATTTGTGTTACTAATATTTTTATTTTACAATTATTTTTATTGTTAGTTACAATATTTTGTAAGATAATGTGTGGAACATTCAAATATGTATTCAAATATGTATTATTGATGTAAAATAATTTTGTTTTTATTTTAAAAATATTTATTTCTTTTAAAAATAATAAAATATTTCGGTAAAATAATTTTATTTATTTTTATTTATATTTTTATTACATTTTGATAACAATAAAGTGCCTACCAAATGCAATCACACCCGTGTGCATGGGTACAACAACAATACCTGTGCGAGTGCATGGGTAATACACCTGTATCATGTGAACGCACCGATAATTATATTAGAATTCGTTCGAATTCACATATTATTATATTTTTTGTACAATTAAAAAAATAAAAGTGAATATATTTAAAATAATGTATGAATTCAAACATAAAAAGAATATGTTGTTTTTAAATTATTTATGCTAGTTATATTTTTTATTTTAAAGTTATTTTTAACTTAAAATACAATATTTTTTAAATAATATATGGAAAATTGAAATATATATTATTGATGTAAAACAATTTTGTTAAAATAGTTTTATTTTTCTTTTAAAAATATGACTTTTTTTAAAATTATCAATTTTTTTGGTAAAATAATTTTATTTATTTTTTAATTATATTTTATTACATTTTGAAAACAAAAATATGTGTACCACTCCGGTGCGAACGCAATTGATGAGTTAACATAATAATACTCTTCATATTTATATTCATACTCTAATTCCAATAATAAGTTAAAAAATAAAACTCATAAAACTCATCATTTTAATTCATTTTTATTTTATTTTAATAATCACTAACATTATAACCAATACACTACAATAATGATAATATATAAAAACAAAAAAAATAAATTTCATTTTAAATAATGATCAAATATTAACTAATACACTATAATGATGAGTTTATATTTTATTAATTTGTAAAAAAAGATCAAATTATTTTTAAGAGTTTGTAAATTTTAAATATTTTAATTTAAAAAATTTGTCTTAATTGAAAATAATAAAATTGCTTAGGTTGATCTAATAACTAATTAAATATTTATTATTAATTAAAATATTTAATTTTTGTAAATTTTGTATCATTTTAATGTTAAGTGTTTCTAAATGTCATTTTTCATATATTTCCTGTTTTTATATCAACAATCTTTTGACTATTATTTTATGTATTTTCTATCTATCACCATCAATTTATCCATTATATTAATACTAAATTTTAATTAACATTACAATTTTTCATTAATTAACATCATAAGTTTATAGTAAATTCAAAAACCAAAAGATGAAAAGGTAAATTAATTATTTAAATATATTTGTAACAGTTAAATTAAATTTTTATATATATATATATATATATATATATATATATATATAAAATACCTAATTCTCTAATTTAAAAAAATTGTCTTACTTAAAAATAAAAAAGAAATTGTCTAGGTTGATCTAATACTGAATTAATTATTTATTATTAATCACAATATTTAATTTTTGTAACTTTTTCTATTATTTTAATATTAAATGTTTCTAAATATCATTTTTTTATATATCTTGTGTTTTTATATCAACAATGTTTTGACTATTATTTTATGTATTTTCTATCTATCACCATCTATTTATCCATTATATTAGTAAATTCAAAAACCAAAAGACGAAAAGGTAAATTAATTATTTAAAAATATTTGTAACGGTTAAATAAATTTGTAACTATTAAATTAAAATAATATAACTGTCAAACATTAATTAGTTAAGAAATTTATAACTATAGAAATATAATTTATTGATATTTTAATATAAAATTTGAACTATTCAGTTTTAAAAATTTGTTTTTTAAACATTTTTTTTTTAATTTTGATTGTAAAATGATAGGCCATAAAATAATACATTATGATTAATTTTTGAGTTAAATATGTTTTTGATCCCTCTAAATATCTCAAACTTCATTTTTAGTCCCTCTAAAATTTTTCTTCAAAGAATGGTCCTTCTAAAAGTTTAAATTTTAACTTTTGGTCCCTCCTGCAATTTAGCGACGGTTCTTACAACTTAGCGACGATTTTAACGACAATTCTTACAACCTAGCGACGATTTTTACAACTTAGCGACGATTTTAGCGACAATTTTTTATATAGCGACGAATTAGAGACCATTTTATCTACAATTTTGTCATGAGGGACCAAAAGTTAAAATTCAAATTTTTAGGAGGACCATTCTTTGAAGAAAATATTTAGAGGGACTTAAAACAAAGTTTGAGATATTTAGAGGGACCAAAAATATACTTAACCCTTAATTTTTAAGTGAGTTGTGAATGATGATAATTGTGAACTATGTGATTAGGTGATGTTTTGACGATTAAAGATGTATAAGTGATGCTATGATGTATTGTGTTAACATGAAGTATTGGTCAATTGTGATATGGTGATTTTGTTGAATTAATGATCTTTTCCTTATGTCCTTTTTAATAAATTGTGGTTACTTATCTTTTCTGCTTGAATGTTGTCTCGACGTGAGTAACGTGCATGTGATCAGGATTCAGGAGTAGCTCGTTGAAGTTTAGAGGATAGCTTCAAAGTGATTTATTTAGTTTCAATTATTTAGAAGGTGTCTTTCATCTAATATGTAACATCTTGTTGTGAATGCTTTATTTTGCGAATATGATATTCTTTTATGTTATGTTGACATGTTTCATGGAGAATTTGATTACAGTTTTGGTTTTAATAATTGATAAGACTAATGTCATGGATTTTTGAGAAGTTAGTTATGTTATACGAGAATAAATTGATTTTTTTTCAATAACCATGTTTTAAAAAAATACTTAAATAACTATGTATTGAAATTAATTACCCAAATAACCATGTTTCAGGTTTAACATACAAGCAGGAGCCATCTCAGATGGCTTCTGCATTATTTTTTAACAAGTAGGAGTTATCCCAGATGGCGCCTAAGTGTTAACAATTTTCTTAAAAGCCATCTCAGATGGCGCCTATGTGTTAATCACATGAGAAAAGCCATCTGAGATGACGCCTATGTGTTAAGTAATTTTTTTTCTTTTCGATTTAAATTAAAGTACATGACAATGTTGTGAAATAAAACTTCAAATATATATTTTCATTACAAACATAACGAATAACAATTACATAGATTTATTATCGGCGACCCGGAACGTGTAGACGACCACAGGTTCCACATCCGCGTTCTCTCCTAACTCATGTGATGCGAGGTTCTTGAGCCGATTGTTGTTGGGTCGATGGCCCCTGCGGTTGGGTCGATGGCCGCTCGTAGTGTATGCGATCATGATCCATGTATGCCTCAAGATTTTCATTGCTTGTCATACCGCTTTCGTATAGACGTGTTTCCATGTTCTCAAAGCTTGGTCGTTGTGGTGGGGGTTAGGTTCCATGTAGGGATGATAGCACTCGTCATCTGTATAGGTGGATTGTGAATGGGTGGGGTAAAAAGGAAATTGGGTTTTTGGAGACTGGTACCTATATGAATGGTGGGCAATTTGGTACGGTGATGGTTGGTGGTATGTTGGGTTGGATGGGGAATATTCCTCAGGGAAGCCAGTGTGCGAGCAATAAAAAAGTTCCACATGATAAACAAATATGACTTTCATGTGGATCGAACAAATGCAGACAAATAAATAATCATCTGTACCCACCCTGAGTGTAGGTTCAATCTAACTGCATCGTACATGTTGAGGAGTGATTCCTGGGTGATAGGTTCTATGACCGAACACACTTGTGTTAATTCCACACTTGTGTTAATTCCACACTTGTGTTTGATTGTATGAGATATATATAGAGATGGCAGATGATTGTATGAGAATATATGAGACAAAATTCAAATTTCGAAATCACATGTACAAGCCAAATAAGATGGAGCATATGTACAAAATTAAAAGGGAGGCGCCATCCCACTTGGATTTTTACAGGCCTAGTCATAAATAGGCCTGCCACCTAGCTGCCACCCTAGTCTGCATACATAGTCCTGCCACCTAGCTGCCACCCTAGTCTGCATACATAGTCCTGCCACCTAGCTGCAACCTAGCTGCCACCTAGCCTTCCATAATCTATGCTGAGTGGCGCCTATGTACCTTTTCAGAGAGGAGACGCCATCCCACTTAGTTCCTCTCTGACACGTGGCCTGCATGCATGCAAGGCCCCAACCACCTCACTTATTCCTTTGTTGACTGAATCGCCTATAAGTATGGCGCCTCAGATGTGTTTTTTCCATCACCACTCTTCACTCTACCTCTACCTCTAATACAACTCTCATATCATCAGAAACAAATTCAAGCATGAGTCTTTTGACTTTAGGAGAATCTCACCGAGGAACAAGGGCAAACATTGCTACCTATATAAGTTTTATCCTATATATTCTTATTCTTAAATTCATTGTTTATTATGTTATTAATATTTTTTACACTTACATCAAATTATTTTCATGTTATATTTAGGACACAAAAAAATTTAGATGTCGCTCACATCATTATATTGCTCCCGATCCATTTAGATAAAATTGTAAGGGTTTAGGATTATCTCGATATCTAATTTGGAGGAAACCAATAAGTACAAAAAAATAAAGGCTACAATGCCATGCAGAGGATTGGTTTCTAAATCCATGATGTCAGAAATAATGGCAAAATTATTGGTCACTTTAGGACCTCTTAAAGCGCGGATCTTGGTTTTATCATACGATCCATGAAAATGAAACTACTATAGCACAAGTTCTTTTTGTTTAAAAAGTGATCACTATACGTTAAGGGAGTAGAAGGATGATAGATGTCCTAAACGTAACTGGCGTATCTTACAGCCATAAATAAGATACTAAACAAAGACATTAAGTTGATTACATTGCAGGATTAAAAATGAAGGTGAAAGTAACCGAGTTCTGGCTAACAAGTCACCCACAACCAAAATTTGAGCTGGAAAACTACAACTCAATTACTTTTAGGAAATCTACAATTAGGCTACTTTCAGAAAATTCGAGTCTTAATTATATTGCAGGTGTTGAGGAAACTGATAGGATATAAGACATGATCCTCGTCGAGCTCTTAGACCTTCCAATTTCTGACTTTTATAGCTTAACTTATATTTGTAATACTATTTCATAGGTGTCAGAACCTAGGACCTCCACTGGGGACATTACGTCAACGTCTATCATGACGCTCTAAACACCTACCACAAACTCATAGAGAGATCTTCGACCACATCAATGCCCATCAAAGGGTTCTGAATGCCTACCGCAAACTCATAGAGAGCTCTTCGGTCGCGTCAACACCCATCAAAGCACTGCGAACGCCTTCCGCGAACTCATAGAGAGCTCTTCAATCGCTTTAACACCCATCAAAGCGCTTTGAATACCCACCATAAACTCATATGGAACTCTCTAGTCATGTCAACACCCAAGAAAACGCTCTAAAAATGCTCGTCGTAAATTAGTCAAAACACTCTAACATTGTGCCTTAAAATGATTCCTAACTCATATCTACAATACGATGTCACATGTGACTCTATCTACAACTAAACTCTCCGACTTGTCGCAGCCCTATCTGCAAGAAGACTTATATTGAGGGCTTTGACTATACTCGAATGAAAAGATACAAGAGAACCTGTGTTGGGGGGAACAACTCCAGTAAGTGCATCTACCCTAAAGGGCCTTACGCTTGGGGGACTATGTACATCCCAGATTTAAGAAACTGGGATGGGATCTCCTCCTGCTCGGAATTAGAACCATATCGACCTTCGAGAAGAAAAGTAATAAGCACTTAAGTGCATCGCCCCTAAAGGGCCTAACGCTTCAAGAGCTTATGTACGTATGTGATATATATCCCTAATAATCTTCCAACCCGCCCAACTACATCCAAGACGCCTGATCCCAGCTGACCGGTACCAGGAACATGAACATTATAACTACTTGTACATATGGGATGCATATCCCATAATGGAGTTCAAACCGCCAAAATAACTTAAGTGTATCATCGTCCCAGACCTCATGCTTGGGGGGCTTATGTATATCTAAGATGCGTAACTCATAGTGGAGTTCAAATCGCCAAAATAACTTAAGCATCTCACCCTTCTCGAGCCTAACGCTTGGGGGACTTATGTACATCTGAGATGTATATCCAGGGTCAAATAATCTCTCTCACCTGTTACTAAACCATCCTGGTTTGGTCCTGTTACCAACCCTCCCTTTAAATGCAAAAAACATATTCATCATTAAGAGTTCAATGCCCTTTATGGCGCCATAAACAACAAAGAAACATGGGAAATTAAGACTTACATATACAAGATTATGCCATCATTAGACAAACACTATAAAGAGACATCTCCAAGGAGACTAAGGATAAGCAATCAACAAACAAAAAATCCTTACTATCACTACTATAAAATATGGATACAATGACACCTAAGTCACCACGGTTCTTTCAAAATCCGTGGTGATATCTGAATATTCATGTGCTAATTTTTTTAATTTTTTAATACAAAAATTGAAATTCTGGTGCAGCAGTCCTAGATGTCCTATAAGGATGTCGAGACATCTAATTTGACATTAAACAAACAGACAAGGTAGAATTAACAGTGCATGAAAAACATAAAGAACACAGAGAATTGTTCACCCATTTTGGTGCTACACACCTACATCTGGAGGCTTCCAAGTCAGGGATGAAATCCACTATCAACAATATTAATTCAGAGCTAAATAACCCTGTTTACAACTCCTCACTTAATCACTACCCAATGCAATTTCTAGCTAAGAACCTCTTAGATATGAGAAACCCCTCTCACCCCCCTCAATCACACGCAGTGATTATAACAATAACAAATACTTGAAGACACCCTTCAAACACTCATGATCAGAAGCTACACCTTTGTCACAAATTATCTAAGACTTAGAGCAAATTGCTTCTAACTTAGAACACATCTTGGAGTTGCTTCACAGCTTCCTCCAATAACAATATCTTAACTTATTGCTTCACCCTTATGAGTGAGAATAACATTCCTTTTTTCCTACGAGCTTTGAGGTAAACTTAGTGACCATCCAACAAACTGAGGGGTTCACATACGGCTAACCCTAATGATTACATCCTTAATAAATTTGGAAAACTTCCTAAACTAGGTTACAAACTCCTTATTTATAACCTTGATTCCAAACTGGTCTTGGACCTTCAAACGACAACATATCAGTTGTAACAAACTGCATAACCAACTACAAAAAATAAACTGCAGAAAACTTCTACTAGAAGTAAGGTCTTCAATCTTTGGTTTCCTGATTTTTCTCCTTAACTTCTGATAGAATATTCTGGACCTTCACATATGCCTTCAAGAATACGCCACAAATGATGCATAATATTCCCTGAATTGTCTGCATAACTTAAAACAGAACTGTAACTAGCTTAACAGTTCAGTAGGCGTGATGTTAGATGTCTGATGTCACGACATCTCCTTCGACATGTTGTTCCATATGTTGATTTAATTAAACACAACATGTTCAGGCATTCCAATAGGATTGCATGTTCATTTTATTTAAGTTAAACATCCTATTGTATATTACATTGTTGCTGCAATTATTTGTTTTATTAAAATTAATGCCAATCCTTAAAAATGAGGAACTTACAATCTCCCCGTTTGGCAAATTTTGGATAAAACAAATAATTATAATCAAACATTACATTAAAAATAGCAACAACAATTATAATTAACAATTAAAACTTCTTCAGCATAAACATTCCTTGTGTTCTGACACAGCTACAGATCTTGAGTTGCAGGTAATGTCTGAACATCCCATTTGATATCTTCTTTTCTCCATTGAACCAACACCAGGCGTGCAAGGTCGGACAAGGAAGATAATCAGTGTTGGATTCGGAGATAGACTACCCCCTAAGTAGCATAAGATACATTTTAGAAGGTATCCTGAAATTTCTCCATGTAACTCAGAACACAGGTCATAATTGTGTTCATAACTCAGATCACAATTCACAAAAAAAACTTCAACTTCAGGTTGGAACCTGATAGACATTTTGGTATGGTCTGCTTGGGCAATGTGACTTAGATATAATCTCACCCTCTCTTGTTTTAATTTCTGAGTGACACAACTTTTCTCCCCCTTTTTAGCTAAAATTTGGCAATGGAACCCTTCACAAAACTAGATCCAGGCACAAGAAGCCTAGATTCGAACAATGCTCATGATGGTGAAGACAAAAATTACTTACTTGACATTAGAGGTAGGGGAGTCCTCTATAAATAGGCCACCTGATGCTTAGGAAACAACCATTTTTGGTCCTTGGTCAAGGTGACAAAAATTTCATTTGAAGGGCTGCACCAAAAATTAATGTGTATCGTCCAAATCTAACTATGAATATTTTCAAAAGTTTCCGTTGGATGGAGTTAGTTCCAATGAATGCATTGGTTACCTCACTTTTGTACATTATGCAGGTACATGTGATTACTACCTCTTCTCTCACCAACCCGGACTGTTTCTTTTTGAGATATCATAGCATATGACTTTGACCATATTCCTTCACATGGATTTAGTAACATGAGATAATTTTGTAAAAACACTTCTCACTTCTATATTGTCATGATTCTCAATATTCAGACTATTCAACAGAAGAATTTCCTTTTTAACAAAAAAGTAGTTATGCATTGACTGAGCATACTACTTCTTTAACATTTGTTTGCTTAGCATAATAAATATACCAACCACTGAAATTAGAATACTGAGATTCACATAAATATTGATGTTCCAACATCATATTGGATATCCACAACATTACTACAGAACCTATCTACCTTGGTCATGTGATCACAATCATTTCTGAGCTCCTCCTTCAAAGCATCAAATAGAATCTCATCCCCGGGATACTCCCATTGTAATAGTACAAATTTTCCTTCACACTTCCTATTTATGGCAGAAAATATTTTCTCCCCCTTAGTAGCAGCTAGACTTTTTGATGTTTTCCTTTCAGCTTCCAGAAGTGAAGCTTTCCAAAATTTCACCATCTTCATGGACAACCATGTTGAGCCCTTCACTTCAAACAAACTTGTTAAGGTCCTCTCAATACTATAAGCACCCTTGATTTAGAATTTCCAACATGTTCCAAAATAAGAATCCTTAGTTTGCTTGCAACATAAGGTTCAGATTGTCACACTCTGTTACTTGTAGTAGAAGAAACCACATTTGTTAACCATGTGTCTGACCAGAGATACGTATTCATAGGATAAGTCTCAATCTTATCTGCCTTTTCTCAACATATGGTATCTTCAACACTATGATGATGTACCATCATATAGACCATTATTTTCTACACATCTCATACTTCATTACTCTCGATTCTGAATAAGGAATTCATAATTCAGACTTGCACACAACTATCACTCAAATATCCAGCTCCCATCAAGATACTTGTCATCACTTGTATGCACATCTTTTACAAAGAATCAACTCTTCATACAATCACCAGATAATGCTGCCACGGATCCTAAGCTTGTGAAGATTAATATAGACCCAACAATTTCTGAGTCATGACATTCAGCTCATAATTTTGCATGAATACATTAGACAATTACTCATCTCCAGACAAAGTATTTGTATTTTGAATTCAAGCTACACTCTAATGAGTACTTAGTCTCCCGTCAAAGCACTTACTAGTTAGTCAAATATGATTTCTTACTCACACTAGGTAAAACTACTAGCTTTCTTCTTCACTCCTGAGATGCTTGCTGAATCTTTGACAAGAATATCCGGTCATGACATCCAACGCATTCTAGATTATTGGCTTGACCTTAGACGTCCTACTCTGTCTCTGGGTGAGATCTAGGGAAGATACTTTCTGGAACTATGGACAAGGAAAGAGGATTTGTGAATAGACCACCCATTATGGATGGTACTAACTATGATCTATGGAAGCCTCGTATGGTGGAATTTTTAATGTCCTTGGACATAAGAGCTTGGAAAGTTGTACTGAAAGGTTGGACACATCCTGTTATCAATGGGGAAAATAATCAACCCACTGGTGTGTTGAAACTTGAGGATAACTAGTCTAAGGATGAAGATGAATTAGCTCTTGGAAACTCTAAAGCTTTGAATGCTTTTTTTAATGGAATTGATAAAAATATCTTCAGATTGGTGAACACATGTGAAGTTACTAAAGATGCTTGGGAGTTCTCAAGACTACTCATGAAGGTACTTCCAAGGTAAAGATGTCAACACTACAACTGTTAACCACCAAGTTTAAGAACTTGAGGATGAAGGAAGAGGAAAGCATTCAAGACTTCCATATGAACATCCTTGAGATAGACAACACATGCAGTGCCTTAGGAGAGAAGATACCGGAGGAGAAGCTGGTTAAAAAGATTCTCAGGGCTCTCTCCAAGAGATTTGACATGAAAGTGACTGCTATAGAGGAAGCTCAAGAAATCAACAACATGAGATTAGATGAACTTGTTGGTTCTCTCCAAACATTTGAGTTGGACATTAATGGCAGGTTTGAGAAGAAGAATAAAAGTATAGCTTTTGTGTCAAACACTGCAGGAAGAGAAGAGGAATGTGATATAGACACTGAGGAAGGGCTATCCAATACTATAGTCTTTCTTGGAAGACAATTAAATAAAGCGCTGAAGAATATGGAGGGAAATTCAAGACCAGATGTTACGAACATCCCATATGACATCATCAAGACAAATGACTCTGGGAGAAAAGCACAAGCTGAGGAAAGATTTACTCAAGGCAGAGGAGAAACGTGCTATGAATGTGAAGGATTTGGTCAAATTAAAACTGAGTGTCCAACATTCCTTAAGAGATAAAACAAAGGGCTGACTGTATCTTGGTATGATGAGGACTCTGAAAGTGATGTGGAAGAAGAATCTACCAAATATGTAATAGCTCTGACTGATATATACATTTCTGATGGATATTCAAGTAATGAGGAGCTAACATTTGAAGAGTTGGCTTTTTCATACAAGGAGATGTATATAAGAAGTGTAAGGTGTGTCAAGATGGGGAGAAACAAAATAAGCTCATAACTCAACTAAAAGCTGAGCAAAAGGAGTATCTAGAACCTATCTCCAAGCTGGAAAATGAAGTAACTGTATTGAAGTCTGCTCTTGACAAAATGTCCAAATCTGTCAGGATGCTGAACAATGGATTTGACACACTTGATAAAATTCTTCAAGTAGGAAGAATAGCTGGGGGTATGAGTGGTCTAGGATTTCATGAAACAAAGGAACCAGTTTCAGATCCTATTCAAATCTAGGCCAAACCAAAGATGTCGAACCCAATGTTTCAACATCATGGAAGAGGAAATTTTAGACAATCCACGAGGAAATTTTAGCAATGGAGATGTCATTACTGTGGACGATATGGTCACATAAAACCCTTATGTTTCAATTTGTATGGTTATCCCAACCGTACACCTCAATCTAATGTGACTCAGGCCTACACAAATGAAAAGAAACAATGGATTCCCAAAGCTGGCGTTTCCTGTTTCTTAGCACACATGTCACCTATAGTAAGAGACAAAGAGGATTGGTATTTTGATAGTGGATGCTCAAGGCATATGACAGGGGTTAAGGAGCTACTGGTGAATATCCAAGCATATTCAACTGGCTATGTTACCTTTGGGGATGAAATAAAAGGTGAAATCAAGGGAGAAGGAAAGACCAATTGCCCTGGGATTCCTAACATTGAAGATGTGTTACTTGTTAAAGGATTAACAACCAATTTAATTAGCATAACCCAGCTGTGTGATCAAGGATTCAAAGTAAATTTGACAAAGTCTGAATGTATTATTACAAATAAGAGAGGTGAAGCTGTTATGCAAGGAATGAAGACTAAGGACAACTGTTATCTGTGGGTACCGCAAGACACAAGTTACTCCACATGTGCTAAAAGCATAAATGATGAAGGCATGTATCCTTAGGAGAATTGGTTGAATAGTGTGGTGACTGAATGCAATGTTGCACAGAATGTCATGACATCATATAACATTGTTAACAACATTAATGATCAGAGTGTTGAAAATAAAGTGCTGCCTTGGAACATAAAATCACTTGGATGCAATTGGCTAACACTTACTCAGAGAGGTGGAATGTTAATCAAGATGGAATTTCAAGAAGCGAACAAGGGATCTGCATGCTAGAGAAATTATAGCAATTAAAAGAATGTGGGAATGTCATTAAAGGGTTTATGTTTTCAAAACATCACTTAACACTGTTTGAACATGTCATTCAACATATAAAGATCTCATACCAAGTGAAATCATTCCAAATTCCCCCTACACTGCATAAAATTTGTGCCCTACAGTGCTCTCATCTCCTACCTCCAAAAAGACAACTTTTATCTTTCCACTTTCAAAAACTACAACATGTCTGAACATGATGAATTTTCTCCAAGCAAGATCAATATGTCTTCATCCAACTCCGAAATCCACCATGAGAACATCTCCGCTGATTAAGCTCTAGACGTGGCTCTGTTGGCTATGATTCCATGTCGGGAGGCAAGACCTAAGAAGCTCCACACCTTCCATGCAGGATGTTCAAGAGGAACTTCAGTCTCTGTTGTAGGTAATGTCCCTAATCCTACTAATAATGAGTCATAACAAGATATTATAGATGTTGGTGGGACTATTAGGAGAATAGTCACTAGGGTTTTGAGTGAAGGCTTACGTGTACATGGTGTTACGATTCCTCTCTCTCACATACCTGCTGAGGTTGCACCTAAAGGTCCTGTTGAACCATCTGTAATTGATGGAGAAAACACTGAGAAAAATCTTGGAAAGGATACTAAATATGATCTTGGAAAAGCCACTCCTGATGTTGGAACATCACCTGTCAAGGAAACATCTACTACTAAGAAATACACCACAGACCCAAAAGAACAACAAGACAAGATGGCCGAAGAGATAATGGATGTGGATGAACTATCTGACAATGAATTGATTGTCAATGTGAACCATGGGATTGCTAAGAGGTTGAAGACAAGAAAGGGTAAGGATATAGTTACAAATACTCCCACCAACAATGTCAAGAAGAAAGTCATGTATGGACCTCCAAAAGCTTGGAGCAAAGTTGTTCCCTCATCTAGCAAGAGGAAGATTAGGTCTGAATCAGACTCACACTATGATGTTGAGGATGATGTCCACGACATCACTCCTATGAAGAAAGTTATAATTAAGAGGCCATATGATAATGTGCCTGATGCCCATACAAATAACATATCCTTCCACTCCACCAACTATGTTACGATATGGAAATATATTTATCAGAGGAGAATTGCTTTGGAGAGAGAATTAAGAAAAGATGCCTTGGAATACAAGGAAATCACGAGGCTAATATCTACTGCTGGTTTGATGAAGACAGTGACCAAGCTGGCTAAATATTATGAGGTGTTAGTCAAAGAGTTTATTGTCAATATTCCTGAAGACTATGCAGATAGAAAGAGCAAGGATTTCAGAAAAGTTTTTGTGAGAGGAGCTACTCTATCACTTCACTGGAAATTATTTTCAGGGGAACATGTCCTAAACATTGTTTCAACATCTGCAGGTGCTGAGAGTAAGACCTCAATTAAGGGTGATTTTATTGCTGAGTTAACAAAGGATTGTAAAGAACTGGATGAAGTTATTCGTATCAGCTCAGCAAGAAAGCTAAAATTTGAAGAAACCATCAGAGCTCTGAGGAAGGTTGTTGTTGCAAGTACTGCTGAGGAGGTGCATGAAGAAGAGTGCAACTTTGAAAGTGAAAGAAAGAGTTCTTCTGAGGATGAATCAGGAAGTGAAGAAAACGGTGGATCTATTGATTCTACAGATAACTGAGTGTCCTGAAGCTGTGTTGATTGTGTTTCCTATGGCTCTTATTTTGGTTTTTAATTATCTTTTGTGTAATTTTGGCACTGATTGTTTAACAATGAATGATCTGGTCTATAATATCCCTTACATATAACTCTTGGTAACAATGAATGATAGTTTAATCTAGTATTTCATATTGTTATCTTCTATGAGTTAATTCCGGTGCTAGCATTGGCATATTGTGGCTAAAAAGAGGGAGTAATATGTGAATTTTGAGCCTAACTGGACCAACTATGTGAATTGTGATCCTGACTGACTAACTCTGAACGTGTGATGCTGACTAATGGAGTGCTGAACTGGTGATGTTGAGGGGAGCAACTAACCGTGTGTTGACTGTGTGCATGACCTAGATGAGTGATGTGGTGTGACTATGATGTTGTGTGATGTTCTAACTGATGTTTGGACATTTAATTTTTCTGCTATGTCTCTGATGAACTGTGATTGTGATTATGTTGTTGCTCTGATATGCTGCTCTAATATGTCTGTGTGTGAAGCTGGCATCTATGTTTTTGCTGATTTTCCTTGGTTGTTAATTGTGATTTTGATGTTAATTATAAGGCTTATATACTCAAATAATGTTTTAGCCAAAATTTTCCAAAGCGGGAGTTTCTTAGTTCTGTCGATTGGAAACAATTTTGGTAAAACATTCTGCTTAGGAAACGCCATGAAGAATAACTTAACTTGTGAAGCAAAATGTATTAGCAGGTTTTTTGAAGATGTCAAAGCAGGTGTCATGACATGTATTATAGAACTGAACTGGTTTTTTAGCTCAGAAACATTAGGAGTCAGTTTGTTTTAATTGTATGCTCGAAGTAAGCAAAGCCATGTAACACTTTACTGCAATATTATTGGAGAGCTTTTATCCTACTTTCATGGAGAAAGTAAAGGACACCTAAAAGAATGCATGTGAAGCAATTCATGGGCCAACCTTAGCCTTGCTGTTCATATAAAAAGGAAAGCTAACCATACTTGCAAAGTTATCCACACTGAAGAAAGTTGATCTTACTGTGTTTAAGTTTTAGGTTTTAAGTCTTTGTTAATTGTTCCTTGTGAGCCACTCTAGTATTGTTTAATACTTGAGTTGGACGTTAGTTGACTTGTAAGTTTTTAATCATCTATAAGCTTTGAAGCAATGATGGTTATGTGTCTTTGAAGTGTGTCTTCAAGTCTTTGTTATTGTTATTATCACCGTGTGTTATTGAGGGGGAGTGAGAAGGGTTTCTCATATCTAAGAGGTTATTAGGTAGAAGGGTCATTTGGTAGTGATTAAGTGAGGGGTGTAAACGGGGAAGTTTTACTCTAAATTAATACTACTAATAGTGGACTTCATTTAAAATTATTTTCTTAATTAATTTAGAATTAGGTTTTCCCAATTAAAATCAATTCCCAAAAATATCAACAAATATTTTTCTTATAGTAATTAGGTTTCTAACATTTTCCTAAAGCTTATAATATTTTTTCAATTATTTATTTATTTCACATTTTAAATTCTAGAAATTGATGTATAGGTTGCAAGGACATTTTTGTAATAGCGTAGATTTAAATTCTCGCATTTTACTTTTCGCACCTATATTATGTAACTACCCCAAAGCACTGTAATAGCTTAGGACTTTACATTTCCGCACTTTTACTTTCCGCACCTTTATTTTCTATACATATATTAATTGCTTAGATGTATGGCTAATAGGATTGCATGCTAAGATTAAAATCAACTGTTAGATCACTCTAATAATCAGGACAAAATATCTGAATCAAACACACTACTTTCACACTTACACCCCTTAGGGTACTCTCTCTTGTTGCCTTACGAATAAACAATGGTCATGTCCCTCGAATGTAGGGGTACCATTAGCAAACGTCCCTCGATTAAAAAATCATCACAAAGATCATAGTCCCTCGATGACCCTCGATGTTGCCTACGAATATATGATCTCGTCCCTCGGTTGTTTCCTACGAATAAGTGATGATCGTCCCTTCGAATTGCTAAGGTATCCTTACAATGTTGCCTTCAATGACCATACGATGACCCTATGTTTGTCCTTTCACATCCAACTGATAGGGTTACCTACCAACTAATGGTATGGATAGCACTGTCCTAAAGGAGAAGGAAAATAACAAGAAACGACCATTCTAAGTAGGTAAATAAGACTCTATTGCTTGCTCCAATCAAAATGCTTTTCACACCTCACACTTATTTTCAAGCTATTTTTCAAACAAACACTTTGTATACGTTCCAACGAGAATCATTACAAAGTTACACCTTTCCAAACAAAATATTTCCAAACACTTTGTATACATTCTTGAGGATCGATACAAGAATTATTAAGAAGTCAAAGCGAAATACTTTTTCAAAATATTTTTCAAATCACACACACAGAAACCAAGTTTTTAAAAAGTGAGCTAAGCAATTAAGACCCTGTAGATAACTACGGATGGAAAGGGTGCTAATACCTTCCCTTTTCATAATTACCTCATGTACTCAGAATATATCAAAGGTATTTCCTCTTATTTTCACCTTTCCTTTATTAGATAAAAGAAAATTCGATGGCGAATCTTGCTATCCGCACAATTGCGGTAAAATGCAAAACAAACAAGTCAGTTCTCCCACTGTGTTACAATAACGTTATTTTCTAACCTTATGTACTTCAGAGGCTTCTGTGAGCATGAGTAAGAGGAGAGAATCTAACTTCTGGTTAATCAAAACTTCAAGTCTTCAGCATCTTCAGATCTTCTTCTTAGAGTTTTCAGCACTTGGTTTTGAAGAACCTTGCATCGTAATATTAGGTTGAAAGAACTTCAAGTCTTCAGAGTCTCCAGCACTTGGTCTTGTAACCTTGCATCGCAACATAAGTTCAGAAGAACTTCAAGTCTTTAGAATCTTCAGAGCCAAATCTTTATACTCTTCAATCACTTGGTCTTCAAAACCCTTTGTCTTCTGAAACTTGAGTCTTCAGCATCTTGACATAAGTAGCACTTATGTCTTTAGATCTTCTAACTAGTTTCTTCAGACGTTCGTATCAGAATAACTTAGCTTCAGATCCTCTTCAGAGCCTTCTGAAGCTTTCCTCACTATTTCTTCATCAGAACCTTTGTAGCTTAGAAGCAGGGTATTCTCTGTTCTAATGTCTTGGCCACTCCATTCATTAGAAGCAGAACCTATTTGTTTATTCTTAAAAATACAACAAACATTAGAGTAAAAAAATTGTTCACTCAAACATACTCTTTGTTATCATCAAAACTCAGAGACATAATTGGATAACCAAATCTTGTTATAACAATCTCCCCCTTTTTGATGATGACAAAACTATGTATTTTGATGACACAATTTTGCATAACATCAAAAGAAAGTAACAAATGAGAAAGGTAAGGATTACTTAACCTTTACATGGAAACTCCCCCGGTATCACAGACTCGGTAAAAGATTAGAACTTCTGACTAAGGACCATCTGAGAAACAACTCCCCTAGTTCCAACAGATCCGATGGAAGATATCGAGAGTCTTGATTCTTGAAGACACAACTTCTTAACTGAGATCTTGATCTTTAATGTCACTCAGACAAGTTCCAAATTCTCCAGTTAGAACTTGACTCCAAACTAAATCTTTTAGAATCTTTTGTAAGGAGTCAGATGCATGACTTTCTTCAGATTCCATAATCCTTAAGCTTTATCTTTCAGATCGCTTACATTTTTTACTTTTTAACTTGCTTAGGATGCCTAGTGAACTTGTTTAGAGTTCCTTGGTTGATTTTCAACAGATAAGCACATGTTAGTGGTAAATGCATGTTTATATATCATCCTTAGTTATATCAACATCAAAATCCTTTATACTTCTCCCCCTTTTTGACATCATCAAAAAGTTAAACTTCAAAATGGAGTCATGGCAATAACATAAAAGTTGATTTCATTAATTAAAAGAAAAATAATACATAGGATGGAAATAGAATAGACAAATAAAAAGAAGCAGAAATAAAAACACCTAGAATATTTTAAAATTACTAAAATAATTTAATCACAAGACTCAAATCTTCAAATTCCTCTACCGCATCTACCCTGGCGCATCTGTCTTCGGCCAACTCCCCTTCTGGTCCATTAACTCTTAATGCTTCCCAGATTCCCGCTTTAACCATAAGATCTGACATAATCCTTCCAAATGGAATGAAGGACTCAAGTTGAGCTCTAGAGGATTCAATGGAATCTTTCAAATGATTGAAAATGGTTTTGGGAAGGTTGATCTTATAATGATGTATCGAGAGAAATACAAAGACTCTCTCATCATGAGTCAAAGTGCTCCTGGCCCTAGCACAGGAACATAGACTGGACAACATGAATTTGAACCATAGTTGAGGAGTTGGAAGGAGAGTTTCAGGGTTCGTTGGTTCCAAAAGTACATAGGTATCATGAAGAGTCATTGGCTTTTCAACCTGCCCAAGGTCAGACTGATAGTTTTCAATCGCAACTCTAGAAGAAACATGTGACACTCCAAATTAATTCAAGTATTAAATAATTGAGAATTTGATTATTAATTTAATTAAAGGCTTAATTAGTAATATTTTGGATTAAATGGATTAATTAATTATTGAATTAAAAAGGAAGATCAGGGGTGTAAGGTTGAATTGGAGGTGTGTGGAGTAAAAGGCTCTACTAAATAATAACTAACTTATTTCTATTATTTGGAAAATAATAAAAGGAATATAAAAAGGAAAAGAAGGAAAAGAAGGTTATTGGGAAAAGTCATTGTACGTGGAATTGGAGAAGAGAAGAGAAAAGAGGAAAAAAGCCAAACGCCGAGAAGTTGAAGAATCATCGCGAGGTAAGGGGTGATTTCATTCAATTATAATGTTTTATGGGTTTTGGAAATCAATTGGAGGATTGGGTATGTTAGGAAACTTGAATTTAGTTAATCTAGGTTTGTAGGATTTATCCCTAAATGTGTCGGATTATGGGAATTGGAACCATTAGTGTGTTAAACAATTAATAGGAATGATAAAATCATGATGTATGTTGTTGCATTGATGGGTACTGGTTGAATTTTGGTGTTCCTAATGCTATAAATCGTATGGGAATGAAAAGGAATGGATTAGAATACAAGATGCTGTCAAAAATAGCAGTTTTTGGTTCTGTAGGTCGCAGGAACCAATTCCCATGTGGGAGGAACCGGGTTCCTGGTACAAAATTCCAAGGGGATGAAATCTGGGTTTCTGGGAACCGGTTACTCCCAGGGAGGAACCAGGTTCCCAGTTCAAAATTTTCAAAATCAGCCATTTTTCAACGTGGGAACCGTTTCCCATGTGGGAGGAACCGGGTTCCCCATACAAATTTCCAGGGAGCGTGTTTTTGGAAAATGTGGGAACCGGGTTCTCCCAGGGAGGAACCGGTTACCACTGTGTTAAATTTCAAAATGCTTAAAACTTTAAAAATTCATATTTTCCAAACAGTAACTCCGATTCGAGTGCCGGCAGATTTTTAAATTAAAAATACTATCTTATAAAACGAGAAAAATATTATTTTGTGAAAATTATTTTAAAAAGAGTCGAGCTCCCGATTTTTTTGGAAACGTTGGTAGTTTAAGGACGATGGAGGATGGTTTGTAATTGTTTTGATTTAGCGAATGAGAACCAATGCTTGTATGTTGTGCCTGTTATTCAATATGATTGAGTTGTTATCATGTGATAGATTGATATTGGCATTTATGTGGAATTATGTGGTGATACATATTCCGTTAATTGATGTTGCATGCATAAGCATTGTTTATGGTTCATTCCCATTGTGCGGAATTGAGCTGGCAGAGACAAAAAACTTACCAGGATTCAGAGGTAGTGAGGCTAGATTCTTGACCCAGTGGTTATGGACGTATCATGGATTGACGCTGTTTTCCGAGTGTAATGGAACAGTGTGTGAACTCGGTTCACGTTTGGTACCACATGCATAGAATCTGCATTGTATATGGGATTGTAACATGCTAGGATGGTTTCCAGTGTTGCAATTTCCGTTGATTGTTTATTTGCATAGTGAATTGTGTGCAAGGTTTTGTAGACTGAGCTATGATTATGATTATTGATAAGTGGACTAACGTATTAAATTGTTCCGTTGTATTTTAAAAACGTATAATGCATTTTATATTGGATAGAGATCTCACCCTTACTTTGATGATTTCAGACTTGAAGTGATTAGCTGCTTTGGAATCGGTGAGGACAACTTCTAGAGTTGTGTTCCTTAGTTAATCCGTGTGTTAGTGTCATACTCTGGTAGTTGTAACACTGGGGAACGTTCTATTGGAAATTCCTTATGGATTTTAATGATGGTTTTGGTTTATGTTTTGGTTTATATCCTGGAACAATTATGGATTGATGTATTCCGGATTCTACGTTATAATTCCGCTGTTTAAACATAACATTTTGGTTGGTTTTATTTAACGAGTTCTTCAGTGAAAAGCATGATAACTATTTTGGTTATATTTTGAATTATTAAAATTGTGACGCCTCTTGGTATGTGTTTAAAACTCTAATTAATATTTATAAATCGCGAGTAAATTAGAAGGGGTGTTATAATAGTGGTATCAGAGCATAGTCGGTCTTGTCTTGGTGTCGTTATCCCTTTTGTATGCGACTAGTGCAAGGTAACACTGTCGATACTTGTGTGCTGATGTGGATTGTTTTGTAATGTTATAGAGCAATGGCTGGAAGAGGTAACGGAAGAGACGATGCTGCCATTGCCGAAGCTTTGGGAATGTTAGCTGGAGTACTTGGAGGGAATCAGCAGGGAGCTGGTATTGGTGCTGACAGACAATTGGGGAATTTTCAGAGGAATAATCCTTCATTGTTCAAAGGCACACATGATCCCGAAGGTGCTCAGAAGTGGTTGAAGGAGATCGAGAGGATCTTCAGAGTGATTGATTATGCTGAGGAGCTGAAGGTGAGGTATGGTACTCACATGCTGGCGGAAGAAGCTGATGACTGGTGGGTTGCTACCAGAACTGAAATAGAAGAGGATGGAATTGCATTGACTTGGGCTGTGTTCAGGAGGGCTTTTCTGAGGAGGTACTTTCTCGAAGACATTCGGGGCAAGAAAGAGATTGAGTTTTTGGAGCTCAAGCAAGGCAACAAGTCTGTGAGTGAGTATGCTTCGAAGTTTACTGAATTGGCGAAGTATTATGCTCATTACACTAACGATGCAGATGGAGAATTTTCCAAATGTATCAAGTTTGAGAATGGTCTTCATGATGAGATCAAGCAGGGTATCAGGTATCAGCGCATTAGGAGGTTTCCTGATTTAGTAGACTGTAGTAGGATTCTAGAAGAGGATCTTGCTAGTACTAAGTCGAATGCTCAGAGTTATGCTGATCGTAAGGGGAAGAGATAGATGGGTCGTGGTAAACTCTATGATAAGAGTAATCAGAAATCTGGTGGTTGAAAGAAGCCTAGTGGGGGAGATTCGGGCTCTTCCATTAAGTGCTACAGGTGTGGAGACATGGGGCACCGAGCTACTGAATGCAAGAATGATGCAAAGAAGTGCAACAACTGTGGAAGGTTTGGTCATGTGGTTGCGGAATGCAGATCCAGAAGGATAACTTGTTACAACTGTGGCGAAGAGGGACATACTCGCCCGCAGTGTACTAAGCCAAAGAAAGAGCAAGCTGGTGGGAAGGTGTTCGCTTTGTCAGGATCCGAGACTAAGCCAGATGATCGGTTGATTAAAGGTACATGTTTTATTAATGGCATACCTTTAATTGCGATTATTGATACTGGAGCAACACATTCTTTTATTGCTTTGGATTGTGCTAAGAGATTAAATTTGGAAATTTCTAGTATGGATGGAAGTATGGTTATTGACACTCCTGCGTCGGGTTCAGTGACTACTTCATATGTTTGTAGGAATTGTCCTCTTGTAATTTTTGGTAGAGGTTTCGGTATGGATTTAGTGTGCCTACCTTTAGATCAACTTGATATTATCCTTGGAATGAACTGGTTGGTATTCAACCAGGTTCATATCAATTGTTTTGAGAAGACAGTCATGTTTCCTGAAGATGCTAAAGTTGAAGATGTGACTATGTCAGTTAAGCAGATGAATTCAACTGTTAAAGATGGTGCTGTAGTGTTTATGTTGTACTCTTCGACAGAGGCGAAAGGAAAAGCTAAGAATGGTGAATTACTTTTTGTGAATGAATTTCCAGAAGTATTTCCGGAGGATGTTAGTGAGCTACCACCTGAGAGGGAAGTGGAGTTTGCTATAGATTTGGTTCCTGGAACTAGTCCGGTGTCGATGGCGCCCTATCGCATGTCGGCATCTGAGTTATCTGAGTTGAAGAAACAGTTGGAAGAATTACTTGAAAAGAAGTTTATTCGCCCTAGTGTTTCGCCGTGGGGTGCTCCGGTGTTGTTGGTTAAGAAGAAGGTAGGTACAATGAGACTGTGTTTTGATTACAGACAGTTGAACAAAGTGACCATCAAGAATCGGTATCCATTGCCGAGGATTAATGACTTGATGGATCAGTTAGTTGGGGCTTGTGTATTTAGTAAGATTGATCTGAGGTCTGGATATCATCAGATTCGTGTGAAGGCGGAAGATATTCAGAAAACTGCATTTAGAACGAGGTATGGGAATTATGAATATTCTGTTATGCCATTTGGAGTTACTAATGCACCTGGTGTTTTTATGGAGTATATGAACAGGATATTTCATCCGCATCTTGATAAGTTTGTGGTGGTATTCATTGATGACATTCTGATCTATTCAAAGAATGATGAAGAGCATGTAGGACATCTTAGAATTGTATTGGAATTGTTGAAGGAGAAGAAGCTTTATGCGAAATTGTCCAAATGTGAATTATGGATAAGTGAAGTAAGCTTTCTTGGTCATGTGATTTCCAAGAATGGCATTGCTGTTGATGCTACGAAGATAGGAGCGGTATCTCAGTGGGAAGCGCCGAAGAATGCTTCTGAAATCCGTAGTTTTCTTGGTCTTGCAGGTTACTACAGGAAGTTCATTGAAGGATTTTCGAAGTTAGCTTTACCATTGACTAAGTTGACAAGAAAAGGTCAAGCGTTTGTTTGGGATTCTGATTGTGAGAAAGGATTCCAAGAGTTGAAGAGAAGCTTGACTAGTGCTCCGATTCTGATTTTTCCGAATCCGGCAGAATCTTTTGTGGTGTATTGTGATGCGTCTTTGATGGGATTAGGTGGTGTTTTAATGCAAGATAGGAAGGTTGTGGCTTATGCTTCAAGACAGTTGAAGATTCATGAAAGGAATTATCCGACTCATGATTTAGAATTGGCGGCAGTAGTATTTGTTTTGAAATTATGGAGGCATTATCTGTATGGTTCACGGTTTGAGGTGTTCAGTGATCATTAGAGCCTGAAGTATCTCTTCGATCAGAAAGAGTTGAATATGAGGCAGAGGATATGGTTGGAATTTCTCAAGGACTATGATTTTGGTTTGAATTACCATCCTGGTAAGGCAAACGTCGTGGCAGATGCATTAAGCAGGAAGTCCTTGCATATGTCAATGTTGATGGTTCGTGAATTGGAATTGGTGGAGCAATTCAGAGATTTGAGTTTGGTATGTGAAACTACTCCGGATAGTGTGAAATTGGGTATGTTGAAGCTGACTAGTGGTATTCTGGAAGAAATTCGAAATGGACAGAAATTTGATGTTGGTTTGGTGGATAAGTTGACAATGATTAACCAAGGTCAAGGAGGTGAATTCTGAATTGACGAGAACGGTGTTATGAAATTTGGTGACAGAGTGTGTGTTCCGGATAATGCAGAACTTCGGAAGAGTATTTTGGAGGAAGGACATCGTAGTGGGTTGAGTATTCATCCTGGTGCAATTAAAATGTATCATGACTTGAAGAAGTTATTTTGGTGGCCTGGAATGAAAAAGGAAATTGCCGAGTTTGTGTATGCGTGTTTGGTTTTCCAGAAATCAAAGATTGAGCATCAGAAACCGTCAAGATTGATGGAACCGTTGTTTGTTCCAGAATGGAAATGGGATGGCATTTCTATGGATTTTGTGTCTGGTTTGCCAAGGACAGCGAAGAATTATGATTCTATCTGGGTTATTGTTGATCGATTGACAAAATCTGCTCACTTTATTCCGATAAGAATGGATTATCCGATGGAGAAGTTGGCAGAATTGTATGTTGAGAAGATAGTAAGTTTGCATGGTATTCCTTCTAGTATTGTGTCGGATAGAGATCCGAGGTTTACGTCTAGGTTTTGGACGGGGCTGCAAGAAGCTTTGGGTACTAAGTTGAGATTGAGTTTCGCTTATCATCCACAGACAGATGGTCAGACGGAGAGAACGATTCAGTCGTTAGAGGACTTGTTGAGAGCTTGTGTGTTGGAGAAAGGTGGAGCTTGGGATGGCTATCTACCATTGATTGAGTTTACCTACAACAATAGTTTTCATTCGAGTATTGGTATGGCTCCGTTTGAAGCATTGTATGGTAGGAGGTGTCGGACACCGCTGTGTTGGTATGAATCTGGAGAAAGTGCTGTGATTGGACCAGAGATTGTCCAGCAGACCTCAGAAAAGATCAAGATGATTCAGGAGAAGATGAGAGCTTCCCAGAGTCGTCAGAAGAGTTATCATGATAAGAGGAGGAAAGATCTTGAGTTTAGTGAAGGAGATCATGTGTTTATGCGAGTTACTCCGATGACTGGTATTGGTCAAGCTTTGAAGTCAAAGAAGTTGACTCCGCGTTTTATTAGTCCGTATCAGATTACCAAGAAGGTTGGGAGAGTTGCTTATCAGATTAATTTACCACCGTCACTTGTGAATTTGCATGATGTTTTCCATGTATCTCAGTTGAGGAAGTACATTCATGATCCGTCTTATGAGAATCAGGTAGATGATATACAGGTGCAGGATAATCTGACTGTTGAGGCAGTACCTGCGAGAATTGAGGATCGGAAAGTGAAGCAATTGCGTGGTAAAGAGATAACATTGGTGAGAGTGGCTTGGGGAGGACCAGTAGGAGGAAATGTAACTTGGGAACTGGAGAGCCAGATGAAGGACTCGTATCCCGAACTTTTCATCTAAGGTATGTTTTCGAGGACGAAAACTCTTTTTAGTAGGGGAGAGTTGTGACACTCCAAATTAATTCAAGTATTAAATAATTGGGAATTTGATTATTAATTTAATTAAAGGCTTAATTAATAATATTTTGGATTAAATGGATTAATTAATTATTGAATTAAAAAGGAAGATCGGGGGTGTAAGGTTGAATTGGAGGTGTGTGGAGTAAAAGGCTCTACTAAATAATAACTAACTTATTTCTATTATTTGGAAAATAATAAAAGGAATATAAAAAGGAAAAGAAGGAAAAGAAGGTTATTGGGAAAAGTCATTGTACGTGGAATTGGAGAAGAGAAGAGAAAGAGGAAAAAGCCAGAAGTTGAAGAATCATCGCGAGGTAAGGGTGATTTCATTCAATTATAATGTTTTATGGGTTTTGGAAATCAATTGGAGGATTGGGTATGTTAGGAAACTTGAATTTAGTTAATCTAGGTTTGTAGGATTTATCCTAAATGTGTCGATTATGGAATTGGAACCATTAGTGTGTTAAACAATTAATAGGAATGATAAAATCATGATGTATGTTGTTGCATTGATGGGTACTGGTTGAATTTTGGTGTTCCTAATGCTATAAATCGTATGGGAATGAAAAGGAATGGATTAGAATATAAGATGCTGTCAAAAATAGCAGTTTTTGGTTCTGCAGGTCGCAATAACCGGTTCCCATGTGGGAGGAACCGGGTTCTTGGTACAAAATTCCAAGGGGATGAAATCTGGGTTTCTGGGAATCGGTTACTCCCAGGGAGGAACTGGGTTCCCAGTTCAAAATTTTCAAAATCATCCATTTTTCAACGTGGGAATCGGTTCCCATGTGGGAGGAACCGGGTTCCCCATAAAATTTCCAGGGAGCGTGTTTTTGAAAAATGTGTGAACCGGGTTCTCCCAGGGAGGAACCGGTTACCACTGTGTTAAATTTCAAAATGCTTAAAACTTTAAAAATTCATATTTTCCAAACCGTAACTCCGATTCGAGTGCCGTTTTTGGCAGTATTTCTTAAATTAAAAATACTATCTTATAAAACGAGAAAAATATTGTTTTGTGAAAATTATTTTAAAAAGAGTCGAGCTCCCGATTTTTTTGGAAACGTTGGTAGTTTAAGGACGATGGAGGATGGTTTGTAATTGTTTTGATTTAGCGAATGAGAACCAATGCTTGTATGTTGTGACTGTTATTCAATATGATTGAGTTGTTATCATGTGATAGATTGATATTGGAATTTATGTGGAATTATGTGGTGATACATATTCCGTTAATTGATGTTGCATGCTTTTATGGTGCATGCATAAGCATTGTTTATGGTTCATTCCCATTGTGCGGAATTGAGCTGGCAGAGCCAATAAACTTACCAGGATTCAGAGGTAGTGAGGCTAGATTCTTGACCCAGTGGTTATGGGCGAATCATGGATTGACGCTGTTTTCCGAGTGTAATGGAACAGTGTGTGAACTCGGTTCACGTTTGGTACCACATGCATAGAATCTGCATTGTATATGGGATTGTAACATGCTAGGATGGTTTCCAGTGTTGCAATTTCCGTTGATTGTTTATTTGCATAGTGAATTGTGTGCAAGGTTTTGTAGACTGAGCTATGATTATGATTATTGATAAGTGGACTAACTTATTAAATTGTTCCGTTGTATTTTAAAAACGTATAATGCATTTTATATTGGATAGAGATCTCACCCTTACTTTGATGATTTCAGACTTGAAGTGATTAGCTGCTTTGGAATCGGTGAGGACAGCTTCTAGAGTTGTGTTCCTTAGTTAATCCGCGTGTCAGTGTCATGCTCTGGTAGTTGTAACACTGGGGAACGTTCTATTGGAAATTCCTTATGGATTTTAATGATGGTTTTGGTTTATGTTTTGGTTTATATCCTGGAACAATTATGGATTGATGTATTTCGGATTCTACGTTATAATTCCGCTGTTTAAACATAACATTTTGGTTGGTTTTATTTAACGAGTTCTTCAGTGAAAAGCATGATAACTGTTTTGGTTATATTTTGAATTATTAAAATTGTGACGCCTCTTGGTATGTGTTTAAAAATCTGATTAATATTTATAAATCGCGGGTAAATTTGAAGGGGTGTTACAAAACACACCCATTGGCATTGGCTATGGAGGAAAGGGTGATAGCGAAGAGAAGTCGAAAGATTTCAAACCAAATGGTATTACCATCTTCACTGACTCTTGAACTTCTTGAATTCTTATACAAGAACAGCAAAGATAGGTCCATTGAGCAGAGAGTAGTAACTAGACCAGTTTTGGACCTGCATACTCCTTACTATTTTCTAACCTTGGTATTTAAGACGAGCAAGGTTAGGACGTTTTTCTTGAATGAGTTCAAGAGATCCTTCGTCACCAAGGAAGGTTGGAGAAACCATTAGAGATCAGTATGAAGATTTAATGCTAAAGAAATCTAGGTTTAAAAGATGACTCGAGAATGATGAAATGTGAATAAAGGAGAACCCTATTTATAAGTTGTGAGGTTGAAGAGAATTTATAGGAGGCGTTTGAGGTTCCTGACTAGGTTATAATTACCTAGAGCCGACTTGGGAAATTTTTGTAGAAAAGAAAAATAATGATTATATGCATTTATGTGAGAATATTACCAATTTAAGAAGAGAAATTCAACCAACTATTTTCTCAAAATGTGGGAAAACTTACTGACATATGTTAGAGATTTGATCTTATACTTGTTCTTTTAGAAACATATGTGAGACAACATTAAATTTTTTAATTAATTTATACTATTTTAACTACCTAGTCATTTCAAGTATTAGATCCACAAGAGTAAACTTATACTGACAGAAAGTAACAACTTCATTCAATAAACAACATACATAAATATATATATTTTAAAACACAAGTAGATTAAAGACACGATAACACATATATCCATAATTGGAGAGACAAGAAAATATTCCTCTAACCACTAAAGATGTTACATTTGGTTTTCAACAGATAGTCTTCAGAGTGATTTTCTGGACCATCTCCAGCTAACATTTCCTTGATTAAATCCACTATTCTATCTTGGAAGATAACTTCAGACATAACTCTTCCATAAGGGATATAAGACTTGACCTGATTTCTGATTCAACAATGGATTTCCACAAATGATTGAAAATGGTCTGAGAAAGGCTAACTCTAGTTTCATTCAGCAGAAGACAAATAAGGGCCTTGTCATCATACCTAATAAGGTTTTGATTTTCTCCTATGGAAAGAAAATTGGACACTCCTAGTTTGAACCATGCTTTAGGATCAGGTGGGAGATTCCTAGGATTCATGGGTTCATAACCAGAAGACATGCCGTAAAGAGATGCAAATCTCTCAAACATGATAAACATACTTCTTACTAAGGAAACAATGATTCCGATGTCTTCACATATAATAGCCATAGTGATTGAGAAGGGATTAATGGTGATGGGACAGTCACAGATGTAAGACTCAATAGACCCTGTTTTGTAATCAAGAAAATCATGCTTCCAGAAGTCCTTCGCAAGATTAACATATATGGAGTACTGTTGCAGCGGTATAGCGGCAAGCAAAGAGTTGGTATTATTTTTACCGGGTGATATATACCGGTTAGGTTATATCGTATCATGTCCACAGAGATTGGTTATTGATTCGTCGTTCGACAATTCTACCGTTAATGAGTTTGAGATTAAATGAGATGAAAATAAAAGACAGAAAGTAAATGAACAAAAAGTATAAAGGATAGACAGCTTATCCAGAACAAATGTAAACTACCCGTCACAGACTTAAATCTACCACCCATGTCATACTCGGCCTACGATACTCGTCCGTGTCATCACATACCTCTCACAACCTTGGTTATTTCTAACCCAAATTGAGAATCCTCCCGAATCATCTCAATATCCATTTCTGGCCTACCTAGACAACACTGAAGTCAACTACGTCACCTCCATACCCATCTATGGCATACTTCACCAACGCAGAGGCATTAAGTTCAGATACTCTATAGTGAATGTCAGCTCTAAACCTATTTCTAGAATTCAGAAACTAACAGATAACTATCCTAGGTAAGAATCTAAGCAATCTATCTCTAGTAAAGCTCAAATCCCTAACATAGAGTAAAAACCCAAGACAATCACCAACACATAGAGTAGAACCTTTGTAGCTTAGAAATGGAGTATTTTCTCTTATAATGTCTTGGCCACGCCATTCATTAGAAGCAGAACCTATTTGTTTATTCTTAAAAATACAACAAACATTAATGTAACAAAATTTTTCACTCAAACATACTCTTTGTTATCATCAAAACTCAAAGATATAATTGCAGAACCGAATCTTGTTCTAGCACGTCTCTCATGGCGACCGCCATGCTCAATAAGTGGGCATAACTTGGTCAGTTGTGAGAACATAGGCGGCCATCCATGGATACCTTAGGATGGTTGCCATGAAGGTGGCCACGCTTCTTACTTCACTCCTTTTTGTTGTTTCTTGTTCATTTTGCTTCGTTTCGTCGCTTTTGGCTTGTTTCGAACCTAATATCTGAAATGAAAACAAATCACACAGAAAATGAAAAAATGAAAAGTAAAACAAACCAAAATCATACATAATTGAAGTCAAATAAATGGTGTTTTCTTACGTCATCATTTAGCTCATGATGAACATGAATAATACAACAAAATAGGTTCTCAAGCTTAACATTTCTTAAAAACAAATGAAAAGAAAATATAAACTTAAGAGTGACATTTCTACTTCTTGCAATCTTCAATTAGCAAGAGATGAGTTTTGTCACGCTTGATAGAAAAAAATTCTTCAAGAAAGGTAAAAGTAGAAAATTCCTCAAATTCAACTCCAACTTCCTTCTTTTCACCTAAAATTATTTTTTATGAGTTTTCTCATATTTTTCTCAACTGTTGGACATTTTGTCCTTTCTCCAAGATTTTTATAGCATCCTTTCTTTTAGGGTTTTTCTTAGGACTTTAGATCTCGAGCCCCTTGATTATCCATTTATTTGGTCCATGCAATTCATAATATTCACTTTATCATATCCTCTCGTACCAATACCATGAATAATATATAGAGCATGCAGGAGACAACTCCTCTCTTGGTAGGCTTACTATGCAGAAAGGATATACAATACACCATTGCAATGCCAAAGCAATTTATTAGGAATTTTTTCTTGTAGTGCTCATCCTTATCCTCTAAACTCTCTAGCTCATTTCTTTCTTCCTCTTCTCTCAAGTCTGCCACGTGTTCCCTAAGATTGAGATCAATCACTCTTTTCAACATCTTCTGGCTCAAAGGGATGATAAGGAGTGTAGTAATGCATTCCTGGCATGATAGAACAAGTAATCTGCAACTCCTCTACATACACAAAAACACATAAAACTATAACAGGGAGGATCTAGTGTGGTAAATGCTAAACTAATCCAAATTCATAAAAAAACATAGATAAACAATCGTAATTAATCTCAACATTTCCATATAAACCAAGTATTAAAGGCTTAAATATATCACAAGCAATAAATTGTCACAATACTTCGCTTGATTGATGAAAATGGCTTATTTAGATTTATGGATTAGAAGGTCGAGGAAGTATCAAAGTTCCCCCATCATTGTCATCTAGAATTCATTATGCGCCAGGTCAGAAAATTCCTTAAAAAAAGATTAGTTAGTAGCACCGAAAATGACACTATCTACCTAAATTTAAACTAATAATATGTAATGCTCGAATTTTTTGATAAAAGGAGTTTTGTTAAATTTTTCCACTTTGAAAATTATTATCAATCCGAAACTTTCTCTAACGATCATACCAGAATCTATAAGTTTGTTTTAGACCGTACATAGCCATATACAACTTGAATACATAATCAAGAAAGGAAGAGTTTATAAAATCTGGAGGTTGATCAACAAACACTTCCTCCTTGTTGTAGACATTCAAGAACATACTATTTACATTCATTTGGAAGAGTTTAAAATCTATGATGCAAGAATAAGCTAAAAGCATCCTCATGTCTTCTAATCGAGCTACAAAAGCATAAGTCTCATTGACACCTATTCCTTCATGTTGATTGTATCCTTTCGCAACAAATTGATTTAAGTCATCTTGGATTACAAGAGACCAATGTTAGTTCATGAGAGATTCGTCAACTACCTTTTGGTCAATTTGAAAAAGTAAAAGCTATAAATTTACGTACCTTACTAAGAGAGTGTCGAGTTGAAGCTTCCTTTAAAATATGTCAATAACGTTCTGAATAAAATATTTTTTAGTGGTCTTAACCCTTATAATCTACGCATTGATGATCTTCTATTTTACCTTGGTCTTTTTCAGATATTCTTTACTTTGATCTTGACCCTTCTTATATTTAGCTTGATATTTTAGAAGAATGTTTTTCAGAATATTTATACAAACATATTATTTTTACTCTTTTTACAAAAGTTTATTTAGAAGAGAGAAAAGATAAATTTTACTTAAGAGTTTTAAAGACTATAAATTAAATTGATATTCTATAGCCTTTGCCCCACAACTTATTCAATATTAAATAAATTGTGCTATAAAATTTTGAAAAAATTTCATAACCTTTTTTTACTAAAAAGAAAATTCATAATTTAAAACTAAAATTGATTTTAGTTTTCAAAAGTTTTAAAATTCAAAACTGAATTTGATTTTAATTGTTTAAAACTACAAAAGGCGAAGTATAAAACCACCCCAACCGAGTCTAAGTTCGTGAAAATTTAAGTAAGATTATTTTGTTCATTGTTAACATACGCCTAAATTTTGCGTATCTATATAAACAATTACCTTAAATTCTTATACATCATGAAATTTGACATTTTTGTTTATACCATATAACATAGAACAATAAGATTTTTTTATAAGAGAAAAACATAATACGACATAGTGGTTGAATAACGTCGTTTATTGTCGTCAATTTGTCTATGGTGTGGCGTGCTTTCTCTTGATGTTGTTTTTCGATAGACTCCTCCACTAGGATCAATTTGTTTAATAAGAAGGTGATTGGTGAAATTTCATTTGCCTCTTGTTTTCTTTGTAGGGCCATGTCGAATCTTTCTTAAATCTATTTGTCTTATGTGATTTTACCTTTGATGTTTGGTACATAGTGTGCCCCTGAATTGGATATACTTAGCCATGATGAAACTTACAGGTTGAAATAGTTAATGATAATTATTAATGGTAGAACCTTTCTTAAAGAAGTATTAAAGTTTTAATATGGAAATGAAAAAAAAATTATAGTCTCGTGGAACATAAAACATAATTTTTTTTTCATTTAAGTTTAAAAAGTTTGGCTTTTCAGATATTTTCATAGATCTCGGAATCATGGATTTTTCTTTTCTTTGAGATCCATTTTCTTCAAGCTCTGTCTTTTGACTACTCAATGAATTAACAAGTTCCTTAAGATAAGCGTTGCTCTGATTTTTAAACAATTTCAATGCAGTTATTATAGGTTTTTATTTTTTTTGGGTAAGTTTCTGATAATTTTCTTAACAATGATCTGCAGTAGAGTAACTTTTATTCACAACCTTCAGTCATACTACTAGAGTATGAAACTTTGAGAATATGTTCTCAACTGTTTCATACTTCTGTATCAAGGCAAACACCTTGGTTTCTTTCACTTGAGCATCTCTTTCACGAGTTATCCTTTAGGAGTCAAATATAGACTTAGTTATGTCTCTATTTCTGATATTCTAATACTGAGTATAAGAAATAATATTTAGAAGAATGGTTCTAGTTTTGTGATAATTTTTGTAGTCTTTATTTTGTTGTTATGTCACCACTATTCTTTCTATCTTATTACCACTAGCATCAACATGATGTATGTAGCCGTCAACTACAATATCCCACAGATCTACTTCATAGTCAAGAAAGAAACTTTTAATTCTTGTGTTTCCAATAATGTAAGAATGAAGCAGATTGCTGC
The DNA here is from genome assembly GCA_021764765.1 of Vicia sativa. NCBI lineage: Eukaryota > Viridiplantae > Streptophyta > Magnoliopsida > Fabales > Fabaceae > Vicia > Vicia sativa. Next base: position 101,812,125 of record CM038796.1, on the reverse strand, counting down.
AAGAATTTTTCAGAATGGGAAGAATTCTAAGTTTGTCAAGGATCTTCATCCAAAGATAAGAGTGTGCTGTCATATAATTTTGGGTAGCATCCATCCCAGACCTTCAACAAATTCTCCTAACTATGTTAATATTGATTAGAGGTACATGTTGTATTATCTTGCTTCTAGAACTCAGATTAATCCACCTTCAATACTTTTTAAGTATATGAGGGATATGATTAGAGAAACTAGGAATGATCCTCTAGATGTTGTACTATCCTATCTGGAAATGTGTGTGGAATGTGGTGAAAAGCCTAGTATGTCTCCTAAAGCTATTGTCAAATTTCGTTGAAAATTTCCCACATGATCTTTCTGAAATTGTTCTCAAGAGCATCTATTATGGAGTTTCTAAAGCTGGTTATATTTACGACCTTCCAGATGTTCTTATTGAACCTCTTGGAAAGAAAACGAAATATTCTAAGAGTATTAGTGATGGTTATTTCGGTTCTACTAAGAAGGAAAATGTTTCTACTCATGGGAGAAGACCTCTAGAGTCTATTCTAGAAAGTGATGAAGGCTTTGTGATTTTTGAGAAAGTTGCTACCACTCCTCTTCGGAATCCTCCACCAAGTAAGTTTACTACTGCTAAGACTCCTTTAACTTTCTTTCATCATGCTATTTATTATTCATCCTCACCTTCTTCTTACTTAACACCTTCTCAAAGCATCATTTCCAAAACAACTCCACCCCAACCATCTGTTTATGAAACTACTATTTCTGAAATTATTCCAACAAACCTCCAACCCTCCATAACCACTATAATTCCACATACTTAACCACAAATTCTTGAACCACTCATAACCCATATCGAAAAACCATATTCACAACCCCCACTTATTGAACATTTACCCTCACATTCCATCAATAATTCCTTAAGAATTAATATCCCGGAATTTAATCTTTTTTGAAGACTCTCCTTCACCAAAAGACCCAGCCAATGTAATCAGCATTCCAATCATTGACACTGAAATGGATTACAAGTTTAACCATTTCCCATCTCCTGTTTCTTCAAAAGATGTTGTCTCTTTCTCATCAGTTGTAAAGATGAGATTATGGTAAATGCCTATGCCACCTAACCCGATCATTCTGACCTAACCTTTCTTCAAACCAAAATTCTTGCACCATTGTTTACAGTGATTTCTAGTAAACAACCCCTAGTCCTCCAATTATTGGTTACTTGTAGGATCAACTAGATTGATCCTAGGACACATGTGTCATAATTCAATTTCGTATTCATATTCATTGTTTTCATAAGTTTCTATTGTATCTTTTAATATGGAATGTAAGACTCTTAAATTTCTCTAAATCTGTCTAAGGAAATGTATTGACTGAATGCATTAAGAAAGTTTCGATTTAAAGTTAAAATTTGACGTTTGAATGCAAAAACGAAGGCTTCTAGAAAATGTAAAGGTTTCTGGAAATGTAAAGCGTTTGAATGAAAGAACAAGACAATAAAGTAAAGTTTCTGAAAAGATAGAGTGTTTGAATAAGATATAAAGTTTTCTAGAAATGTAAAGACATGTGCAACGAAATGTAAAAGGAAACAAAAGGATTTAAGAATAAAAATACTGTAAAGACGAAAGGAATGTAAAAGAACATAACTTTAAATTATGAAAAGACATGATGTTCAATAGTACATGTTATCTTCCAAACTCGTTTCCCTATATCACGGTAGTTTGAGTATTTTGAGATTTTTTAGTACACAAGTGAACACACCAATTCTAACATAAAATCCCTATTTATAGTATTTCGACCCTAACGGTCTTGCTCTACAATTATGCCACGTTTGAAGCATGCATGCCTCTCTCGTTCACTGGCTTCCACGCGTCTTCTACAAATGGCGCCTTTATTTGAAATTCGAATCTTGCGCCAGCGAAGTATTTCCCTGTCTCTTTCGATTCGATTCATAAGTAACCTGTTTGGACCGCCCCAACTCTTGCACAAAAAAGACTCTTTATTTTAAGCATGAAGATGCCAGATCGAAACCCACCAATCTCACTCGAAATCGAAGAGCCTTTTAAAATAATGGTTTTTATTGCTTTAACCAATACTCATTATTGATGCTAATTTGTCTTAAACTTTTAGACTTTTATCTGAAATATCTCTTTGCCATCAAAGTATCCCCTTATTCGAAATTGCCAGCTAATAAATTGCCCCTCAAGAACGTGTTTTTCGACAGACAAGAAGAAATACTCGTTCTTTGAATTACTCATGCAATTTCGATGATGTTAAGCTCATGATGACAACACTGTACATGATGTCATAATTAGCAGCCAACTTTCTGCAAAACGTCCAATCACCATGCCTAAACGTGCAAGGTAGCAGTTATAGCTAATAATTAGCAGAAAAAACGTCATTTCCCTAGGAACTTCAAAAAATCCACCTTTTTTCTTTCCAACGAAAAAGCTACACGTACTCCACCTTTTTCCAAAGGTCAAAAACTTTTAAAACCGCTAAGGAATGCTATAAAAGCACTTCATCTTCTAGAGTCCAAACTTTTCCAAACCTTTCAATCTTTAAGCAACCCATATTTCTTATTTTCAGAAAAAACCTTTGATCTCCAAAATGTCTTCTCCTTCAGCGCTATCACCTTCATCCAAGAAGTCTGGAAAATCCAAACAAGTTCCTTCTTCTAGTCTCAAACCAGTAAGCAAGATCATCAACCTCGATAATCAGGAGTTCATAACAACTCCCAAACTCTCTCAAGAACAAAAAGCTATTTATGCTTCTCAGGTAATTATTCCCACCACTGTTCTTGATAAAACCCTAGGGGTTATGGGTCCTTTAATCTCTACTGAACGTTTGGAAAAGACAAAGGGATTTTTTCCCGTTTATTCTGAAACCAAACCCATTGTTAACAAATCTGTCCCTTTAAAATCTAAAGAAGATGAATCAGTGGTTAAACTTTCAAAAACCCTGTGAAACAGAAACATCAAAACCCATGAGGGAAGCCTTCAATATGGACTATGTTACAGGGAACTTTAAACCCGTTCGTTTGTGTCCTTCATCAGACCAACTGTATCAAGATTGGTTATCTAAAGTTGAAAATAAGAAATCCCAGGAATGGGAAAGTATAGGCATTTTGAATCTTATTCGAATTTCAAAATTAGGATTCAACTATAGCCAACCTTTCTTGCTAGCCTCTTTGTATTTTTGGGATAGTACCTATAACACTTTCCACCTTCCCTGTGGGATGCTAACACCTATATTCTTTGACATTGCTGCTATCACCAGACTCTCTCCTATTGGGGAAACATTTGATCCAAATGAGGATGCAGATAACCTCATAGATTTTGATGTCAAGAATGCCAATTTTTCGAAATACATCAATCTTTACTACTCTGCTGAAGAGGAAGTCTCCGATGTTGAACACATAGCTTTCCTAGCTTTGCGGTTATCAAAATATGTCTTCTGTAGCAAGTCCCTACAAGTTGCTAGCAGATTCATTACCCTTGTAAATCAGCTTCACCATGGTCGAAGGGTGTGCATCAGTGAGCTATTGCTAACAAGTCTATACGAAAGTATAGGTGCTGCAGTTTCAAAACTGAAAACTTACGAAGTTGGCACTAATCTACTTCTTGCTGGCCCCTTTTGGCTACTGCAACTTTGGTTGAATGCTACATTTGAGTCATCTCTTTCGACTTATGGGGTAGTCAACGAAGAGCATCATGATGTTGTAAATCGAAGCATTAAGGGTACTAGGCTATTGAAACTAACCCCAAATGACGAAAGAGAAAACTTCAAAACGTGTTTTGTTAATTATATGATGATCTTCTCCAAAAGGCATAGGTTCGACCCTTCAATGGCCCCTTTTGCCACTCGAAGCTGTGGTCCAACTTGGTTCACTATGTCCCTCGAACAAGCTATAGAGGAGGAAGTAATTAGGGATATCTGGTGTGCCTTTTTGAACCCCAGACTTATCATCTCTAGGATTACACCTGTGAAGAGTCAAGTGTGCATCCTTGCTTACCAGCCTGATTTCGTACCCCGTTAATTTGTACTATGCCAAATTCTGCCTGAACCTCTATTTAATAAGAAAAGGGAGATATGTATAGCAGGAGTACCTTACTCCTTCAAGGAAGTCGAAACTCGACAACAACGCTATGCTGGTTTCGCTGATTTTTCATTGATCTTTTTTAATCCTTCTTTTTACATGACGAAAGAATTTTATAATTGGTGGACAACTTATTATTCGAATAATATGTTCAGCACCCTCCAAATCCAACAACAACTGACAACAACTTTTTCCCTTGTGCAGGAGCATGTCAAAAAAGGTAGATTTACTCATGTCAAGGAAATTCGAGCCTTTCAAAAATATTTCGAAACTGTCTATAATCCCATGAACATGCATCGAACCGTTTTCGAAGCAGCACAAAATTTGGAGGAAAAATTTAAAAAACAACTTTCGAAAATTCGATTTCCTCCTTTTGTAAAACCTGAAGATAGGTATTGGTGGGCTTTTAAACATTAACCACCAAAATTTCCCAACCTACCTACTTCAGAGTTGGCTTTGGCCTTTTTTCTCCCATATCCTTGGTGGTTTGTTTGTGGGAACACTTTTCATAGATATGAAAATGATGCCAAAATACCTGCCCAAAGGGTAGTGTGGGCTAAGTGTGATTTAGACAATTTTAGGGGGCACCTTCTCTATGACTTGTTAGCAATGTCTCTTACGTCTCAAAACCGCGAAGGTGCGGAACTGAAGAAATTCAAAGTCCCTTTATCCTTTTTTTTATACTTTGTTTTAACCTTGACTGTTTCATATTCCTTTCAGCTGTAGATCTGAAAACATTGAGGAAGGACAAAGTTGTCCTTAAGACAAGCTCAACCTCTACTTCAAAACCACCAACGGCCACAACTAAACATCCTCCACCTGAGCAAGAAAATGACTCCCCAAAAAAGATAAAGAAAAAGGTAATACTTCATTCACTCCTTTTTCCTTGTCGAAATTACTCTTCTAACTGATTAATCATTTCTTTTCGCTTGTTCAGATGAGTGGATTACCTCCCAAGTCTCCTAAAAAGGAAAGACGCGATGGTGACCATTCTGATAATGAATCAGAAAAAAGTGAAGACATCTCTCCACTCAAACTAAAGAAAAAGAAGAAAGCCAAGAAGTCTGGCGAAGGTTCTCAACCTACCAATCCATTTGGTAGCGAAATAAATGCAACTGCTCTCAAACTTAAGTCTAAAGTACCTTCGAAGTCTCAGTCTTCAAAGAACGTGATTTCGGAACGCATTGGTAGCAATGCATCTTCTGACGAACAAAAGGTAAACTCACTTAATACTTTCGAGATTACGCCTATATGAACCTCCTTTATGCCAACCATTCATTCATGTGCAGAGTGTCCCTTTCGTTCCCTCTGATCCTCCTGCCCCTCAGGACCAAGCTTTAAAACCTGTCACTTCTCCTCCACCAGAGGGATTTAACGAGGCTTCCCTAAACAAGGGATCATCTACTGCTGCAACTCCTACAGGGACTGTCGAAGCCCTAGATCAATGAGAAACTTCGCCTCCTTCAAAAGAAGTCCCTGTAGCTGGCGAACCAAATGCAGCGCTCGAAACTCCTATGATCGAAATTCCTAGTGACTCTTCTCCCAGAAGGGTGCACTTTGCCAATCAATCAGATGAGGAAAGTGAAGCGCATACTGTGAGCCACTACTTCATAGAGGGTGAAGAAGATGAAGTAATGCAAGAGGAAGTAGAGATTCCCGTTCCTGCTGGGACCTGCTCAATAAGAAACCAAGATCCTCCATCTTTGACTGAAGGTCATAAAGAAGAAATGAAAAGGAGAAATGCCCTAAAATACATAAAATTAATGCTACCACAACGAGATTCTTCCTCTGGCAGAAACCAGTTTGAGGGTTCGAGCCAAAGTAAAGATAATGCTCCTCTTACTTCGGTTGACCAACTTCTTCAACAAGTTAACAAAACTATCCTTGAGGCTGATATTTTCAATATTCTGAAAGAAAATGTCACAGCCTATTATTCTATGAAGAAGTTGCTCACTCAGATCGATCTCAACATCTGCACCTCTGAAGTAAGCGAAACTATATATGATCTGCAGATTTTGCTCAATGAAGTCAGCAATGAATATACTAGGGAAAACGACATTGATGCCAAGATTCGAACCAAGCAGGAGGCTTCGTCTGAAGCTTATGACCAAACTTCAAAGCTTTCTGAAGAAGCAGAAGCATTGGAGCGCACTAAAATTCAAACTAAAGATAAGCATGACGTTTTGGCTCGATCCATCTTGTTCTGAGAGTCCCAAATTGAAGAGCTTCAAAAGCAAATTGAGGGTGCTCGAAATGAGCAAGCAGCCCTGAAGGCTGTTGATGATAAAGAGCTCGAAACTCTTGTTTCAAAAAGTCTTCAACAAATGGAGGTAGCTGAACGAATTAACAAGGAGATTAAGGGGCTCGAAAGTGTCAGAAGTGCTACCCAATGCAAGATCAACTTGTGTAAGAGCAAGTTTGCTAAGTTAAAACGAAATGCTCCTTTCTAATTTCTCTTTTATTGTACTCTCTTAGTGCCCTTTGTTGTTAGGGATATTTGCTACATATTTTTGTAACTCGAACAAAGCCATTCTGGCAGTTATATGGTACCATTTTGGCTTTTTTTATTTGTTTTACTTCTATTATTCTATAGTAATTCGAACCTCTTGCAAGCATGGCTTATAATTTTTTAAGTATTTCCCATTTACCTTCAAGATTCTTCTATCTTCAGCTAATTCCTCTATTTCATAAGCATTATTTGAAAAAGTTTTCAAGACACGAAAGGGCCCCTCCCAATGGGGTAACCATTTCCCTAAAGATTTATTTTTTTTATCCATGGGAAATATAACTTTCCACACCAAATCGTTAGTGGAGAACAACTTACTTTTAACTCTTTTGTTGTATGCTCTGGCTACTCTTTCTTTTTGTCTTCTCAAAACTTCTAAAGCATGTAGCCTGGCTTCATCTACATCTACTAATTCATTCATCATCATCTCCCAATATTGGCAGCGGGGATCTAATTTTGTCTTTGGATTCTAACTGACTGTAAATTTATTTTGACTGGCAGCATTGCATCATGTCCAAATGTGAGTCAAAACGGAGTAGTATTTTTTGCTTCCTTAGGAGATGTTCGACATGCCCATAAAGCTTGCTCCAGAGTTTTGTGCCAATTTTTTGGCTTTCGCCCCACATGTTTCTTTATCAACCCTATTATCACCTTATTGGCTGCTTCTACTTGACCATTTGCTTGAGCATAGTAGGGTGTTGATGTAAGCAACTTAAATCCCATTTCTTGTGCAAATTCTTGCATTTTTTGCCCTGTGAAAACTGAACCTTGGTCTGTTGTAATACTTTCTAGTATCCCAAACCTGCAAATTATTTGTTTTTGGATAAATTCTATGATAGCCTCCTGATCAACATTTACTAAAGGGATTGCTTCGACCCATTTTGTAAAATAATCTATACCCACAAGGATATATTTTTGTCCTTTGGATGATGTTGGTCGTATTTCACCAATTAAATCTAATGCCTATCCTCTAAAAGGCCAAGGATTAACAATTGGATGTAGCTCACTTGCAGGAGTATGTTGAATGCCTGCATGAACTTGACATTCCTCACATCCTTTAGCAAATTTTATGCAATCTTTAAGCATAGTGGGCCAATACATGCCATATCGAAACAACAACCATTTTATTTTGTGACCTGCTTGATGTGCCCCACATGCGCCACTGTGCATACTGGATAATGCTAAATATGCTTCATTTTCTCCTAAACATTTGAGTAAGATTCCTTCTGGGGTTTTCTTGAATAATTCATTTCCCATCAGTACATAAGACAATGCTCTATATTTGATCTTTTTCTTTGTACTTATTGAAGGTTCCTTCCGGTAATTTATTATTGGACTTCGCCAATCTGTATCTGCCAAAGTATCTATACTTAGCACTTCGAATTCTCTCTGATTGGTATAGCCAAGTTTTGAATTTTCCAGGTCTAATGGTGACAATTTGGTAGCCATTATTCTCCCTCCAATTTCAATGAGGTATTGCAGTTTTTCTTTGGATATCTTATATCCTGAGGCTATTTGAGCCAAGTCATTTGCCTCTTGATCCAATTCTGGGAATATGTTTGATGTCCATATATTCAAACTTCTTGAGTAATCTATTAGCAATAACAAAGTACATGATCAGATTTTCTTTTATACACTTGTATTCTTTGGTTATTTGTTTGATGACTAGTTCTGAGTCTCCTCTAATTTCGACTCTGGTTGCCCCCAATTTCAACAAAGCTTCAAGTCCAGCAATCAATGCTTCATACTCAGCTTCGTTGTTCGAACAGGGAGGACCTTCTAACTTATACTTGAATGTTGTTGGAATTCCTTCAGGAGAAATTATAAGAACCCCAACTCCATTTCCTTCTTTATGCGTTGAGCCATCAAAGAATACCCTCCATGGTTTGACCTCAACATAATTTAATGCGAAGTCTTCACTCAAAGAGTGATCCACTATGAAGTTTGAAACTATTTGACCTTTCATGGCCTTTAAAGGCATGAAGGCTAAATTGTATTCAGTGAGCGCTAAGGCCCATTTGCCAATTCTGCTGTGCATGATTGGCTTTGAAAGCATGTGTTTAATGACATCAAAATGAGATGAAACATAAACATCAACTGGTTCAATATAATACTTAAGTTTTGTACAAGAAAAATACAGACAGAGACATAGTTTCTCTATACTACTATACCTAGTCTCTGCTTTATTTAAGATCCTACTAAGATAATAGACGGCTCTTTCGACGCCATCATTGTTTTCTTGGGCCAACATACTACCTATAGTTACATTATAGGCAGATTTATACAATCTCATGGGCTTATCCTTAGAGGGCGGTGCAAGTATGGGAGGATGCATCAAATAGGCCTTGATATTCTCGAACGCCTCTTGATGTCGTGCCTTCCATTCGAAATTCCCTTGGTTGAGACGAAGGAGTGGAGAGAATGCTTGAGTTCGCCCACTCAGGTTAGATATGAATCTTCTTAAAAAGTTGACTTTACCTAAGAGGGATTGCAACTCCTTCTTTATTGATGGAGGTTTTGTCTCCATGATAGCCTTCGTCTTGTTCAAGTTAATTTCGATCCCCTTCTTATGGACCACAAAGCCTAGGAAATCCCCAGCCTGCACAAAAAAGGCACACTTAAGAGGATTCATTTTTAGGCCATGTTTTCTCATTCTTTCGAATGATTGGCAGAGATGATTCAGATGATCCTCATCAGATACAAACTTCACTACTATATCATCTATATAAATCTACATAAAAGATTCAATGAAATCATGGAAAATGGTATTCATTGCTCTCTGATATGTTGCCCCAACATTTTTTAGTCTAAAGGGCATAACTACCCATTTATAGGTGCCTAGGGCTCCTGGACATCTAAAAGCAGTTTTGGGAACATCATCTTCAGCAATGAAAATCTGGTTATACCCAGAGTGCCCATCTAACATACTTAGGTATTCGAAACCAGCAGTAGAATCAATTAGCCTTTCTGCTATAGGCATAAAATATTCATCTTTAGGTGTTGCAGTATTTAAATCCCTAAAATCTATGAAAATTCGTAAAGAACCATTTTTCTTAATAACAGGTACTATGTTAGCAAGCCATTCTACATACCTTGTGGTTCTTATAAACTTGCATCGAATGAGCCGTTCGATATCTGCCTTTATTTTCGAGAGGATTGTTGGGGCGAACCTTCTAGGCATCTATTTGATGGGCTTCTTGCCATCCTTAATTGGAAGCCTATGTTCCACCAGTTCCCTCTTTAAACCAGGCATCTCGTCGTAGTCCCACGCGAAGCAATCTCTATTTTGTTTGAGCATTTTGACCACTTTGCTTTTTAAACTGGGACTGAGTTTCGCACTAATGTACGTAACTCTTCTTTCGACGCCATCTCCAATATCAACTTCCTCCAATGGATCCTGTGCCAGCATCTTAGCGTCTGTTGACTCCAGATCTCTTTCGAACCCTAGGGTCTCCTGATCATAAATGGCATCTAGCCTTAGATCCATTGGTTCTGAAGTTTGTCCATCACAGGGTGGAGATGTGTGATTATCCCTAGGACTTGCTATTTCTTTTTTTGTTTTTTCTTTTTTATCTATGGCTTCGACAACCACGTTTGTTATTTCGGCCTCGAGAGCCATTTTCCATTTGTTCTCAGCCAAATAGGCCGAAATCTTTTTGTAATAAGTTGATTCAGTCATAATGATCTTCGTTTCCCCAGCCAGTTGGTCGTATGGTCGAAGTTTCTCCAGTTTCTTCAGTCTCTTGTCCGTACCACATAATCTCTCTATCCCACTGGAATCCGTTAGGACGGAGAGTCAAAGAATAAAAAGCATTTTCATTAGGTTCGAAGTATTCTTCAAGAGGGTGACATGGCCCTATGTTGGCCATATTTCGATTGAAGTTTCTTTTGTCCATGTGGTTGATTTCTGCCATGTAGTAACTTTGGTCTGCCTCTATGTTTTCTATAATCCCATCATCCCTTCATAACACTAGCCTCTGGTGCATTGAGGAAGGTACTGCGCCAACGCCATGAATCCATTCCCTACCAAGTAATAGGTTGTAGTTCGCCTTCGCAGCAATAACCATAAACATAGTTGGTATAATGATGGAACCAACTGTTAAGTTAACTTGTACTACGCCCAAAGTCTGACCAACTTTTCCTTCGTAATTCGATAGCACCATATTATGAGGCCTGATATCTGAGTCATGCATGCCTATCTTCTTTAACATGAAGCGTGGCATCAGGTTGACAGCAGCGCCACCATCCACCAGAACTTTGTTCACACCATATTGCTCTACTTTCGCTCTGATGAACAAAGGTTTCAGGTGATTCTTTATTCCCTCATCTGGTCTTTCGAAGAAGGAATTTTGTTCTTCGACTGCCCCATTATTCATCACATAATAACATATTGGCCTATGTTTGGCCATTTCGTCCTCATCAGTTTCCTCACTAGCATAAACTTCTGTCTCTTGATTGTACTCACAAGGTAGCACAGAAACTACATTGCAGTTTGTGTTGAATAAAGATTCCCCCTCCGATTCGAAATCGTCAGTCATCATTTCTTCTTCATTCGTAGCCACCTTCTACTCCTTATTTTCTCCAGCTTCTTTCTTTGGTGAGAAAAGCCTCCTGGACACTGGGGGTTTGCCCCCAGTCTGGATCACTGATGCTGGTTTGTTGGTGCTGGATTCTCCTATCTCCATGGACTTCGAATCCCTCTCAGCCTTTTTGTTTCTTTGGTGTCTGCGCCATTGGGAGCGAGACATAAGATTCTTCCCTTTGTAATTTTCCAACCTAATTTCCTCTCTCCTGTTTGAATTGAATTACTTTCTGTATGCCATCGCAGTTCTACCACCCTGGCCATAGCTTCGCCACTTCCCTTTTCCCTTGTCAGCCTTTACTTGCAGCCATCTGTCAGTGGGGATTTCTGCAGGTAGTTTGAAAGAGACTTTCTTCGCCCCCTTGAGATAAGGACTATCTGTCCTTATTGGCATAGTTCTGCCACCATTACCAGGATTTGAAGGCATTCTACCCTGGTAACCCCAGCCAGATGCAAAAGGAATTCTCTCGAATGCCTCTGCTATTTCCCTGTCATATACAGCTGCACATCTGGGACATATTAAACACTCCGTTCCAATTTTGTGGCATCGAACCAGGAATTCGAGCAAACTCTCATCAGCTTTTGGGTAAACTTTGTACAGTTGGTTGTCTTGCCACCAGTTAACCCCTATTCTTTCACGCTGGGCCCTCTCGAACTCTGCAGCAATTCTTGGGTTACATATGATGTTGCACCTTGGGCACAACAACTTATCCTGGTTTCTTTTATGACAATGAAAGAGATATTCACGCAAACTTGCGTCTTTCCTAGGTAAATTCTCCCTTCTTTGCTCTCTCTCCCTCTCTAAGCAGCGTTCAACTTCTTCCATCTCCGCGTTGGGTTGTTCAAGGTCAACCATGTTCACTCCTAACGTCTGACCATCAAAGATCTGGACCTTTTCGAATTTTACCCTGAGGCCCTCAGTAGCCTCAGTCAATTTTTTGTCATCAGCAAGTGGGCCATCAACAGCCTTCATTGCATCACTCAGTATCTTTGCTTTAAGCACCTTTGGGAGGCCCTTAGTAGCCTCTGTTTCATTCCTGATAAAGATAAAGTCCCCATCTTCTTTGAATTTGTTCTCTGACTCAACTTTCCTCTCAGCAATCTCCACCACATTAATGTTTAGAGGTTCAGCATGGTTAGTTTCCGCCATCAGCAACAGATCCGTGTCAACCTTCATTGGATTCTTTCCTTTGTTTGAAAATTTGAGCCTGCCTTCTTTGATTGCGTTCGGTATCAGATCCCTGAAAAGAAAGCATTGTGAGGTTTTATGACCTAAAAAGTTATGATATTTGCAAAAGCCTCTCTTCTTCCTTTGTTCCAACGGAGGAACTTTAAGGTTAGGAGGAACTATTAATTGGCCATCTTTGACAAGCAAGTCAAATATTTCATCACATTTAGTTATGTCAAACATATAAATTTTCTTAGGGAATTTATCATTCTTTTCATTTTCAATAGGATTCTTTTCATTTGAAGGAATCAGAACTTTGCAAGAATAAGGGGGTGCTTCTTTTAGTTCTGCAAGATCTATTTCGAACTGATCGAATTCATAAGGGTCTTGAGAATCATCTAGACTCCCCTCTTCAGCCTCTATATAGGCTATTCTCTGTTTTTTGTGATTTTTACTGGCCCTAGCCTTTTCAGCTTTTAATCTTTCGACCTGTCTGCTAGTTGGGCCATATCTCTTAGATACTGTGTATCCAATTTCTTTCGAATGGAATAATCCAGGCCCCCAGCGGCCATTTCGACCAATTGATGTTCAAGGACCACTGTAAAGCATCTAGATTTTAATAGACGAAACCTATTCAAATAATCATCTATTGGTTCTATGAATTTTCTCTTAATGCTTGCTAATTCTTTCAAACTTATTTTAGATTGACCCATGTAAAATTGTTCATGGAAGAGCCTTTCTAAATAAGGCCACGTGTCTATAGATCCAGGAGGGAGGGTTGTGAACCAAGTAAAAGCATTCTTTGTTAGAGAACTTGGAAAATATTGTATCCTAAGGTTTACATTATTTGCTATATCTCCTGCCTCAGTCAAATATCTTGCTATATGTTCCACTCTTGATTCACTTGTATCTCCAGCAAATTTTGTAAACTTAGGAACTTTACAACCCTTGGGTAATTCTGATTGCAAAACATAATCTATAATAGGGGACGTATAATTTAGTCTCCTAAATCCTGAGTTTAAACCATTCTGGGCCATTATTCTTTTGATCATAGTGGTTAGGTTATTTTCTGTCACTAAATTGTCATTTCTAATTCTATGAACAACTTCATCTGCGTTTTGGTCCCTATTTACCACCATTATTTGTCTAGGCTGCTCCTCCTGAATTTCCTGAACTTTCTGTTGCCTTAATATTGCCCCTATATTTATTTCTTCGACCACTTGTCTAGGGGGTCGATTTTTTTCAATTGTGGGTTCTTCATTTCGAATCACCTCTGGATTTTATCTACGTCTTGCGGTAGATCGGGGCACCAAAGAAATCTGCTATTCTAGCCATCTGGGCTGCATTTTCTTGGTTTGTTCTATTTATATTCTGGATCAGGGGATTAAAAATAGAATTTATTTCACGGGCTAGGACTCCTACCATATCATGATTGCTATCATCCATTTGTTGCCTAAGCGCTGCCTGACTATTAGTTGTAAGGGTAGGCAATTGGGCAAAGTTTCCTAGACTCTAGGGATTTGGACCCAAATGATTCATTCCTGAACCAGACCCTTGGAATGGGGATGAAGTTGATTCATTATGTAACCCCTGCCATAAACGAAGTTGGCATCTCATATGGAGGGTTTCTGGGTCTCAAGGCCTCAAAGCTTGGAGGCCTAGTGGGGTCGAATATTGTTGATTCCCTGTGTGTGGCATAGTTTGCATTGATGACATGTTCGATGGCATTTCTATTGTACTTACAGGGATCATATTCGAACTGTCAACGGGGGGATGGTATTGGATGCATCAATTGAACTTGAAACGATTGTTGCAGCCCCTTGTGGGGGATTTTGCCCCCCATCTTGGTTAGTTGTGTTAACCATTGCTTTAGTACGTTGTCTTCTGGGTATATGTGGATTACTATTCTTTATTTTACCGCTTCTAAGGTTCATATAACGAAATGTGCTCCAAACTCAGAAGATCCTACAAATTTTCTAATAGGTTTAAATACAAAAATTTATTATGACACTGTCCCATTGGGCGTGCCAATTTGTTTACAATGATTTCTAGTAAACAACTGCTAGTCCCCCAATTATTGGTTATTTGCAGGATCGACTAGATTGATCCTAGGACACATGTGTCATAATTCAATTTCGTATTCATATTCATTGTTTTCATAAGTTTCTATTGTATCTTTTAATATGGAATGTAAGACTCTTAAATTTCTCTAAATCTGTCTAAGGAAATGTATTGACTGAATGCGTTAAGAAAGTTTCGATTTAAACTTAAAATCTGACGTTTGAATGCAAAAATGAAGGCTTCTAGAAAATGTAAAGGTTTCTGGAAATGTAAAGCGTTTGAATGAAAGAACAAGACAATAAAGTAAATTTTCTGAAAAGATAGAGTGTTTGAATAAGATATAAAGTTTTCTGGAAATGTAAAGACATGTGCAACGAAATGTAAAAGGAAACAAAAGTATTTAAGAATAAAAATACTGTAAAGACGAAAGGAATGTAAAAGAACTTGACTTTAAATTATGAAAAGACACGATGTTCAATACGTACATGTTATCTTCTAAACTCGTTTCCCTATATCACGGTAGTTCGAGTATTTTGAGATTTTTTAGTACACAAGTGAACACACCAATTGTAACATAAAAATACCTATTTATAGTATTTCGACCCTAACGGTCTTGCTCTACAATTATGCCACGTTCGAAGCATGCATGCCTCTCTCGTTCACTGGCTTCCACGCGTCTTCTACAAATGGCGCCTTTATTTCAAATTCGAATCTTGCGCTAGCGAAGTATTTCCCTGTCTCTTTCGATTCAAATCATAAGTAATCTGTTTGGACTGCCCCAACTCTTGCACAAAAAAGTCTCTTTATTTTAAGCATGAAGATGCCAGATCGAAACCCACCAATCTCACTCGAAATCTAAGAGCCTTTTAAAATAATGGTTTTTATTTCTTTAACCAATACTCATTACTGATGCAAATTTGTCTTTAACTTTTAGACTTTTATCTGAAATATCTCTTTGCCATCAAAGTATCCCCTTATTCGAAATTGCCAGCTAACAACCATCCAAACCATGTATGGATGAATTAATGTTATAGTTTGAGAAAGAGATAAATAAAAGTTTGAGCTCTTTGAAGCAAGTTTTCACATATTGTGTAAACCCTGGTGAGAGTGACACAATATGTATTGGTTTCAGAAGATGGTTTAAATCTCGATGTTTAGTCAAAGGAAATTTATTTCTAGGACGCCCCATAAAATTTATATTCAAGATTTATTGGTGTCATGAACTAGCTTATGCCGAAGTGTGAACAACTTATTCTCACTACTTCTGAACCTGAAGTGATTTTGACTGAATCTTATAATCCAGATTATCCTCAGCCATATATTCTAGTTGATGAAGCTTCTACTTCTGGACATGTTGAACTGAAGCTTACATCTGATACACATGCTTCTACACCTACTTTTGATATTGTGATTTCTTATGGTATTGAGAAGTCTTCTACTTTAGGATTTGAAGAAATGCCTCAAGTGATCATGGAGATTCTTGAAGAGATCAAGCAAGAGAATTTTGTTGTGGGAACACGTCTGGAAAAACATGATGGAATGTTTAAAGAGAAAGCTGAAACCAACTCCAAAATCACCGGACTACCGGAAGTGGTTATGTCAAGGATGTCTCCTCCTCCATAAACCCTTTGTTTGTTACCTTTCCATTTTTTATATTTTAGTTTATCTTCTAGTTTTCACCTTTTTAAATTTGTACCTTTATCTTTCTTAATCAATGAAGATCTTATTTCTGTTTTAAAGTTATACGTCTTCTTGATTAATGAAAAAGGAGGAGAAAGTAGATGATTTTGATATGCATATTTCTTACACTTATCCCATACATATTCTGATACTTTTTTGCCTCTAACAATGTTTGGCTGATGTTACACCCCAAAATTTGCCCTCCATCTACTCAAGAGATTTCATACATCCATACTCAAGGATTCCTCAAGAGTTGATCAGACAAACTCTCTCCTAGACAATCAACCCAAACTAGGGTTTGGTATCTCTCAAGTCAAGATGGATTTCCAACATCTCCAATGGCCCTCATGCCTCCTCATATGCTTCAAAGATTCTCCATGTCAAGTTTCAAGCTTCACAAGTCAAGTTTCCTCAGACAATTGCTCAAATGGTTGAAAATCGGGTGTATTGGACAAAAAGTCAACTATGGTCAACATCTGATCAAAACTTCGATTTTTGGTCAACATCCTCATTTTGAAGTTACATTCATCATTTGATCAAGGGTTGATCATGATTCATCAAGAAAACTCAAGATTTGCTCAAAGTCAAACTTTCTAAATTAGGGTTTCAGGTGAAAAGTCAACTGAACTTTGGTGATCATAACTTTCTCATACTTTCTCGAAATTTTCCACCACCTCTTGTTTTGAAGGAAATTCAATTCTCTACAACTTCATGTCTCACAAGAATGTCCAAAAATGCTTCATTTGAGAGGTATAGCTCAAAACATTACAGGTCATTTTCAAAGTCAACAAAAAGTCAACTTTTTGTTTTGAAGATATATTGAGCATGGTAACTCCAATTGAGATGAGACCAAAGACATTGTTTAGAGGACTCTTAGAGATTTCCAAAAAGTCCAAGAACACTCAAAAATGTGGAAAATTGAGCAAGATACACTATTCAGAAGTTGGGCAATTTTGGACAATTGCACAAAAGGACATTTTGGTCAAAATGCAAAATTTTCCAAATGGGCCTATAATATTTTGATCCAAACTTGTTCATGACAATATTATTGACCCATAAATGCTTGACATTGGTAATTTTCTATTTTTGTGATTTATATTTGAATTTTACAACATTTAATTCAAAAATAAATTATGTAAAATATGAAAATTAAGTTATTTTTTCAATTAAGTTGGATTTATATCTCTCTTAATGTCCAAGAAAGCCCACAACCATTACCAAATTCGTGGCTCATGCATATGGAAGGAAAAAATCAAGTTTTAAAGAAAATTTGATTTGTATTTATTGGAAAATATTTGCACATTCAATTTCCAATCTTTTTTCCTTGTTTTTTCTCTTCCAATCTCTTCTATAAATTGCCAGCATTGTGTACAAACCAAGAGAGGAAACCCTAGCTCAAGCATAACCCTAATTCTTGCAAAATTTTTCCAAGAATCTTTGAAATTCGAATTTCAATTTCCAGCAGGTTTCAGCCTCCAAACATCATTCCATCGTGCTCAGTGGGTAGGTTTGAGTAAGAATGCACCATTGCCTTTGATTAAAACACACTGAATCGATGCATATGCATACATACATATTCAATTTCTTTTGATTTTTGCATTTGATTATCCTGTGTGTATTAATCGTTTCTAATGCCTTTTTTGTGTTCATGAGACCCCATAGGTTCGATCTGGGCCATCGTTACTGGTTTTGAACGTCAGAATCGCATTATACCATTACTAGGGCTTTTCGAACTGTTAGCATCGTATCTCTTTTTGCAGGCCGATTCAGTGAAAACGAAGACCACCAATGGACTCGCAGACCCCGATTTAGGGGGGGTAGCCTTAACCTCAGCCCTTGATCTTTCGTATTTTTGCAGGTTCGATTTTTGCCTCACCGGAGAAGACGACCGGAGCTAGGGCTCCGGCGTCGTTGAATGCGTGGACTCCGGTTTGGCTCGCGTGGCAAGTCTGAGTGTTCTGATTCGTCTGTTTGTAAGTGACTGGGACCCATGGCTGACTGTGTTTTGACTTCATAAACTCAGGCCACGTGAACACTTATAATCACAACTTTGCAAATTCCAAACACCAAAGGCAACGTGGCGTAGTGGTAGAGGCAAGCAGACTTAAGATTCCACCAAGAGGTTCCCAGTTCGAACCAGACCAGGACCTTTCTTTTTGCAAGTTTGAGAAACTCTAACTATTTTTTCCTATTTTCCTATTTTTTCTATTTATTTAATATTTTTCATGTTATTTTAATTCTTTTCATGATTTTTATTCTACATTAAAAAATTACCAAAAAATATTTTCTTTTTACATTATTTTCATAAAAATCTTTATTTAATTTAATAAATTAAAAAATATAATTTTTGCATGCATATTTATTTTATTTTTATTTTTGCATTTAAATCATTATAAATTGCATTTTAATTATTAAATCTTTTCCAAAAAATCCCAAAAAATTATTTTAATCTATTTACCTTATTTCCAGCATATATTAATTTTCTCATATTAAAATGCGCATTTTTCTAACATTTTTCCTCTTATTCAATTCACCTCGTATTTTCCGATTTCTCATTCTTTCACAGGTTGTTCCAATTCAGACATTTCTTTTCCGTTTTTTCTATTTTTTCCCAATAATGTAATTGCTCATGGATTGTAATAGTTTAATTTAGGACTTTTACTTTCCGCACTCCTAATTATGTATCTGCCCCAAAGCCATGTAATAGCGTAGATTTACCTTTCCGCACTTTACATTCCGCATTTTACTTTCCGCACCCTTATCAATTGTTAGTAACTAGGCGTGTATGGCAAGATAATAATAGGACATAGCTCACACTAAATTTCAAGATAAAATATCTGAATTTGACACACTTCTTTCACACACGCACCCCTTAGGGTAATTCTCTCTCGATGCCTTTCGATTCAAAATGGTCATGTCCCTCGAGCGTAGAGGTATTCTAGCACCGTTGCCTTCAAACAAATCATCATAGTCCCTTCGATACAAAGATCATAGACCCACGATGTCGCCTCCGAATACATGATCTTGACCCTCGATTGTCGCCTCGAAAAATGATGATAGTCCCTTGAATGTGCTAGGATACTTCCTGAGTTGCCTTCTATGACCATCCGATGTCCCTTGAATGTCCGCTTACATCCAGAATGGAGCTACCTACTAACTAATGGTATGGCTAGCTATTCTAAAGGAATGTAGAAGTACAACAAAACGACCAATTGGGTAAATAAGACTTTTAGTTGCTTGCTCTATCAAATGCTTTTCACACACACACTTTTTCAAAGTTCAAATTCTTTTCAAAATTCAAAACATTTCCGAACACTTTGTATACACTCCTACATGAGTCATTACAAAGTCAAAGCGAAATGCCTTTTTCAAAACATCTTTGTCAAACACACGAAAGCAATTTTAAAAGTGATCTAGAGCAACTAAGAGCCGTAGATAACTACGGATGGAAAGGGTGCTAATACCTTCCCTTTTCATAACCATTCTCCCGAACTCGAGAATCTAACGAAGGTCTTTTTTACTTTTACCTTCCCTTAATTGGATAAAAATAAAAGTCGATGGCGACTCTTGCTATCCGCACATTTGGATACAAAAATCCTCAAGTCGGTTCACGTATCACGTGGCGACTGCTGAGGACAAAATAGAAAAGAAATTACCTTAGGGATTTCTAGATAACTTTTATCGCTTTTGTTTGACTTGTATGCTTTATCTTTAAGGGTTTCTTGGGTATTATATTGTTGGGGATCCTACACCGGATCCGGGTTTCCTTTTAGGTAAGTGGCATTAGATCATCGCGACCGCTAGGCGTATAACTACGCGGTCAACATGATGGCTACGTTAGCGTGACACTTTGGTTGTCCGATACTCTTCATTCCCAAGTTGAAGAAAGTATTTGGCTTCTGCGTGGTGTCATCAGCGCTAACTAAACTTTTAGAACCTTAATTGACCCATCTTGGCCATTAGAAGGTAGTGAGATGGCGGCTTTGGTGTAGACCAAGGTTGGTTGATACTCGATGCTACGCTCATTGAGATTAGACTTTTGGGACATTTTCGATCGACCACTTGGCGTCGTATTGAAATAAGCGCCTCTGAGAAAGATCTATGATATGAGATTCCTAGAACCGGTTACTATTATAGGACGGGATGAACCAACTCAAACTTTTGGTAGGGTAATCACCTATACCTCATGCAAGCCTTAACCCTAGGCTCATTGTGTGAATTGCTTGTGTGTGCTAAACATGACATCATGACATCATTCGCATTGCATATCATTTCTAACTATTTCAAGGACCTAGGGATTTATCTTTGCTCTGTTTTGTAGGTATTATGGCTTCTAGAAAGACTATCCGAATCAACTTCATGGGTATCCTTCTCGACTCAAAAATTGGTTTGAAATTCCGACCATGCTCAGTTCATCAAAAGGCATGGTTATCTACTTGATTTGGTTATCTCCGGTTTTGAAGAAGATATGATGCATGTCCTATTCCAGTTCTTTGATCCGAAACACCATTGCTTTACCTTTCCAGATTATCAGTTGGTTCCTACCTTGGAAGAGTTCTCTAAGCTACTTGGGGTACCTGTTCTTGATCAAATGCCATTCACCGGTTTAGAAAAGGTTCCTAAGTTCGAAGACATTGCATCCGCTTTACATCTTAAGCGCTCAGACATTGAAGCCAATTGGGAAACTAGGAGTGGAGTTAAGGGTTTACTTTCCAAGTTCTTAATCAAGAAAGCCCGAGAATTCCTCAAAGTTATGAGTTTCCATGCATTTGAAAACATTGTGGCCTTGCTAATTTATGGTTTGGTTCTATTTCCTAACTCGGATCAATTCATAGACATCAACGCCATCAAGTTGTTTCTTACCCGCAATCCTGTGCCTACCTTTCTTGGAGATATCCTACATTCTCTCCACACTCGTACTATCAAAAGACAAGGAACTCTCATGTGTTGTATACCGTTACTTTCAAGGTGGTTTATTTCGCACCTTCCTCCATCAGTTTTGAAGAATGAACAAAGGTTGAGATGGTCTCAAAGATTGATGTCACTCTCTCATTCCGATATCCGTTGGAATCTTTTCTCTCAAAAAGATTTCACCTTCATTGAGCGTTGTGGAGAATTCCCTAATATACCACTACTTGGTATAAGGGGAGGTATTACTTACAACCCTTCCTTAGCTCTACGTCAGTTTGGTTTTGCTCGAAGAGATGGTCCACATGATACGCTTCTCCAAGTTGTTGTGTTCGACTACAATCACGATCTCCAGAATTACCGACGAAGGTTTATACATGCTTGGGGCATGGTAAAGAAGACTGATACCAAGACTTTGGGGCACCCGAACTCCATTCCTTGGGAACCTTACCTCAAATGGGTGCGAGCTCGAGCTCAAAACCTCATGATGCCATTCACGCTGTTCTACGGTAATTATGGAACCTGTTGCTATAGGTGACGTACCCTATGCTGTTCTCCATCCTGACATGCCTACTAATTTTGAAGACTTGAAGAGATCCTGGATTCAGCTCAAGGAAGAGAGGGATACCTTTGAAACTCAATGCTATGCAAGCGAGAAGAAAGTGTTAGAGTTGACCAAGCTACTTCATGAGGAGCGAAGCATCAATGCCTACATCGGCACCAAGAGGAAACGCCCATGGGAGACTTAGAGCTTTAGGATGTTTATGTTTTCTTTTATTGCTTTGAACTATCTCTTGTACTTAAAAAGAAAAATAATAAAAAGAAGTACTAATAAATGTTTGTTCATTGCTTGTTTAACAAATTTAAATCTCTTAGGTCCTTGAAAACATTGCATTGCATTCGCATAAACATTGCATAGCATAGCATATCATAACATTGCATCACAGGTACATTGGAGATTGGTTTTCTCATTTGCTCGCTATTTATTTTAGCAGCAATGGCTCTTGAACAGACTGTCAAAGATCTCCAGGCTCAGAATGCTCAGTTTCAACAGATGTTTACCAGCTTGGTCCAAGGCCAAGAAGATTTGAAGAAGCTCATCAACAGAAAGAAGAAGGTTGTTGGTCTCCTCAACATGGGTAGACGTTTCAAAGGAGGTCCTAAAGTGGTCAGCCGTATTGAGCTCTCTGAAGGAAGTGTCCATATTGAGGGGAGTACCAAGGGTGATGAAGGTGAACATCGTGAGCCAAAGAAAGGAGGAGAGGATCATTCTGATTATGGCCAGTACTCTGAGGAAGATGACAAGTACAAGCAACTTGAAGATCGCCTGAATGCTGTGGAAAACCTGAAAATGTCCGGGCTGAATTTTGATGACCTGAGTCTTGTCCCTGGTGTTGTGATTCCTCCCAAGTTCAAAATTCCTACTTTTGCTAAATATGATGGCATGTCTTGCCCTAAGTTGCATTTGAAGTCCTATGTCCAGAAGATCAATCCCACATGATGATGAAAGTTGTGGATGCACTATTTTCAAGAGAGTTTGTCGGAACCGGTTGGAATGGTACTATCACTAGAGAATGACCGTATCCGTACTTGGAATGACTTAGCTGATGCTTTCTCTGCAGTATGAGTACAATCTTTGAATTGACACCCACTCGCATGCAACTACAAAGCATGTCTATGGGTCGTGACGAGAAGTTCAAGGAGTATGCTCGAAGTGGAGATCTAGCGAGCGAGTTCAACCACCCTTGTCCAATAGGGAGTTGGTTGATATGTTTATGGGAACAACAGCCCATTCTTCAATCATCGATTGGAAATTCTTCATCCGGATTCACCGGTGATATTGATTGAGCATTGGCTGGTATCAAAAGTGGGAAGATTCAGAGTCATCTTCAAATCTGCAAAGAGATCTTTTGGTGCTAAGAAAGAAGCCAATTGTGTATGGTCAAAAAGCGAGCCAAGACCGACCGCGCTCAATCTGGGGGCGGTTGTGATCTCGATCCTACATCGGCCAACCTCGGTGAGACAGCGTAGCGAGCGCGCCACGAAGACGTTTACGAAGATCAACATGCCTTTGTCGCAAGCCTTGCAACACATGTTGAATGCAGAGTGATAACCTTGAGGATCCTCCTCGAATGTCAACACTTCCTCTCCAGTACAATCCTAATGCTAAGTGTGCTTACCATTCCAATAGCCGAGCACGACAACGACAATTGTTGGGCTCACGAAGAACAAGATTCAAGATATGATTGAAGCTAAGCAGATTGAGTTTGATCCTCTGTTGAGACTCCAAATGTGATCAACGCGCCTATGCCTAACCATGACAAGAGTTCCAATCTTTGTTGGCGGCGATACTTATGTTTTCAACATAGATGACTTGACCATTCCTCGATGATATTAAGAAGAATTTGTTGCAGGCGGTGTCAATCCGGGATGCCCGAGAATTGTCGTTGGTGCCCATCTGCACTTGATGGTTGCGCTTGGTTGAGAAGGCGCGTTCGATGTATGATGGACAACCGTGAGATACTATTTACGAAACCACCGTGCGGAAGTGTGAAGAAATGTCTAAGTTGAAGGTTGACAATGCGAACGAAACTGTACCATCTGTGGGATACCTTGGGGCAGCCAAGTGGAAAGTATGATTACATGGTGAAGTACATCACGATAAAGATTCCTATTGAAGATGTTAAAGCGACGGATGGGGCGATGATTTCCCGAAGACTATCTTGATGTTAACACAATAAGGATTTCCTCTGCGATTACATGCCTAGAGTGGCACCTCTCATCATTACCTCTCCAAGACCGGTTCCATATTCCTCGACAAAGCTATCCCTTAGAACTATGGGTGATGTTTACTATCATGGCGTCAAACAAGACCCTCGACCATTGAAGATCACTTCGCTGAAGTTTCTATTCACGACATCGACAACGTCCCGGATCCAAGGTGACGAACCGGAAGGGTATTCTCCGAGATCTCTCCTCCAAAAGACACTGCGACTCACTCGCATTCCGCTACTCAACCAATATCCTAGAGGAAAGAACGGTGACTCATCCTGCTCAACCGAAGTACCAAAGGAAGTTTGAAGACACCTCAAACAAGAAATGGAGGAAATTCGAAGATCATCAAGAAGAGTGATTACAATGTTGTGGAACAATTGGGATGACTCGTCCAAGATCTCCATGCTTGCTCTGCTCTTGCTCGAGGCTCATGCTAATGCCTTGGTGAAGTTTCGAAGAATGCTCATGCCGCAAGACACTACCATCGATCGAAGTTTGTATTGCAAGCCTGGCTGCCAACAACGGCCTAAACTTCTACGATCTTGATATGACTCTCCGGAAGAAACACAACAAAGCCTTGCACATCTGAATGCAAGGGCACTACACTATCTCATGTTTTGGTAGATACGGTTCTGCTTTGAATATCCTTCGAAGGCGCTTGATGTCGAAGGGTTGGTTCGAGACCGTGACATTATCGTGAGAGCTTTTGATGGTTCTAGCGAACAGCTTGGAGAACTCACTGCTGTTAAAGTCGGTTCCGACTTTTGATTCTACTTTCTTTGTCATGGACATCCGTTACTCTTACCTACTCGGACGCCCTTGGATACATGGGGGGCTTACCTCTACCTTGCATCGGTGAAATATCCGGTGAAAGGGAAGGTTGTTACAGTGTGGTGAAGAGGAGTACATGGTCATCATCTGATCATTCCGTTATCTTGAGATGGAAGGTGAATTCTTGAGACTCCTATCAAGCTTTTGAAACAATACCAGTCATGCCTGACTCTCCGTCCTCCTGAAGTTGCTCAAGTTCCGCCTAGGATGGCCTTGAAAGATGCTCAAGCTCTTGTAACAAGGAGGTAGTGCTATTTGGGGACAGCTCCACGATCTTCCTTTCAAATTTGACAAGACTGGTTTAGGCTTCACCATCAAGGGTCAAGATGATACGCCGCGAACGTGCCGCCAACTTCCTTCCGCATCGGCCAGTGGAATCCATGCTATAGAAAGCGACAACACTTCGACATCGCAAGTGGATCTTCCAACTCGGATCATGGGCTCGAATTGGAAGGCGAAGGCGTCATACCAATCTCCTTTAGCCGGAGTAATTGCTCTTGTTTTGTTTTGCTTTTCGTATTTCTTTATGTTTTGAACCATAAACTTTGAAAGCCTAGTGCCTTGCCGGGCATCATGGCTCGTTCGAGGTTATTATCGTTTCGTATTATCATTCAATAAATCGTTGGACTTTTGCATTCAATTGTTTGTTTTCATTCTTTTACTTTATCACCCCTTCAAAAGCTATGTGTTTCTTACACACCCACGTGATACACTCGAATCACTCGAATCTAATAACACTATGCTAGTGCTAAATATGACTCGATAATCCGATCTACCAAGCCGAAGGAAAGTGAGGAAGATTGTGAAGTGCCGGAGAACTTGCCAGACTGCTGCAAGAGGAGCGAGTTATACCACCACGAAGAGCAAGTTGAGGTTGTGAATTTGGGCTTGACGAAGCAGAAAAGAGATCAAGATAGGAGCGGGTCTTGAGAATGTTAAAGAAAGGTTGGTTCGGATGCTACGAGACTATGTTGAGGTTTTGCTTGGTCATACGAAGACATGCTGGTTTAGACATTGATATTGTGGTACACGATTGCCGACAAAGAAGGTTTCTCTCGGTGAAAGAAGGTTCGTCGCATGCGCCTGAGATGTCGAGAAAATCAAAGCCGAAGTTATGAAGCGCAACGCTGGTTTCTTAGCTGTCACCTCTTATCCCTGGGTTGCAAATGTGGTACCCGTACCTAAGAAGGATGGCAAAGTATGAATGTGGATTACGAGATCGAACAAAGCGAGTCCGAAAGACGATTTCCCACTTCCTCATATTGATGTTACGGTTGACAACACCGCTCGGAAAAGGTTTTCTCCTTCATGGATGGTTTCTCCTTACAATCGGATCAAAATGGCTCGAAGACATGGAGAAGACTACTTTCGTTACGGTGGGGCACTTTACGCTACAAGGTTATGCCGTTCGGATGAAGAACGCGGCGCCACTTATCGCGTGCTATGGTGACATTGTTCCATGACATGATTCATCACGAGATAGAGGTCTCGTCGGCGACATGATAGCTCGATCACGGTGAGGAAGAACATCTTGATCATTTGCGGCTGTTTGATGATTGAAGAATCTGATGAGACTCAATCTAACAAGTGCACCTTTGAGTCGGATCCGGAAAACTCCTAGGGTTTGTAGTCGATGGAAGAGGTATTGAGGTTGACCCGCCAAGGTTAGAGCCATTCAAGAGATGCCGCCCGCCGAGAAGGAAGTCGAGGAGGTTTCTTGGGCCGATTAAACTACATTGCGATTCATTGCACACCTAAGCGCTACGGTGAGCCAATCTTCAAGTTACTTAAGAAAGATCAAGTAGTGGAATGGAGCGCGATTGCCGGATCGCTTTTGACAAAATCAAGGAGTACCTCTGAATCCTCCCATCCCGATGCCACCTACGAAGGAAGACCTCTTATCATGTACTTGGCGGTGTTAGAGAACTCAATGGGGTGTGTGTTGGGGCAACATGACGAGTCAGTCGAAAAGAGCATGCAATATACTACCTTAGCAAAAAGTTTACCGTGTGAAACAAGATACTCACAGCTCGAGAAAACTTGCAACGCTTTGCTTGGGCTGCTCGGCTAAGGCATATATGTTGACTCACACTACCTTATTGATTTCAAGATGGATCCGATAAAATACATCTTTGAGAAACCACTCTCTCCGGAAGAATAGCAAGATGGCAAATGATCTTGATGAGTATGACATCCGGTATACTTCTCGAAAGCGATCAAAGGAAGTGTAGTGGCGATCATTTGGCTCATTAAGCCGTAGATGACTATCGATCTATGCGATTCAATTTCCAAATGAAGATGTTCTACTAGTCACGATTGCGAAGAACCAGGCCAGACGAAGGACACGGACAAGGATCCGATGGACCATGGTCTTGATGGAGCCTCAAACGCACTTGGCAATGGCATTGGCGCCATCATTACATCCCTACCGCGACATCGCCTTTCACCGCCAGACTTTGTTTTAGTTGCACTAATAACATGGCGAATCTGGCGTGCATCATGGGTCTTAAAGCGCTATTGACCTACGAATCAAGTTCTTACAAGTGTATGGAGACTCGACTTTGGTGATCGGATTAAGTGGGATACGAAACATCGAATCTCATTCCATATCGAGAGCATGTTACGAGTTTGATCCCCTACTTGAAGAGATTACTTTGATCACATTCCACGAGAAGAGAATCGGTTGGCGGACGCATTGGCTACTATGTCGTCTATGTTCAGGTCGAGATGGGACAACGAGGCTCCCGGATCATCATTGAGAGGTTTGAACCAACAGTATTGTTGTGAGCTTGACACGAGAGAAACCTTGGTACTATGACGTTAAGAGGTATCTTGAGACTCGGGAATATCCCGAGGGCATCTTAATGATAAAAGTTCATGAGAAGATTTGCATCTAAATTCTTCTCAATGGCATCCTATACAAGCGCAACCACGACTTGTGCTTACTCATTGTGTAGACGAAAACCGCAATGCGTATCATGGAAGAGTTACACGAAGGCGAATTTGGTACCCACTCCAGTGGACACACCATGGCTAAGAAGATTTTGAGAACAGGTTACTATTGGTCCACCATGGAAGTTGATTGTCACCGCTATGCTCGATCTTGTCACAAGTGCGGTTATGCCGACAAAGTGCGTACCTCCGGTACCTCGAATGTTTTAACTTCTCCTTGGCCTTTTGCAATGTGGGGCATTGACATGATCGGAGAAATCAAGCCCACAGCTTCCAATGGACATCGTGTCATCCTTGTGGCAATCGATTACTTTACCAAGTGGGTAGAAGCAACCTCGTATGCATCTGTTACCAAGAATGTTGTGGCTCGATTTATCAAGCATAATCTTATTTGTCGGTATGGCACTCCCGAAAGGATTATCACAGATAACGGCTCTAATCTCAACAACAAGATGATCACCGAACTCTGCACGCAGTTCAAGATCAAGCATCACAATTCTTCTCCATATCGGCCTAAGATGAATGGCGCAGTGGAAGCCGCCAACAAGAACATTAAGAAGATTATACAGAAGATGACAGTGACTTACAAAGATTGGCATGAGATGTTACCATTTGCTCTTCATGGTTATCGCTACACACGAACATCCACAGGGCAAACCCCTCTCTCTCGTATACGGTATGGAAGCCGTCTTACCCATCGAGGTTCGGATACCCTCAACGAGTCCTCCAGAGGCGAGTTAGGCGAAGGTGGGTCCGTTCGCCTTGACGGATTAACTTGATCGATGAGAAGCGACTCGCGTCCATACGCCATGGGAGTTATCGAAGCGAATGATCGAGCATTTAACAAGAAGGTCAAGCACCGAGTCTACCAAGTCGGTGATCTAGTAGTCAAGCGCATCATTCTTCCACAAGGTGATCCCAGGGGCAAATGGACTCCCACATACGAGGGACCATTTGTAGTCAAAAAAGATTTTCCGCGGAGCTATGATACTTAGCACCATGGACGGTGAAGACTTCCCACACCCTGTGAACGCAGACATAGTCAAAAAATACTACGCATAAAATAGACCCGCTAGGTCGACGAACCTAGGAAAAAATAAGGGCATCCTGACGAACCAAAAGGGTTCGGGCAAAAATTAAGGATATATACAAAACATGTACACCGCAAGTCGAAAACACGAAAGGCGGCTTGGGCAAAAAGGTATCGGTGAAAACCCGAAAGGGCGGTCTAGGCAAAGTTAGGGATTTAAGCGTACGACTATGTCTCTTCGGATCACACCCGGACTACTATCGGCATTCAAGATTCAAATGGCGAAGATCGTCTACTCACTTTCTCGTGCAAGGAGATGAGATAGTTGAAATATATGAGTACTAGCATAGTTGGAACTTAACGAGATTGTTTCCGCATAGCTTTTTACCTTTCTTGTGTACAAACTACTTGGCCATACGCCACCTTTCAAATAAACGCAAACTTCCTTCTCTTTACAATTTTTGTTGTCGTTTGCAATAAGTCCAACGTTTGCTTTGAATGACTATACGCATTTGACAATAAGAATCTAATCACAAACATACGAAGAGTGAACATGCAAAAGTACTTACTACAGGCTCCAAGAATTGAGATGACGACGAAAGTCACCAAATGGTCCCCACAGAGCATGATCCCCACAAAGGTGTCACTCAACACACCTTCCCCAGCGGAGTATATGTTAATCCACAAGCAGTGATTCCACTCAACCGAGCAACGTTACATCAGTCTCCAAGCAGTAGCACTTCATCCCCAGCGGATATTTCTCAATCCTCTCGCTTCTCCCCGGCAGCAGTATCCAGACTCAAAACTTGGTCAGATAGTGCATCGGAGGAAACATACACCTTTTATTCCCCAGCTAGAGATTACAACGGACTCCAGACTCTTCTAGCCCGGTCTCTCAGCAACCATCAAATACCCTCCAGCGAGATCTACACTCGGAATCCCCAGTAGAGCATCTCCTAAATTTCCTCAACAGGATCTACATGCAAGGTCCCCAACAGATTGCCTCCCAGACTTTCCTTAGCAGGGTCTATGAGATCTCCAACAACGAGCTTCTCAATCTCTATTTTCCTCAACAGTATCTAGGCCCAGGACTTGGTCAGATAGTGCAGTGGAGGAATCCTGGATATCTTTCTCCTCCTTCAAGAGCGGGGTTTCCATCTACACAATTCCCCAAACAGGAGTCAGAAATCTTCAAACAAAGCATCCGCATCTTCTTCAAGATGGATATGTTTTGAAATATCATAACATCTATCATTCATACATTACTCATAAAGTCATACTTCATGCATATGTCATTCATATACACTGCCATGCATCATACTTTGCATAAAACTAACGAATGTTCTATCAAAGTTTCTCTTGTTTTCTCCAAAACAGTGTGATCACACGCAAAGGGTCGAGATTAAGCCCGAGCCGACGGAAAACTATCGAAAGACCTTCACAAACAGGTCCAGATTAAGCCCGAGCCGACGGAAAACTATCTGAAAGACCGCCTGCAAACAAGTCGGATTAAGCCCCGAGCCGACGGAAAACTATCTCGAAAGACCGCCCCGACGATGGTCCAGATTAAGCCCCGAACCGACGGAAAACTATCCGAAGACCACCCGGTTATCCTCCGATAACAGCAATGGATCAACACCGATGCACAACAGGAAGCTATCCACATTTTGCCAATTACAATCTCCTCGAGTAATCGACGAAGATTTATTCGATTCCTTATTATCAACAGAACTACTGAGTCTAGCGTCGATTGGTTGCCTTGGATGGCATCTTAAGCCCATCTCCGACTATTTGTCAACATCTCTTCACTTTCGAATCGCATATATGGTTAAAAATCAATACAGACCAATAACTTCATTCAAAGGTGAGCACAAAGGCTAACATACGACTCCTCCCGGATGGCATCTTAAGCCCATCTCCGTGCTCCTTCCAGAGACGTCTACAGAGTCTAGCGTACGACTCACTCCCCAGCATCGACCTTTCCAGATGGCGTCTTGAGCCCATCTCCGTCGGCTCTCCTATTCACAACCTCGAGTCTAGCGTACGACTCGTTCCCCAGCGAAGTCTCCAACTTCCAAATGGCATCCGTAAGCCCATTCCGCATCATCCACCAACAGTGCAAAAGTGTACTTGTTCAATCATCTTCTACCTCCGGTCGCGAAAGACAAGCATGTCAATCTAACCCTCCATACAAGAAGATTGAGCAGGGCAGTCATACCCCAAAATTTGCCCTCCATCTACTCAAGAGATTTCATACATCCATACTCAAGGATTCCTCAAGAGTTGATCGACAAACTCTCTCTAGACAATCAACCCAAACTAGGGTTTGGTATCTCTCAAGTCAAGATGGATTTCCAACATCTCCAATGGCCCTCATGCCTCCTCATATGCTTCAAAGATTCTCCATGTCAAGTTTCAAGCTTCACAAGTCAAGTTTCCTCACAATTGCTCGAATGGTTGAAAATCGGTGTATTGGACAAAAGTCAACTATGGTCAACATACAGTCAAAACTTGATTTTTGGTCAACATCCTCATTTTGAAGTTACATTCATCATTTGATCAAGGGTTGATCATGATTCATCAAGAAAACTCAAGATTTGCTCAAAAGTCAAACTTTCTAAATTAGGGTTTCTAGGTGAAAAGTCAATGAACTTTGGTGATCATAACTTTCTCATACTTTCTCGAAATTTTCCACCACCTCTTGTTTTGAAGGAAATTCAATTCTCTACAACTTCATGTCTCACAAGAATGTCCAAAAATGCTTCATTTGAGAGGTATAGCTCAAAACATTAAGGTCATTTTCAAAGTCAACAAAAGTCAACTTTTGTTTTGAAGATATATTGAGCATGGTAACTCAATTGAGATGAGACCAAAGACATTGTTTAGAGGACTCTTAGAGCTTTCCAAAGTCCAAGAACACTCAAAATGTGGAAAATTGAGCAAGATACACTATTCGAAGTTGGGCAATTTTGGACATTGCACAAAAGGACATTTTGGTCAAAATGCAAAATTTTCCAAATGGGCCTATAATCTTTTGATCCAAACTTGTTCATGACAATATTCTTGACCCATAAATGCTTGACATTGGTAATTTTCTATTTTTGTGATTTATATTTGAATTTTACAACATTTAATTCAAAAATAAATTATGTAAAATATGAAAATTAAGTTATTTTTTCAATTAAGTTGGATTTATATCTCTCTTAATGTCCAAGAAAGCCCACAACCATTACCAAATTCGTGGCTCATGCATATGGAAGGAAAAAATCAAGTTTTAAAGAAAATTTGATTTGTATTTATTGGAAAATATTTGCACATTCAATTTCCAATCTTTTTTCCTTGTTTTTTCTCTTCCAATCTCTTCTATAAATTGCCAGCATTGTGTACAAACCAAGAGAGGAAACCCTAGCTCAAGCATAACCCTAATTCTTGCAAAAATTTTCCAAGAATCTTTGAAATTCGAATTTCAATTTCCAGCAGGTTTCAGCCTCCAAACATCATTCCATCGTGCTCAGTGGGTAGGTTTGAGTAAGAATGCACCATTGCCTTTGATTAAATCGTCCAGAATCGCTGCATATACATACATACATATTCAATTTCTTTTGATTTTTGCATTTGATTATCCTGTGTGTATTAATCGTTTCTAATGCCCTTTTTGTGTTCATGAGACCCCATAGGTTCGATCTGGGCCATCGTTACTGGTTTTGAACGTCAGAATCGCATTATACCATTACTAGGGCTTTTCGAACTGTTAGCATCGTATCTCTTTTTGCAGGCCGATTCAGTGAAAACGAAGATCACCAATGGACTCGCAGACCCCGATTTAGGGGGGGTAGCCTTAACCTCAGCCCTTGATCTTTCGTATTTTTGCAGGTTCGATTTTTGCCTCACCGGAGAAGACGACCGGAGCTAGGGCTCCGGCGTCGTTGAATGCGTGGACTCCGGTTTGGCTCGCGTGGCAAGTCTGAGTGTTCTGATTCGTCTGTTTGTAAGTGACTGGGACCCATGGCTGACTGTGTTTTGACTTCATAAACTCAGGCCACGTGAACACTTATAATCACAACTTTGCAAATTCCAAACACCAAAGGCAACGTGGCGTAGTGGTAGAGGCAAGCAGACTTAAGATTCCACCAAGAGGTTCCCAGTTCGAACCAGACCAGGACCTTTCTTTTTGCAAGTTTGAGAAACTCTAACTATTTTTTCCTATTTTCCTATTTTTTCTATTTATTTAATATTTTTCGTGTTATTTTAATTCTTTTCATGATTTTTATTCTGTATTAAAAAATTACCAAAAAATATTTTCTTTTTACATTACTTTCATAAAAATCTTTATTTAATTTAATAAATTAAAAAATATAATTTTTGCATGCATATTTATTTTATTTTTATTTTTGCATTTAAATCATTATAAATTGCATTTTAATTATTAAATCTTTTCCAAAAAATCCCAAAAAATTATTTTAATCTATTTACCTTATTTCCAGCATATATTAATTTTCTCATATTAAAATGCGCATTTTTCTAACATTTTTCCTCTTATTCCATTCACCTCGTATTTTCCGATTTCTCATTCTTTCACAGGTTGTTCCAATTCAGACATTTCTTTTCCGTTTTTTCTATTTTTTCCCAATAATGTAATTGCTCATAGGTTGTAATAGTTTAATTTAGGACTTTTACTTTCCGCACTCCTAATTATGTATCTGCCCCAAAGCCATGTAATAGCGTAGATTTACCTTTCCGCACTTTACATTCCGCATTTTACTTTCCGCACCCTTATCAATTGTTAGTAACTAGGCGTGTATGGCAAGATAATAATAGGACATAGCTCACACTAAATTTCAAGATAAAATATCTGAATTTGACACACTTCTTTCACACACGCACCCCTTAGGGTAATTCTCTCTCGATGCCTTTCGATTCAAAATGGTCATGTCCCCTCGAACGTAGAGGTATTCTAGCACCGTTGCCTTCCAAACAAATCATCATAGTCCCTTCGATACAAAGATCATAGACCCACGATGTCGCCTCCGAATACATGATCTTGACCCTCGATTGTCGCCTACGAAAAATGATGATAGTCCCTTCGAATGTGCTAGGATACTTCCTACAAGTTGCCTTCTATGACCATCCGATGTCCCTTCGAATGTCCCGCTTACATCCAACGAATGGAGCTACCTACTAACTAATGGTATGGCTAGCGCTATTCTAAAGGAATGTAGAAGTACAACAAAACGACCAATTCTGAGTGGGTAAATAAGACTTTTAGTTGCTTGCTCTATCAAATGCTTTTCACACCACACACTTTTTTCAAAGTTCAAATTCTTTTTTCAAAATTCAAAAACATTTCCGAACACTTTGTATACACTCCTACATGAGTCATTACAAAGTCAAAGCGAAATGCCTTTTTTTTTTCTTTTTCAAAACATCTTTGTCAAACACACAGAAAGCAATTTTAAAAAGTGATCTAGAGCAACTAAGAGCCCGTAGATAACTACGGATGGAAACGGGGTGCTAATACCTTCCCTTTTCATAATCATTCTCCCGAACTCAGAATCTAACGAAGGTCTTTTTCTGTTACTTTTACCTTCCCTTAATTGGATAAAAATAAAAGTCGGTGGCGACTCTTGCTATCCGCACATTTGGATACAAAAATCCTACGAAGTCAGTTCACCGTATCACATCTGATCAAGAAATTTGAAAAAGTTTACTGAATTTTTCTAAACAGGCAATTCAGAAGTTCATATAACCAGGTTCTGAAACTCTAAATATATATCATGCTTTGATATTCATAAGTCATGTCAATCAAACTTTTATTAAAAGGAAATCCATCTAGACTCTTATACCTAATTATGTTCTGATAGTAAGCTATGTTGTTGTGTTTTTTATGAACTATGAGATGTGTCATTTTGATTTGACGAAATTTTACTACCTTAGATGTTATAAAAACTACGGCATTAGGAGTGTATGACCAAAACCATAGAACTATGGAGGTGTACGTCTGATCGGAAAAATAGCAAGTGTACTATTTTCACCGATGTAGTTATAATGAGTTTCCCCAAGTATCGATCTCGAGGACTGCGTGGTAAATACTTATTCGTGCTCTTAATTCAATTGAACAAAAACAATGGTTTGGTTGATTTTAAAACTTTCAATTACGCTTGTAATAAGTGATGACTGATGAAATATAATGAGAATGATGCTAGGGTGAGTGGTTGATTTAACAAAACTATGATCTAAATTCAGATTTCCTCATTGCATATTAAAACTATCAATTACCTATCTCTAGATTGTTCTTCCTTAAGTCCTTAATGAAGACACTATTAAAACCCTAATCCTTATTCAAATGTCCATTCGAACAACTCTGAGTTTTAACCATAAAAATATCAAGAATTCAAGTGATTAAAAAGAGTTCCTAGTCCTAGGTGAGACTCCTAATAACCTAATTGTGTAGAAACCCTAACAATCACAGTCATTCCAATTGTTAGTCATAGGTATACATGTATTTGTCCGATACATAATCATAAGAACACCACACAATTAAATTGAAACAGATAAACATGCATTAAGGAAATCAAGAATCAGAATTCATACAATCATCAAACCAGGACCACCCCCTAGCATTGGGGGGTTTAGCCTCTCATAATATTAGAAGAAAACAACAAATAAGTGTTCAACATTACAAAGAATTATGATGACTTTGATCTTCAATGGTGGCTGCCCTTGAATCTCGCCGTCTCCGAATTCCCCTTTGTAGCTCTCCTCCCTCTGTGATACTCTTTCCCTAATTTCAAAAGTGCCTTCTCTTTTTCCCAAAGTTCCTTCTAATAGTCTCAGTCACATCCCAATATTAGCCAAAGTCCAAAATACCCTTAATGACAAAGAAGAGATCCAAAACTCAAAAAATAAAGTTTCCTCCCGCGTCCATCAACACGGGCCGTGTTGATTAACACGGGTGCCCGTGTTGGTCTTCAAAATCCAAGGGAACTCTCCAGGCCAATCAACACGGGCCGTGTTGATGAACACGGGTGCCCGTGTTGATCCACTGACTTGGGCTAATTTTCACTTTCCACTGGCTTTTCAACACGGGCCGTGTTGATTCACACGGGTGCCCGTGTTGATTCTTCTGTAGCCTCTAATATTTTGATTTTTTGCACTTCTTTTGTCCCGATTTGTTCTGTTTCATTCTTCTATCCCTGAAAACACTTAAACACATAACCAAAGCGTAAAATGCGATAAAAAGACATATAACACTAGACAAATAAAAGAAACGATAACGAAACTCAATGCTAAATAACTGTGTAAAAACCACCGATCAAATTCCCCCAAACTTAAACTGTTGCTTGACCTCAAGCGACGATTAACAGAGCTAATGAAAATTAAAGCAGATCGGTACTATATGCGCGAGTTCAGTTCTTATTGCTCAGAAAGTAGTGCGCTCAACATTCACATGACACTAGAACACCTTCCAACTATGCTTCGCACTTAAATACTCTCTTTCCGCTTTTCCTCCTCTTTCATTCGCACAATCAGATTAAGGCACTAGGAATTATGATAATCATCACATGCATATGACTAGCCAAGAACTTCACTTATTTAGGCATCAAACGAACAATATTTGCCATTTTCTAATATCGATGAAATTTTCAAACCTTTTGGTTATTTATTGTCCTTTTACTGGACGACGTTTGGGGATCAACCCCCTTTGGGCTGAATAACCTGGTGAGGGCTACCCAACTTAGCGGGCTGGTTGCCTTTTACCGTCTTTTCATCATCCATCGCCATTTTATTTGATTCTCAACCAATCATACCTGCATGTGAATCAAAATTATGCCAGACTGTATAGATAAACTATTCAAGCAGTACTTCGCAGACCTTAAGCACTTTAGTACGAATCGACACGTTGGATTTGTATCAATGTCACATTATTCCGACTTTCCTACCTTCAAACAATCATCTCTGCATCTCACACAATATCAACCCCGACCTTTGTTGAAATACAAGCTCTTGTGTAAAACAAAACAAAATTTTTGGTCAAGAACTTAGAAGATTTGGGAGAATTTCTACTAGTGTTATTACACAACATTTATCATCAACTTAACAAAAATCAAACAAAGCAATAAAATCAAACAAAGCAATAAAACCTCCCCCAAACTTGAACTAAACATTGACCTCAATGTTTCAGATCAAACTCGAGAGAAGTGACTCACAAAGGGTGATGCAACACCCGTTGCTACCTCCTAGCTTTCGCAAGATAGGATCCCTTTTTATTACCTGCAAACAAAACACAAAGGAAAACTAAGTTATGAAAAACGTGGGTTGCCTCCCACGTAGCGCTTCGTTTAACGTCGCATGGCTCGACGGGTCATCCCCTTACGGGGGGTTACTTTCTCTTCCACACCTTGGTGCTTGTACTTTCCGCAGCCCAAAATTCAACCCCCTCAAGAGCCCGAACCACTGCGTGATTCACGTTACTTCCAACTTTCATCTTCTCACCCTTGTCTACCTTCTTCTTTCCCTGCTTGGCTTCTTGACTGAACTTGGGAACTTGAATTGATGCCACCTGAGAGATTCTTCCTGAGACTTCTTCAGGGAGTGAATTTGAAATTTTGCTCTCTCCCTCAATTTTGAACAGACCAACAGAAAATTTATTATTTTCACCTGCACCTTGATCCTGGACCTTAAACACCTTCATGGTTATCTCCTCTTCAAAATACTTTAGCGTTAGATCACCTGTCTCAATATCAAAATTGCACCTGCTAGTCAATAAAAAAGGTCGACCAAGAATGATCGGGGTCTCTTCATCCTCATGTATGTCCATGATATGGAAATCCACTGGAAAAGCAAATTTTTCAATCTCGACCAACACATCTTCAGCTATCCCATAAGACTTCTTGATGGTGTGATCAGCAAATTTTAATTTTGTTCCACTCCCGCTTATCTTTTCAATGCCAAGCCTCTTGAAAATTGATAATGGCATTAAACTCACACTAGAGCCAGAATCAATTAGAACCCTTTTGAAAGTTTTATCTTTTATGGTGCATGGTATTGCCACCGATCCAGGATCCTTCTGCTTGACAGGTATTTTTCTCTCGGGTGCGATTGCACACAACTTTTCATCAACGAGTCCATGTTCATCATCTGTTGGCCTCTTTTTTGATAGGATCTCCTTCATGAATTTTGTGTACAAAGGCATTTTTCGAGTGCTTCAAACAAAGGTATGTTGATCTCTAGCTTCTTGAACAATTTGAAAATTTATCGAACTCTTTCTTTTTTCGTCCTTCTTTGCCACTGAGGATATGGAAGCCTAATCACGTGTTTACTCTTTTATTCGATGGCTTCACCCGCGCCACTTCTTCCTTTTTCCTCTTGTTCTCTCTCACTTCTAAATCCACTTCTATAAGTTCATCATCAACTTTTACCTCATCTTCTCTTTCTTTGGAAACATTTGCACCCCTCGTTGTGACAGCATTCACATTCTCATGGTTCTTCGGATTGCCTTGTGCTTGCATTGCTACTTGTTGCACAATTTGCCCCATTTGAACCTCCAAATTTT
Source organism: Vicia sativa (assembly GCA_021764765.1). Classification (NCBI taxonomy): domain Eukaryota; kingdom Viridiplantae; phylum Streptophyta; class Magnoliopsida; order Fabales; family Fabaceae; genus Vicia; species Vicia sativa. Next base: position 101,773,986 of record CM038796.1, on the reverse strand, counting down.
TAATCGCAGCCGTGGTGTTCCTATGATTGCTTCGTGTTTCTTCTTGGAATTGAGAAGTGTGGGAAACCATCTTTTCAAATGCCACTTCCCATTCTGCCTTCTGAGGAGCTTGTTGCTGCTGATCTTTCCAAGCAAAGTTTGGATGATTCTTCCACCCAGGGTTATAGGTGTTAGAATAAGGATTATTCTGCCTCAAGAATTTTATCTCCTCAATTTGTTTTGGAGTTGCAAGACATTGTGCAGTCATGTGCGGTCCATTACAAATATCACACACCACATTTTTAACTTGTGCTACCTGTTGAGTGCCCATGTTCATAGCTTTAAGCTTTTTCTCCACTTGCTATCGCCTCTTGATTTTGAGTTGTTTATTTACTTCCAACTTCAAATCAATCACTCCTCCGGTTTGCTTGCAGCCTGTCATATAATTCAGATGCTCATTTGCGCTATAGCTTCAATAATCTTCTTGATACCGGTGTTGAGAAGTTGGATGAGCCACCACCGTGTCAATGAGTTGCTTTGTTTTGATTCTCGGACCATTCACAAACATCGCATCCGCTCCCGATCCAAGTTATGAGTAGGGCACGCCACCGAGTCTCTTAAATCTCTTGAAAGAGTCTCCTAAGGATTCACCCTCCGCTTGAAATTCGGATCTCATATCTTTTCCTCATGAACACCGTGGAAAATACTCGTTGAGGAATGTCCATATCTTCCCAAGATGTAATACTACTGGAAGAGAATAGAACCACTCCTCCGCTTCACGCCAAGGTGAGCGGAAACATTCGTAACTTTTACGTTCTTGATGCCCATCAATCTTAGTGGTGCTCATAGTCGAATCGTTGCAAATGCTTATTAGCATCTTCATTAACCCTTCCAGAAGGATCTCTTCTCCAATCGAGTGATGGTGCTCGGGTGGAGTGAAAGTTAGGAACATTCACCGTTGGTTGACAATGGTTAGTCTTCCTCCGGTGCATTCGTCCCTCCATAATCCCCAACAATCTCTCTTGAGGTGGATTCATTGGTTCGTCTCGACTGAAATGGAGTGTGTTGAATTCCTATCTCCTTCCTCGGCCGGTCTTGCTTGTTTTTTCTCGAGCCAAGGGTCTCTCTATTTCACACAAAGATATTCTCACGAGGGACCTCGCATAAAATGTTAGACACAATATTAGTTCTAGTACAATTTAATAGAAAATAAATAAACAAATAAATAGAAATTTTTTTAATTGCAGAGCAATAAAATTTCAGTTAAACTAAGAGTAAATCAGTAGTTTGGCAGTCCCCGGCAACGGCGCCAAAAACTTGATCGGAAAAATAGCAAGTGTACTATTTTCACCGATGTAGTTATAATGAGTTTCCCCAAGTATCGATCTCGAGGACTGCGTGGTAAATACTTATTCGTGCTCTTAATTCAATTGAACAAAAACAATGGTTTGGTTGATTTTAAAACTTTCAATTACGCTTGTAATAAGTGATGACTGATGAAATATAATGAGAATGATGCTAGGGTGAGTGGTTGATTTAACAAAACTATGATCTAAATTCAGATTTCCTCATTGCATATTAAAACTATCAATTACCTATCTCTAGATTGTTCTTCCTTAAGTCCTTAATGAAGACACTATTAAAACCCTAATCCTTATTCAAATGTCCATTCGAACAACTCTGAGTTTTAACCATAAAAATATCAAGAATTCAAGTGATTAAAAAGAGTTCCTAGTCCTAGGTGAGACTCCTAATAACCTAATTGTGTAGAAACCCTAACAATCACAGTCATTCCAATTGTTAGTCATAGGTATACATGTATTTGTCCGATACATAATCATAAGAACACCACACAATTAAATTGAAACAGATAAACATGCATTAAGGAAATCAAGAATCAGAATTCATACAATCATCAAACCAGGACCACCCCCTAGCATTGGGGGGTTTAGCCTCTCATAATATTAGAAGAAAACAACAAATAAGTGTTCAACATTACAAAGAATTATGATGACTTTGATCTTCAATGGTGGCTGCCCTTGAATCTCGCCGTCTCCGAATTCCCCTTTGTAGCTCTCCTCCCTCTGTGATACTCTTTCCCTAATTTCAAAAGTGCCTTCTCTTTTTCCCAAAATTCCTTCTAATAGTCTCAGTCACATCCCAATATTAGCCAAAGTCCAAAATACCCTTAATGACAAAGAAGAGATCCAAAACTCAAAAAATAAAGTTTCCTCCCGCGTCCATCAACACGGGCCGTGTTGATTAACACGGGTGCTCGTGTTGGTCTTCAAAATCCAAGGGAACTCTCCAGGCCAATCAACACGGGCCGTGTTGATGAACACGGGTGCCCGTGTTGATCCACTGACTTGGGCTAATTTTCACTTTCCACTGGCTTTTCAAAACGGGCCGTGTTGATTCACACGGGTGCCCGTGTTGATTCTTCTGTAGCCTCTAATATTTTGATTTTTTGCACTTCTTTTGTCCCGATTTGTTCTGTTTCATTCTTCTATCCCTGAAAACACTTAAACACATAACCAAAGTGTAAAATGCGATAAAAAGACATATAACACTAGACAAATAAAAGAAACGATAACGAAACTCAATGCTAAATAACTGTGTAAAAACCACCGATCAACGTCATACCCCAAATTTGTCCTACCCTTTTATAAGGACCAGCTGGCTTACACATATCACATATTACATACCTATACCTTCCATTAGGTCATCTACATTAACATTACATGCCTCTTCATTCAATAAAATACCATGAGGTTCAAGAGTTCAATGATTGATGCAAGCACAATGCATAGTGAATTTAAGGTTTGCGCACGAATTAGGGTTTATATTAGTTTGAGGCTTTTATCTTCATTCAAGTTGATTTTAATTGGTTACTTTATCAAATATGGTTGGGAGCTAGAGTTTTGGATTCAGGATCACAGGGAGTTCCTTCTGCATCAAGCTACAAGGCCATCTTCAGTAATTTTTCTCAAGGCCAAGCACTAAGGATTGTGTTACATTTGGGGTTTTCTTCAAGGGTTCAACTGAGAATGTCATGGGATAGGGTTGAGGTGCAAAGTGGAAAATTATTGTGAATTGAGATCGAAGTTAAGGGGTTTTAAAAAAGAGGCAAATTGATTTGGTTTTGTTCTTTAAGAGATGAAGCTGGATTTGAGTTCATTAATGTTTTGAGCTGAATTGGTTCAAATTAACTAGTGGAATCAAATTTACATGACAATAAGTGAAGCTTACCAGATTGGATGTTTTTCAATACATTTGTCAAGCATACATCTTATTCATTTCAAGTCCCATTCAAAGTTATCCAACTGTATCGTTCTTCATCATCCCATACTCATTATTTGAGTTCTAAATTCAAGAAACATTACAAAAGCCATTCAACTTTATTCAAGTTCATGCTCATTAGACATACTCATTCAAATTTCAAAAAATCAATAATCATCCATATACATTTAAATCCATTCAAGGTCCTTGCCAAGTTCATCCAAGTAAAATTCCATACATTTTAAATTATGTTACAAGATATAAACCTATTGATATAAACCTATGCCATTCTTCAAAAATCTCATGTCATCAGATCTTCATTAAGCTTCATTGTGCTTCCATTTATTCACTGCCATTTTATCTTGCACCAACGCCCTGGACTTGACAATTATTACTTCGAACATAATTCTTGGGGTTTGGCTCTATCCAGACATTAATATACAACCCTGCACCACATACAAAAAACCAGTTCAACAATAAGCCCATGCTTCCGTTTTGTGTTTCCAGTATCACAATCTATAGAAACAACCGCGACAATCAGATGTAAGCAACAATTTCATTCATGATTACCCATACCAAAATATGCAGAATCATATTATAAACAACACAAGTCCTATATCATAATTTTGGATTAAAGTAGTAAACACTGCAGCCATACATATCACATCCCTAACCTAAACTATGAAAAAACATTGAAAGGGATTTACCTAAGTACCAACGGAGCCTAGAGGCTTAATAATGAGAGCTGGCAGATTTAAGTCAAAACTGTGGAAGATTATATCAGAAAATCAGTAGTAAACCAATTCAAAAACATAAACTCTGAACATAAGCTATTAAAACAGTTATGTCAATTGTCATATAACTGCCTAACTGAATTCCTAACAGACTAACACAATTTTGGTTCAAACCTAACCGACTATAACAAACCGAGAGAGATATGACAATCATCACACAAATTAGAAAATGAACACACAGAGATTCAATTATTCAAATATCATAACAAAGATAAAACCTTTTTAAAAGTGTTCTTAAGTTGTGCTAGATGACTTATGAGCAGTGGAAATAGCTAAAGGGAAATATTTGTCTAATCTAATTGATTAGACCTTTATATCAACCAATTAGAATAGTTCAAATGTAAGCCCCTAATTATTTAGACACCAACTTAATAATTTACAACGGCTGGGAATCTCCCCTTTCTTTTTAAATGACCAGAAACGACTATATTTTGAATATCTAATCGATTATATCAAAAGTTTAATCAATTAGACAATTATTAAATTCATTGAATGCAGCTTTTTGTTTGGGGCATTCTTCTTTCCGATAAATAGAAGCCTCATTTTTTTTTTGTTTCAAATCATCCAGAACATGATTTGTGTATTGAAACCCACACTCTTTCTCTCTCTAAATTTTATTTTTCACTTTCTCTCACTAGTTCTTTTAGCCAAATTATTTTGTTAGAAAATTTTCATTTTTAGTGAGATGTTCATTCTAATTTTGAAAGGGAAGCATTGTATAAGTTCTCCAAGAATTTTTGTTTATACACCTTGGATGAATATTGTAACGCCCTGTTTTAATTAATATTATATTATATTAATATTTTCGAATTACCGATCGATATTTATTTTGCGACGAGAATATTTATATTAATTGATATATCTATTAATATATTTGGCGATGTTTCGTTCGGTCCGATAAAATATTATTCGGGTCCGATATTTAATTCCCCGAAATTATACTAATTAATTGAGTAAATAATATTATTAGATATTATTAGGTGTTAACTAATAATTAAGTTAGGGGTGTGGGAAGAAATTAGTGAGGATTGGGTGTACACCCCTAGCTAGTAAGAAAACATAATTATAAAACCATTTTCTTTCCCTTTTCTTCCCATTTTCGCTACACTAACCAAACTTAGAAACTTGGAGGAAAAGAAGGGTTTTGGGAGAAGAAGAGTAAGAGAAGAAGAAGAGGAACAAGAGCAACCATGAGGTTGGGGGTTCTTTGGAACATCTTGCAATGAACCAAGCTAGAGGTAAGGGGTTTGATTCTCCATCTCATATTGTTAGGTTTTGATGTTTATGTTTTGGATTTGGGGGAAAAGTTGATAGTTGATTTATAGGGTTTTGGTTGATTGTTTGTTGAATGACTTAGAAAGTTGAGTTAGGAGTATAGGTTGTGGGTGTTTTAGGTGCTAGCTTGTAGAAATTAGGAGTATTGAAAATGGAAAAGAAAAGTATAACAGTAAAATATAAAATCCAGAAATAAGAAACTGTAAAAATGAAACGCAGGGAAGGAGACGAAGAAGTGGCACACCAAAGGGGGGAGGCGCCCACCCCACAAGGGGAGGCGACCATATCCAGCCCTAAGGCGGCCGCCCCTAGCCATCACACCCCATGGGACGCACGTCCCCTTGTAGCATGGGAGAAGGAACGTTTTCTGTAGTTTCCGTTTTCTGTATGCAAGTCTTGCTGTTTTCTGCAGAAATTGAGTTTCTGCATAATTTTATGTTGATAGCTTCTGTTTGTTTCCAATATCCCAATTCCACCTAGTAACAATTAATATCACTAAGATATAACTAGTACATAAGTTAGCCGATTAAATTTGGAACCCGATTATGTTATGATTTCGGTAAATTCGACGACGGAGCAAGTTGCTCCGAATTCAACGAAAATTAACGTGCTAGCTAAGTTCGACGTGTAGAACATAGTGGTGAGGTTAGTTTTTAGAAATTACGAGTTTTTACGAGATGATCCGAAATAGGCCAATTTACGATTAAATTGAATCGGATTGCGTTTTAGTAGATTTAAGGCACGTATGGACAATCCGATTTCGATGTTGATGATTATGATTAATGTCGGTTATTAGGAATAGCTTTCGCGACGATTATAGGTGTTTGACTATTTTTCCGTTTTTGAAATTTGGTGAATTAATTGATAATGATGCGGTGTGAATAAACATAATGTTTGCGACGGTGTATTTATTAATGAATACTTGTTGATATGCGATGCGATGATATATGTCTTTGTACATGATGATGTGATGATTATATTGATGTTGTTAATAAATGCTTCCGATTTGTGAATGCATGACTTTTGATGATGATGAATTATATGTGACGTTTTGCATAATGCAAATATGATGCGACGATATATTTATCTTGATTTGGATAAATTATGGCGATGTGGGCTTTATGCCAATTTTGATGAGCGATGATGATGATTTGTGTTGTGTTGTTTTATTGTCGAGTCACATACATTGCATTGGAGACGATGGGCTTTTATGCCAAGCGACGAGGCTTTTATGCCAAGCGACGAGGTTTTTATGCCAAGTGTTCCTAATTATGGACAAAGCGACAGGTATCACATGCATAACATAGTCGTGTCTCATGGAGTCGGTTATGTTTATGTTTGAGTTGTTTGGTGTTGGGTTTTTGTTAATTGATGGATGATATTGAATTGCGATGATATATGATGTTTTGTTTGGTGATGATCTTTATGATGAACATGAAATGAATATTATTTGATAATTTCATGACAACTATGCGATGAATATAAATGATGAGTTTTGCGATGATTTAACTTGATGAAATGCTTAATGCAAATATGATGTGATGATGTTTGTGACGATGGGCTTTTATGCCAAAAGCGATGATGGGCTTTAGCCAATTGGAGATGATATTATTTATGTTGCTTATGTTATTAACATTGTTTGATATTGTTGTTTGATGTCGTTGTTTATGATTATTGTGATGATTTCGTGGTGATGAACGTTTATGTGTTGTTGTGACGATTTATGCCGATGAGGTTATGGTGATAAAATGTAGATTATACACATTAGGATGACGATTGAAGTAAGTGAGTTTTGGATACGTGTTGGAATTGCACTTATTAATCTATACCCTTTATAATTCCAAAACTATATATATATATATATATATATATATATATATATATATATATATATATATATATATTATCATGCCTTTAATTATATGTTTTGGAGTATCTCACCATTTACTTGTTTCGCCGTTGCCTTTATATTGGTAACGTGCAGGTTATGAAGACGGAGTTTATAGCTGCTATTAGTCGAGTCGGTGCCGCTCTGATACGTAGCACTCGGGGGGAATATTTATGTCGTCTTGTTGTAGTTCTTTAGCTATTTTTCCTTTTGTAAATAAGAATCATACTTTATGAAAATATGAATTATTAAGGAAGTTTAATAAAGAAGATGTTTGATTATTAAGAATCAATTTATGATTTTCGACGATGCTATGTATCCGAGATTTATACTTTAAAGCAAACTGTTTAAAGTAATTTGGTTTTGAAGGTGTGATGCCTCAGTATAGAATTTATGAAATTTTAATTTACTCTGATTGTTGTATATAAAACCTTGGGTAATATTGGGGTGTTACAAATATCGTCCATTTAGGGATTATATATGTGGTTTGAAGCTAAACCCGTTAAATACTTAGTTAAAAGCTTTAGGAATTGTATGACTAGTTCCTACAGATTCATATATAGGTTGAAGATCATCTAGATGGATCTTACCATTGGTTCATGGTTACCCCGGTTAAAACCATGATTGGTTTTAAGATTAACCTGGTTAAAATCTCTAGAGGTTATTTGGTTATCCTGTTAAACTAATTGAGCTCAAATATATTTTTGGAACATGAAGAATAACCTCTACAAGCTCCATGTTCGCGGATAGAAGACTAACCGCTTCAATCTACAGTTGAGAAGAAAGCTTGACACTTTTATCTTAGTAATTTATTGGTAAAGACACAAACATCCATATCTTTCGTCTTGTATCATTATTGTTGTAGGATAACCACCATTTTCCTCTGTGTAGACTTAGAAAATATTTTTTAATCTTTGATTAAATTGTCAAAAGTTTTTCAAAACCCATGTTTTTCCAAACAGCACAAATTCACTTTTTCTTATGTGTGAAATCACAAGTCCAATATGCTGCACCTATTTGGGGGCCGATATTTAAGCTCAAACGCCCTTGTTCTTTAATTGATGCTCCCATGTTGTCCTTCATGGATAGGTGATCAAAAAAATAGCAAGTGTACTATTTTTTCTCTACAGTAATAATGAGGAAAGTTCCCCAATGTCGATCTCAAGGACTGCGTATAAATATAGAGTTTGAGTTATGTTCAATTAAACAAAAACTAGTGTTTTGGTTTGAATTGCAAGTAAATAAAAATAAGCATAAATCTAAAATGTCTTTTTCACAAGTATGAGGAGCATGGTAGGGTAAACTGTATAATTTTCCCTGTAACAACCTTGAATCTTGATTTCGCAACAAGTTCAAAACATCCAATTACCAGATCTTTAGTTTATTTTCCCCTAAGTCCTTAGTGGAAAAACCTTTGAACATTTATCCTAAACCCTAAGTCCTTAGAGAATTATGATGAAATCAAGCATTTGTTTTATCAAGAACCAACCGGTAACTATAAGGTATCCCTAGTCCTAGGTGATATCTACTATAGTCTCATTGTCCAAAAGCCTTAACAACGACAGTCCAGACTAATTGTTAAACGTAGTTCAATCCCTATTGGTCAGACAAGGAAATCAATAAAATGTTGAACAATCAAATTGAATATGAAAAACTATTGCATTAAAGAAATTCAAACTCAAAGGTGTTTACAGAATCATATCAGGAAAACCCCCTAGCATTGAGGGGTTTAGCTACTCATATTATTCAAAGAAAACAAAATATAAAATTGACACATTAAAAGTATTTGAATGAATTTAAATCTTCAATCCTTTCCGTTCATAATTTGCATCCACCAAAACTCTTGAATCTTCTAATCTTCTCCTAGGTCTTCTTTTCTCCCATTGTCCAAAACGTCCTCTCATTCATCGTGAAAACTCATCTAAATACTAAAAAATTCATTGGCCTCGGTCGGAAATGCCCAAAATGCCTCTCTGGGTCACACATAATGAAAAATTATGAAAATAAGAAAAATCACCGTCGTTGGCCAACACAACACGTGTTAGGCAACACGCCCGCCCGTTTTCGCCCTTTGAGTTTTTATTTTCTTTTTAAGTTTTAGACATGTTGACACGGCCCGTGTCAGGTGACACGGGTGGTCGTGCCAGGTGACACGGGTGGCCGTGTCAGCCCCCTAATTCTCCCACTTTTTGATCTTTTGGAAAGGCCATCATCTTCACACAGCCCGTGTCAGGCCTCCAGTAACATAATTTTTGCACTTTCTCTGAAACTTCGAGTCTTGCATTTTTTCGCACTGATTTATTTCGATTTATTCCTCAGAGCCTACAAACAGTAAAACATACAACCAACACATAAAATGTGGAAAAATGAAGTAAAACGCTCGATAATAAAAATAAAATATAACTCAAATCAATGGTAAATAACGCTGTAAAAATCACTGGTCAATAGGAATGGGTCAGGTGATAAGGACAATGATGGACTTGACCTACGTAGGCTCGCGGGCGACCAAAGACCCTTTGATACATATTAAAGGTTCCTCGGAACTGGATCAGTGTTTGGCGTTAACTATGAACATATGGTATCTTCTGATGTTACTCACGTAAGCACCCCGTTAGTGATGACAAGTATATGTTTTGTTAGGGAAGAATGTGGATTGTGAGTTTTTAGCCCGCCTTCATGGAAGTTGCCTTCAAGCCCCGGTGTAACCCTAGATATGGATATAAGACTCTTCATTTCTCTACTCTATAGAGATTGCGAGAAAATCCATGCTTCTAGGATCTCAGAGAATTGTGATTGAGAAGGTGATTCAACGGATTGGCTGTGATGGATCTCGTAGTTCACTTCTGAATATTTCTTGATTCAGACATATGAAGAGGTTGTGCACGGAGATGCTGAAAGGAAATTATGGATTCACGAAAAATGTGGAAATCAAAAACCGATTTATTCTTGATACAGTGACCTAATGAGGTTGTGAAATGGTCAATCGAAGATTTGAATCTGAATCATAAGATTCCATATCTAGAAATTATGAGTTTGTTCGAAAGTGTTATGAATCGAACATGATTTTCGTGGAAATCGTAGGAATGAGAAGTTGTTTCTCATGTACGGCACCAATGCTTTGTTCGGGAACCAGAAATGGATGTTCTCACCTTGCTTAGGAACCATAAATGAAGATAGTAGGATAACCGATGATATTGAATGGCGGCTCCAATCTCCTTTACAGTGGCATGGGGTGGACCTCCATAATTAGCACCCAAACTCCCAAGTTAATTCAAGATTCAAAATGAGTACAGTAAAATTGAAGATTAGAGATTTTGCCTTGTTCTTAGCGTGCGAACTATTTTTATATTTTGGATCAATTGGAGTAGATTTTAAGATGGATTGGTCCTTGTCCATTTAAACCTTTAGTCGTCCAGAACAAGATTAATAGTCATATTATAAATATGATATATTCTTGCTAGCAAAATTAGTACGAACTATGATGAGAATTCTAAAGAAATAGAAAGAGGAATAAGAAAGCAACAAAATGCGACAATTTTCATGTAGTTCGTGAGCACTTCCTAATGTTGTTGATAGATCTGTAATTGGAGAGGGGCTCTTGAATTTCTATATGTTGTTGCTTCCTGACCAAGAGATGTTATGTTTGCTAACAATCTAATTTGTAGTAGACTGATTTACTTTTCTCTTCTAATTGATACCTTATCCTCGAGGTCTTACCTGCCCCTTCATCCATCCTCCCATTCTCAATATTGCGCTCATTGAGGTACACTCGACCTCTACTCCAATATATTTATTTAGTTGTTTAGTTAGTAACTTAAATAGTATAAGGATAATGAATGTTTATATAGGCAAACAAATTTGACTTTGAAAATTTGTCAACAAATTAATTCACTATCAAGATCTATACCTACAGAAATTTGGTATAATTAAATTGTATAGTCGTGAAAGAGAGTTGTTCTTTATTTCTTGTCCCTACTCTTATCTTTTTTCAACGGTAGTGTGTTGAAATGATACATATTGTACCCTTGCTTAACCGTCCTTTGTACTTTCGAATATTATCTATCTGCTAACTAACTTATAATTACTTACCATTAAATCAAACAAGTGGGTGATTCATATCACTCAAATTAGATTCATGAAAAACACGTTTTAAATGTAGTGCAAGGTTTAAATACACTATGCAAAACTTTTTTTAAAGTCTAGACACATTATTTTTATTCTAAAGCTTGTTTTTTACGTTAAAAATAATGAAAATTTTCCCTTAATATTTTATAGAATTTCATATATTAATTAGCTTTGAGAACAGAGTTAATTAGCTTGAGCATTCATTCACCTTGAGTTTACATCCGTGCCATAATTACTTCTACAATTGAATAAATCACGTCATCAATTTCAACGATCATTATTATTTGATGAAAATTATTTTGACTTTCAAAGAGTACAGCATGTTGAAAAAACAGAAAGAGAATAATTAATTTGAAAATTGGTGCATGAAGAATTTTTTATCCAATAACCAACTTTCTTAAAGTATTACTATTCAATATAATTTACTTTTTCACATATATTTCAAAATGGAGTAGGTTCAAACAATAAAACTCAACTCAGAATGGCGTTGAATCAATCCAATTGGCACGAGTATCTAAAATTTATATGACACGCAATTCAATTGGTGTATGTTCATTCCTTCATATGAAAGTGCCAATTAGATTGATGCAGTTTTTTTTGTTGTTCAAAGGACACACCAATTCATCTATCATATGCTCTTTTTTTGTTTTGTTGTTATTTTTATAATTTATATAATAAAGTATTATTATATGGATTTATATTATATTTTAATACGACGCATTAATTAGATTGTAATGTATTTATGACGAAAATTTATGTAAATAGACGTGTTTTGTGAATACTTTTTGACATCTCTTCTCAATTTTTTTAAAAATATTTTTGTTCATTTGTTTTATATTGTTGGACATGTTATATATACACGAAGACCAAGTCTCCCTTGAAGATCCCTTTTAATGTTTGTGGGAATTTTGAGTAACTTGAGCTAACTTGAATTGTTGATTACACAAAGAGCTTAATAGAGGCGAACATAATATTAAAATAACATACATTTTTTGTTATATCTATCGTGGATGATAACGATGATATCTAATATCAATGTCAATCATGTTAGTGATATGATATTGAACGCTCTTGATGAAACATGTGTTATTGTTTTGATTGTTGCAAGCTATTAGTTATTTTGCAGTGATTTGTGTTTTAATTTTTTGCTATGTTTTTGTTTATGTTGCGTATGTGTTTTGTCATTGTTGTAACAAAAATTGTTATCTATATTAAATTTGAAGTTTGCAAGAAATTTAACGAAAAAACTAATTTTTAACTAGATCGGGTTTCAAAATTGGGATATGTGTGTGACAAGTAATGTTGGGGCAATTTCGAGGAGAGGGCATTTACTAGGGACACACCTTTGTGAGAGATACACCACATATCCACCTGAAACCTTAAGGTTATAAGTGTGTGGGTTCTCTCACTTATAAAGTGTTCATTATTCTTTTTTCTAACCAATGCGCGACTTCTTCCTCACACTTGATTCTCAACACTCCCCCTCAAGTGTGAGACACAATGCTCCCCCTCATGCGAAAGCTTTCTCTTTCACATAAACTTGTATCACCGTTGGCACTCTCCAACGGAACACCTTCTACCCACCACCTGCAGAAAGTGTTTCGATACAAGTTGCTGGTCCCTATCTCGAAACCATAGGCCCTGATACCACAGTTGGGGCAATTCTGAGGAGGGGACATTTACTAGGGACACACCTTTGTGAGAGATACACCACATATCCACCTGAAACCTTAAGGTTATAAGTGTGTGGGTTCTCTCACTTATAAAGTGTTCATTATTTTTTTTCTAACCAATGTGCGACTTCTTCCTCACACTTGATTCTCAACACTCCCCCTCAAGTGTGAGTCACAATGCTCCCCCTCATGCGAAAGCTTTCTCTTTCACATGAACTTGTATCACCGTTGGCACTCTCCAACGGAACACCTTCTACCCACCACCTGCGGAAAATGTTTCGATACAAGTTAGCTGGTCCCTATCTCGAAACCATAGGCTTTGATACCACAGTTGGGGCAATTCCGAGGAGGGGACATTTACTAGGGACACACCTTTGTGAGAGATACACCACATATCCACCTAAAACCTTAAGGTTATAGGTGTGTGGGTTCTCTCACTTATAAAGTGTTCATTCTTCCTTTTTCTAACCAATGTGGGACTTTCTTTTCATTTTGTCAAACGTGTCCATTTAGGTTCTAATACATATGCTATTTAGGCAACCTTTTTTCTTCCTTCTCATATTTTTGTCGTGGAAAATTACACCCATTGATATGTAGGTCAATATTCTTCGCTAGCTACCACTGGGAATTACCAATGGAAATCAATTGTTGTAGACACCAAATAAGTTAAGACCTTGTAAACACCAGATAGATGCAAGAGTTCTTCCTAGAAAACACTGGAACATGTCACAATAACTTGGGAGCAAGGCATACATAATCCTTTAAACTTTATGCAACCCCACTAACCTTCATGTAGTTCGACCTGGTAATGTCCCATTGGTCATCCATCATTGTGGTCTATTGTCTCTTGGACACTAAAACTGAAATTTGACGATCAAACCTTGTAACCAAATGTGTGTTAGATTTTCTAGTTTTCTCCTTCATAACTATCATGTAGTTTTCACTGAACAATTTCCTTGATTATCACCGTGAAATCCACTTTGAACCTTTGTTAGTGAACAATACTCACAACCTACAATAGGTTGCTCTCACCAACATAATATATGTAGGTTCCTTGTGCCTTTAGATTCATAGTTCATTGATTCCACAAGGTTTATTGTCATGCGAAGCCATCATCGAGCCTCATCAAATGTATTTGTCCACTTCCCCATTGGAATGTTATCCACCCACCTTAATGCTTGCATATTTTACAATCTTATTTCCCCGCGACAGTGTCTGAATGAGGACTGGTTTAAAGCATACCCTAATTTGGAGTGTGCTAACTTTGGTCATGTTATAAACTCCGAGTGCGACGTCGTTGATGCTAAGTTTATCCTTACTCTCCTAGAAAGATGGCGACCGAGACCCACATTTTCCATCTTCCAGCCGGTGAATGTATCGTAACACTTGATTACACGTGCATGTTGTTGGGTCTACCTATCGATGGTAAGGTAGTAAATGGCCCAACCAACGTAAATGAGTTAATAGCCAGGGAACTTTTGGATACTCTATTGACAAAAGATTATATGAGGGGACAATGTATTAAACTTACATGCTTTAAAAATTCATAAAATCGTATGATATTAATAAAAATGTCTATCGAGCAACAAAAAATAATTTAAACTATAATTTATATCATGTAACTAATAGTTTTAATTTTATTTCCAGATGCTTTGAGTTGTAGTGTACTTCCTCTAGCTTGATTTATAAGCAAATATTCTTTTTTTTAGGTTCATTGAATAATGAATGTATCTGGTCTTTTATGTAGACCAGATACATTCATTATTCAATGAACCTAAAAAGAGAATATTTGTTTATAAATAAGGCCGAAGTAGTACATATTTGTTAAGAAATATTGATAAAATAGGATCATATAGTTAGAGTTTCGTTTGTTTAGTGTGTCGTTGTAGATCTTTGTGTAAAACTACAAAAGTAGGTCCATCTATTTTTGTTGGATGTGTCGTATTACTCCAAACATGGGGTTGGTCAAGAATGATGTCCCATACGCCTGTTAATCGTTGCAACTTCAGATTCTCATACACAACAAAGTACGTTTCTAATCTAATAAATATTTTAATTCACTTAATTTATACTATTAAATATAAATTACTTATTTTAAATTTTTTGGTTTAGGTGGTCCACCCATGAAATGAATTAGGAAAGATGTCTGTGACACAACTTCATGGTTTATTGATATGTCTTAGATCACCTAGAACCAAGCGATGTATCACTACTAAACTATTTATTACATAATAATTTATTTTTAATATTAATTTTTACTAAACAAACAAATACATTTTCCACAATAGTTTATTTGGAGGTCGTATTCAGGTCTAAAAAAATATCATGAAAGGAATGAAGATGGTGCCACAATCTTGACTAGAAAACACTGATTATCATGTTCATTGATGTGGATATGCACAATAATGATCGTGTGAAACTTCAGTTCAATATGCATCAAGAAATATCGAGTCTTTTGAGGTGCTTCAAAAAATACCTCTACAATAAAGTCTCAAGCCAGTGGATCTAAGCTAATTGGACAGACTACGCCAAAGCAAAATGTCATCAATGAAGGCATAACCACAAATGTGTCATAAAAACCTTTTTAATGCCACCAAAATCTAAACCAACTCACCATTACATGCATTGGTATAGGTCAACTAGAATTGGGTTTCTATCGAAACCCATATATTTAGTCTACCCACGTTAACAACATCATCATTAAATACCCAAAAAAACTAACAACACACTTAAACTAAACTCTAAACCCAACAAAATTACAAACCCACAAATACCGAAACCCATATACAATACATGTCACACAAGATAAAAAAATCAAGAGCATACCCCATACTACCAGCAACAACCACACTATTTTTATCAATCTTAACACCAATAAAAACCAACCACTAACTCATTGTACAAATACCAAAACACCCAACAAACAACTCAAACAAACATAAACTACCATACATCACAACAAAAAATTTCTTTTTACCCCAACAAAACATTCTAACTAGTGTCACCTCTCAATCGGTATGACTATCACCCAACCATGAACACATCGACCCAAACAACACTATTATACTACAAAAATATGGGTATCAAACTCAATTACAACATCACTAACATTGATGCACATAGCTTTCTAGAATTATTATAATTAATTATGGGTTATCCAAACCCGAGACTTCAAATTAAGCACATGAGAAAAATTGAACGAGACCTATACGACATATAGAAGCTCTTCCGTGACTAATCAATAACTACTACAATCAACCCTATCGTAATCAATAATGTAAAAAGTAATATCATTGGTGTAATCCAACTTTAATTAAATAATATTAGTATTTTTTATTTTTTATATTTTTGTTAATTGATAATTTCTTCATTATATAATATTAATTAATTATTAAAAACCAAAATATTAATAATAAATAAAGGATACTTGAAACCAATTGGCAAGACCTATTAAAGATAAGAGGATATACCAATTAGTTTAGTGTGACTTCTTCAAAACATGTTGTTTGCGCCAATTGCATATGGCAAAAGATCTATTTGGAGAAGATTATGTTGTGGCAAGAGATATTTTATATGCATTCACTTTAGTTGTTAAATTATGTCTAGGAGGAAGATGTCTCGTGAGTTTAGTAGAATTTGTTGCCTCTGCACCCTTGACGTTGTTATTAAATCTTGATGGTGGGATACAACCAAATATCACAAGTTCTATTTGGAGGCAGTTGGTATCCAAGGTCTCTATGAAAAGGTCAGTAAAGATGTATATTATCCTAATGATTTCCTGTTTGAGGTTGGAGTATCGGGTGGTGCAAAAGCCATTTTTCATATTTCTAACATGGTCTTAAGCAAGTGACACAAATATGGTTCTTTGTATATGCTCACAATAGATTTATCAAATGCTTTGACTATGGTAGATCGATCAACCCTATTGTGAGACGCGAGGATTAAATGCCCATATATTTCTTTCTGGGTTTAGCTTTTTTATGGCCAGGCAACAAGTTTGTACCTTGGGGATGTACATATTATGTCATCCACTAGAGTGCAACATGGTGACTCATTAGGGACACTTCTTTTGGATCTTGTGTTACACCTACTCATTTATCAGTTTAGAGCCAATTGTAAGCTTCTCCTTCATCATTTAGAAGACATGTCCAAGATCAGGTCTCAAATAAAATATTTGTAAGACTAAAGCCTTTCGACCTTCGTGTGGTGGTAGTAAACTTCACGATGATTTGTTTTAGTTGGACATTAAGAGACTAATGTTTGGGATGATGTTGCTTGAAGGGGTTTATAGTCAAGATGACAACATTATCAAGAGGTTGTCCATGAAGAAAGATATAGAACCTTTGAGTTAATTCATCTTCTATCGTAAGTAAGGGATCCTTATAGTGAGATTTTTCTACTTTGTTTTTGCACGACTGTTGCTAAATTATTTTTAGCCTAAGAACATACCAACCTAATCATATAAAGGAAGCAAATATTTAGTTTGATAAAGAGATGTGAATGGCGGTTGAAGACACTATGGTTAGTGGAGGTCCTTTTTACGAGGGCCTTCAATGGATGATGATTTCTATACCCATTAGAGTTCATGGATTGGGTATGTACTCGATAATAAAGACTACCTCATACACTTTTATGGCTTTTGGGGCCCAATCTTTGTTGTTACAAGATCATATATTGAGAGACATTAGGGTATAAGGCATTGACTCTAATTTTAACAGAGCTTTGGATGGTCTTGGTGCTGCAATTCTAGATTTTGAACTTACCAAATTTACTAGCAAATGCATCATCCCTCCTAAAGCATAACATTTTTTGGAAAGTGCCTTTTTTTTAGTAAAAATGTTCAGGACATAGATTTAAATTTTGAAATGACCACAAGACAAAAAGAAGTTTTTGGTTGTTTGCATGCCACACATGCTCAAGACTTTCTCCTTTCTATTCATATTGATGAGTTAGTCCAATATATGTCACTGGTGAAGTATCGTACTATCTTGAGATACTTCCTTATGATTCCCTAATTTCCTATTGATGAGGTTTGCCCTGTTTGTCTCAAGATGTGTTTGGATATATTCAAGGAACATGCGACTCATTGTAAGGAACTTCCAGAGTTCAAGTGTCAACATGACCATGTTAGGGATGTTCTATTTGATATATTTTGGCGGGATAAAGTATCAGTGAAGAAAGACGCTCTTGTGAATTTTTTTACTGACCCACAAAAAGGAAGATAGATTCTTAGGCTAACATCGGTTCAGGTGTACGAGTGAGTAGGAGAAAAGATGCATGTGTGGAATTGACTAGGGTTTCTTAAAAGGTGGAACTAAGGACTTGGGGTTTTACTTTGGGACATGTAGACCTAAAAGTCACTTCAAGTAAAGTGGTCAAACATGAGAAAGCGTGTTCCAACAATCAACATACTTTTATACCATTTGCCTTTGACACTTTTGGTTTTCTAGCACTAGAAGCAGTGAATCTCTTACAGAGATGCCAAAGGCTTATGCATAATAATGTTGTATCTCCTAGGTCAATAAATATAATTTTTAAGAGGATTGAGTTTGTCATTCAAAAAGGGGTAGAGACACAACTTTGTGTCCGTTTGCTTTATATGTATATATAAACTTTATATTAATTACACAATTAAATATAAATCATGTATCATAAAATAATTGAGTGTGAAATTAGTCAATTATAATGAGTTAAAAATAACTTATACTATTTAAAAAAATATTTTTATAAAAATCATTTCTTAAAATATAATATAAGGATGTATGTGTTGGAGAATGTGGGCTAGAGAGAAATAATTGATACTCAATGTTCTATGATCATAAGAGAGGGGGCGCCTCATCTCCATTCAAAATTTTAAGACATTGAATATATGAGTCACTTCTCTTTCAAATATAACATTCCAACTACTCACAATGAATTTAATATTTAACTACACACAATTTAACTGTGTTCATGATTTAAAAATAGAACATACCAATTGTTAAGAGAAATCGATAATTCAAGTGCTAGTAGCCATTTATTGCAGGACTATAACTAGATACGCCTTTGTGACAGAATCAGTCATAATCATTTGAAACCTTTTTACAACTGAAATAAGATCTAGGCACAACCGTTATGTAACTGGTTACAGATTTGGTGTAATCGATTACAATTGTTAGTTTTTATTTTTTCTATTTTGTTAATTGTATCTCAAGTAATGTACTGTGTATTATGGTATGTCATTAATGAATAATGCTAATTTTAACCCTTAATTATTCTTTCTCATTCTCTCACTCTCTCCATATATACACTCAATTATTCACAAACCTTGTGGTTCTAAAGTTCCAACATTTGGTATTAGAGCCTGGCTTAATCCATTAAACATGAAGTGTGAGAAAATGATATATGTTTTAAATCAAAGAATGCAGGTTAATTTACCTATCCTTGATGCAAAGAATGACGACAAATGGTGCAAGAAAATGAAGGTATTATTTGGATACCAATATATTATTAATGTGATCAAGAATGGTGTATATCCTATTGCTGAGGGTGCTAGTCCAACACAAAGAGCGTCACATAAGGAATAATAAAAGAAATATTACAAAGCACGTTTTATAATCCATCAATGTGTTGATACAAACAACTCTAAGAAAGTTGGTGATTGCGAATCTTTGAAGCAAGCATGGGAGATTCTTGAGAAGGCATATGTAGGAGCTGATTAGGTGAAGGTTTTGAGGTTACAAAATCACAGAAGACAACTTGAGTTGATTCAAATAGAGGAGAAGGATACTACCAACGATTTTACAAAGATAATTACCCGATTGACGAACCAAGTAAAGGAGTATGGAGAAACGATTACATAATGTATGTTGTCACGGAAACATTGCATTCTTTGATGAAAAAATTCAATAACATAATTGTAGCAATTGAGGAATCGAAGGATCTCACAACGATGAGCAAAGAGGAGCTACATAGCTCTCTTGAAGCACATGATAATATAATAAAGGAAATGAATGTTGTGAGTGCAACTTCACTATTAGATATTTTGCATGATGTCAAAACTCAGAAAGCTAGCATTTCAGTATGGTGGACAATATCTTTATGTCTTATGGAACTCCCTTACATTATAGGTCTTAGGAATCATTTAAAACAACTTTAAAATTGGTTCAAATCATGAAAAATTAATTTTTGCACAAAATCAACACTTATGCGTCAACCTGAAATCTTTATGAGTCCAATCATAAATTATGCATTTATGCATTTTCTTAAAGTTTTCAGTATGTGTCGACACGTAAATTTTTTAGGTCAACACATGTACTGCATTTTTAAAGCATGTAGCTTCGGTTTTGCATGTGCCAACACATAACATTTTCAGGTCGACACATACTATTTTATGGGTTATTTTTTCATTCCGAAACTACTATCTTTTAACTAAAAAAGTCCAACTATAAATATATCATTCATGCATCATTTCAACTAGATGATACCATAAAATTAGCCTATATTTACTCTTCATTTTAAACCTCTAATCTATGCATACACACTAGCATTACATTGTGATGATGTTCCATTGGGATGCCATCTAGGTGAGGATTGACATTGTCCGATTAGGTTCTTGTGTAGCCGAAGATATTGGGTTGGGATTTGTTGGGGTCTTCATCCCGAAAAACCATTAGGTTTGTCCTCCAACATCATTGGTTTATTTGGGGGTTTTATGCAAGATAGTTCGAGAAAGACTCGTCTATGTGAATCACCTTGGAGTGTTTAAAATCTTTGCAACGAACCTTGGAGTGTTTGAAATGTTTTCAAGGAAGTAGCAAAAATTAGATGATAGAATTGGTGATCTTGTGTTGATAGAGTGCAATCGGATTTACTCGGTTGAAATCCCTTGGAGTGTTTGAAATCTTTGCAAAGATCATTGGAGTGTTTGAAATCTTTGGAAGGAAGTAGATTAAGCAGAAAATAGGTTGCATCTATCAATCTTGGTATTATTAAAGATAAAAAGATGAGAAAGGGTTGTATCAACATCAATATGAGGGTTTGTATAGTTGCTCTGAATACTTCTAATGTAAGAATACTTTTTGCAAAGTAATAAATTACTCAATTCCAAATTGGAACTAGGCGCAAACGTACCCACACGCGAGGGAGAAAGTGGGGAATTGTGTAAACAAATCATTGTGTCTCTTTTACTTTTTGCTTTTACTTTATTTGATATTCATCAATCAATTTATCAAATATCATTGTGTTATCAATTGAATTGTGAGAATTGGTTTTGATTTTAACTCAAGTGTGGATATAACTTATAATCAATTTTGATTATAAGTGGTTTTGTATATCAACAATAATCAAGGAGAAATTCTACTAAGTCACTTGCACTCCAAGTGTTTGATAAATTGTTTAGCTTGTTTAACTCAAAGGAAAATTGCAATGTTCTATCTCTTACTCTCATTTACTTTCTATATGCAATTTGTTAAATTTGTTGATTGATCGATTGATTCGTATATAATTTCTATTTGATTATTAAAGTTTAAATTTCTTTGTTTATTAGCTTATAATCACTTTGATTGTAAGTGCTTTTTTATATCAACAAAGCTAAAAAAAAATTATGAAAAACTGATTGCACATCACATATTTGATAAATTGTCAAGTTATGATTTTAACATGATTTCATTGGAAATAGGAAACTGATGTGTTGGTTATTAAATAGTTAATTGAGATATTATTAGGTTGATTGATTTTATCATTACGTTAATTCCATATGGCTCGTGCATATCCGAATTTTCAATAACTAGGTTCATTTAGACTACTATATTGATCTTGGCCAAAAATCTTCCGCTCAACATTGTTTTTCAAATAAGTTTTAAATAACTATTTTAAAATGTGATTTTTAGATCTAGTACCGTAGTCTAACAAATGTTGATAAGGAAAATGCGAAGATCACTTTGCAAGACCGTTTCAATGAGAGAGACAAGAAGGCGAAGAGAAAGTGGCCCATGAGAAAAGGTAGAGGGAACTTTCAAATTTTTGGTGGAAGAGAATCCCAAAGTTCCAAAAATTCAACATTCCAAAAGGGTGAAAACAATGGAAATAAGACATCTAGATCAAACAACTCTTGAGGTGGCAATGTTAGAGGTAGAGATGGAAGAAATATGGTTGACAAGAGTAATGTATAGTTTTATAATTGCCAAAAGCTTGACCATTTTGTAAGAGAGTGCAATACTGGTAATATAGAATCTAAAACTATGAAGCTAGAGTTTCTAGACAAGAGTTTGATGATGAGAACATACTCTTGGTGATGACCACTGAATGAGAATATAACAATAGTAGAGTTTTGATCAATTGTCACCCGTTATAGAAGACTAGTAGAGAAGGATGTAACATGTTGCGTATATGTTGTAATTGGTTACATGCAAAATAAAACATAATGGTGACTATGAAAGAAGAAGCATAATGCAAATGTCAATGATATTTTGAATCTAGATGTTCAATGCATATAACGGGAAGTAAATATTATTTTGCTACAATCAATCATGCCATGAAGAACCAGGAGAAGTTCACTGATGATACCACTCTAGCGTCAGATGGGATTAGTGACCTATTGATCGAGAGAAGGGTTAGTAGAAATTATTTGATAAATAATGTGTTGTATATTCCCATAATCAAGTTTCAGATTCTAAGTATTGGCCAATTACTTGAGAAGGATTACAAAATTCACATGGAAAATAATATGTTACACGTTATGGACGCAGACAAAGCTTTGGTCCTAAATATCCTATGGCTCCAAATAGAACTTTCAAAGTTGAGTTGAAGGTTATGGAGCTTAGGTGTTTTGTTATAATGGCTAGTCGAGAATAATGTATATGTCACAATAGGATGGGGAATCTTAATTTCTAGGATCTCAATGCATTGCAAAATAATGAAATGGTGACAAGGATGTCATTGATCAACATATCAGCTGGAATTTGTGAATAATGTATGAAAGTAAAGCAACACAAGGGAAAAGTCCAACTAGGATGCAGGTTATAACCAAGTTTCGTCGTGAGGTGGTGTATTTAGATGTACATTGATTCCATTGGTGGAAATACATATTTTTTTCACATTCATTAATGATATTAGTATAAAACTATGGGCGTACCTAATCAAGAGAAAGGATGGGGTACTTGAAGTATTTAAGAAGTTCAAGTTCATGGTTGAAAGGCAAAACAGTCACAAACTCAAATTTTAAAAATGGATGGTGGAGACGAATATGTCTCAAATAACTTTGGGAGGTTTTGTGATTAAGAGGGCATTGTACATGAGGTAGTACTACTTATACACCACAACAAACGGCGTTTCCTAAAGGAAAACTTGATCAATTATAAACATAGTGAGAAGCACGTTGAAAGGAAAGAACTTGACAAAAGGATCATGAGGAGAAATAGTATCCACAACTGAGTATTTTTTAATAGGCATCCAACCAAGAAGTTGGAAAAGATCATACAAGAAGAAGCTTGGTTCAGATTCAAAGAAAACATGAATCACATGAGAGTGTTTGGCTTGGTAGTGTATCGACATGTGTCGGGTTAACTTATAAAGAAGCTATACGACATGGGATAGTAGACGATAAATGTAGGGTATCACTCTCTTGATGGTTACAAGTTATATGATACAAAAAACAGAAGAAACATGAATAGAATGAACATTGTTTTTAAAAATAAAGTAGCTACATCAACCTGTAACCAGTTACTAATAGATTGTAATCGGTTACACCAATGAAAAATTCATTCATGCAATGATGGAAGGTACAAAATCAGCCCCAATTGAATCCCAAATGTAAGATAATATGAGGAGATCAACAAAATAAAAAGGTTTTCCTGCAAGATTTCAAGATTGTGAGTTGTTCCAAGATAACAAAATGAATGACAATGGTGATTTCGTCCATTTTGCACTTATGGCAGAATTTGAACCTGTTAAAACGGAGGAGAATTTGAGTGATCCAAAATTGATTTATGCTATGAAGAGTGAACTGGAATTGATCTAGAAGAATAAGATTTGAGAGATAGTTAATTTACCTTAAGGGATAAAGGCTATAGGTGTGAAATGGGTGTACAAGGTCAAATAAAATCCCAAAAGAGAGGTAGTGAAGCACAAAGCTAGGTTGATAATTAAGGAACTTTTGAAAAAGGAGGGAATAGACTTTGAGGAAGTGGTCACATCATTGGCAAGGATTAAAATCATCTGATTGGTTGTTGGAATCACAAACAACAACAACAATTAGTTTATTTATCAAATGGACGTCAAATATGCATTTTTTAATTCGCTTTAAGAGGAGGTATACGTGGAACTATCCCTGAATTTGTTGTGAAAAACCAAGAGTCAAAGTCCTATAAATTGAATAAGGAATTTTACAGTTTGAATCAAGTTCCAAGAGTTTGGAATAAGAGGATAATTGATTTCTTAAAAGAGTTTGGCTTTAACAAATGTGTATCTGAACATGGCGTGCATGTGAAAAATGATACAAATGAGTGGTTGATAATTCTCTATCTCTAGATTTATTGATGACCAACCTAGGCCTTATTACATACTTATTTGACTTTGAGTTTTATCAGTCCAAGAAGGGACTGCTCATGCACCAAAGAAGATATGCACTTTAGATTTTGAATAAATTTGAAATGGAGCTTTGCAATGTTGCCATTACTCCGGCTGAACTGAGGTTGCAGTTGTGAAGGAAAAGGATGAGCAGGATGTTAATCCAACTCAGTATCAGAGGTTGATTGGATCTTTACATTACTTATACAATACGCAGCCAAATTTGACATTTAGTTTCAGTATTATGAGCATATTCATTGAGAGACCGAAGATGTCTCACTTGATAGTAGTCAAGAGGATTCTAAGATATGTCAAAGGATCTATTGGCCGCATAATTCTCTTTCCCCAAACGGACAAGGGCGGGAAATGCAATTTACTCGGATATATCGATTCCAATTGGTACATAGATAAAGATGACATAAAATCTACAACTGGAATCAGCTTTATGTTCGGAGAGAAACACCAATCTGTTGGTGTTCGAAGAAGGAATCAACAATGCCACTCTCTTGTTGTAAGACTGAGTACATTGCATCTTTGTTGTGTGTATGCCAAACCGCGTGCTTGAAGAATCTATTAAGAATAAACTCAAAGTCACTTTTTTCTTATATATTCCCTTCTGTTTTTTTATTATAAGTCATTTTAGAAATAAAATATCTATCACAATATATATCACTTTATAATACCAAAGAATAATTAATGTTATTTTTTTATTATACCCATAAATATTTACTATTCGCTCTCTTTTTAATTATATAAATATATCTTTTCAATATAGTTAATGAAGAATAATTTTATAAAAACATAGATAACATCATTTAACCTATTTAAATAGCCGATAAAAACTAACCTCTTGAATCAACACAAAGTTGTTAAAAAAAACCCACCTGAGCATAAGGAAAGAAGGTACGTAGTATTTCATTTATAATGAATCATTCACATGTGATGCCATTGACCTAGCTAGTGGAAGAAATAGTTTCCACTTGTTCCAAAGGAATGTTTGTAGGCCCCACAAAAATACCGAACCAAATTATAATCTTCACAATTTTTCCTATAGTCCTAACATATAGTCACATACTACACATTAAATAATTATAGTGGATGCATGACATATAACCCTCTCATGAAATTGAAGTCTTGTTCAAATTAAATTTAAACTTCAAGTGGATGACAATAATGTATATACAAATAGGGTTAGTGTTTTAGTTGGGGCAGGTAATCCAATTCTCAAGATTTGTCTAATTTACTAATTATATGGTCTTAATCTTATGGTACATTTAATTAAAAATAGTTTAATAAATATATAGTTAGCATTAAAAGTGGGTGTGTGACATTAATTCCCCATTCAGCTAAAACACTGAGATCTTACAAAAACTCTCTTGTCCTTCCTTTTCATTATTCTTTTACTATTTATTCTTTTGAATAATGCTATCAAGTGGTTTCATAGTTGGAAGAATCTCAGATGTGATAATTTTGACAACAAAGCTGCCAGCCCACTCATTTATTTATTTTTATAAGGGAGACATTGATAGAAAGAGTAGCTGGAAAAAGTGTTCAAAGCAAATCAATATTTTTTCTTCATGATTATGGTTGTGCACTTGCACAATTTCATCATATGTGATTAAACCAACTGGATTATAGCTATAGGAACATTCGAGTAAAATAGACTATCGTTCAAATTTTAAAATATCTTACAATTAAACTGAAATAGTTTAATTTTGAAACATTCTCATAAAATATTTCTCACATGAATATTGTGGTTAAATAAGATTTCTTTTTATTTTGCTAGGGCCAACATACACATAACTTTTTATTTTATTTTTTATAGGCAAACAACTTGAGACATTCTAATTATTTCTATATTATTCCTACAAACTCTAAAAACTTAAAGACGACTTTGATTATTTTTGCATGTGATTGAGTTGTGATAATCAAAAAAGTTTGAAAAATATGCTCAGAGTTGAGTTATGACTCGCATAACATACTAACGACTAATATTTGTCCTGTAAAATAACATTATCAAGCCAATCAACTTCTTAAAGAAGAATTCATGAATACATGTTGGATGCATGCCATGGACATAAGCAAGGTCCAATATTCACCTATTCTTCTATTCCTCTACATATATGTAAACAATCCTCACATTACTCAAATAAATACCAAAGGCATTAAGTATACAAAACAAAGTAAATTAATCACTACTAAAGAAAATAAATTTTAGATCGAAATATTAAAGACAAAAAATATAAATCAATCTCTAATTTTAGTGTCTTAAATAATATTTAAGAGAAAATTAGAGACAGATTCTATATTTTCTTATCTTTAATTTTTCTTCGCTAATTCGATATTTTGAATAGTGCATGCTCGTTGATTCTATTGTTAGTTTTGAACAACTTAAGACAAATGATATCCTTAAAGGAGAAAAAAAATTGAGAAATAAAGATAATGCATGATGTTTATGATCTCACTTTCCTTGGCCTTCAACTTCTTCATCTTCTCTTCTTAATTACCATGATCCTTCACCAATAATTCCATTCCAATATCCAGTTGAATTTCCTTGTTGATCTTTATTATGTTCCACTTCAACACCACTTGTAGGAAGCTGTTTATTAACCTCTCCAAAAGGGAACAAAAGTCTTCCACCACCATCAATACCGCCGCCAGCTTCTTGGACTTGAACATGATTATCATATGATCTATTTCCATTCATTCCATCAATCGAAAATCCAAGACTAGGTTTAACTTCTTGCATGGGAAATCCAGAAGGGTAAATAGCATTTGAGTTTGGCATCAAAGAAATATTATTATTATTAGCATAAGGGTTTATGCCTCTAGATGCCATGCTAGACCTAAGTAGGTCAAGAGCTGAAGAAGATGATGATTCATTATTGTTATGCATCTCAATATATGATGATGACATACCATGATGATTCTGATGATGAGGATTATGATGATGATGATAGTTTTCCATAGATGGAAAAGCTAGGTTAAGATCTTGGCCTCCATGCATTTTAGGGTTTTGATGAGAAGAAAGATGTGAGACTTGAAGGGTTGGTGGATTTAGGTCAGGAATTTTTGGTGAGTTATTATTATTAGGCGCGACTAATGATGATGAAGGAACTTTCTTGTTCTTTCTTGAACCTCCTCCAACAGGAACATTTCTTAGAGATCCTCCTTCAGTCCAATACCTTCTACATGTCTTGCAAAAGTATCTTGGTTGTGTGAGACTATAGTTGTTGTAATAGCAAAATTTTGTGTTGGTTGAATTGCACCTTGGACAATTTATTTGCTCTTGTGGCCTTGCTTTCTTCTCTAACCCTTGCCTTGGACATGAATTAGGACCTATCCCTTCCATGAGTGAATGAATACCTATACTTATATATAGTGTTCATCATGTCACATAAATCCATAGATAAATTAATATTTATATTATAGAAAGTAAATTCATATGGAATACTCAAAGAAAATACATGAAACTTATTGGTGTTAAACATTACTAAGATCACCATTAATATCTCATCAAAGTTGCTCCCAACAAATAGAATTACATCCATAGAATATATATTTTATATAAAAAATCATATTTCAAGAGCTTATGAGGAGTTGAGACCTCAAAGGAATTACAAATAATAACTAACATATCATCTTTTATTTTTATGCATGTTTTAAAAAATAATATGAGAGAAAAAAAGGTAAAGGTAAAGAGAAAGGAAAAAGGAAAAGTTGAGTTTTTGATGATATTAGGGTATGATAAAAAAACTTCCTTTAATTGGAAGATAAAAAGAGAGAAGAAATATAGAATATCAACATATATATGTGAGTGTGTACTTTAAAGATTTTATATAATCAATCACCTAGGTATAGCTAGAAAAATGAAAATCAAAGATACAAACAAGTAACAACACATAAATCAAGATGTGTCAGCTTTGGAACAACCCTAAAACCCAGAATAAATATCAAAGAAAAGACACATGAAAAATCCATATCTACCTTTCTATGGCTAGCCATGAATTCAAACAAAAGAAAAGAGAAAAAGAAAAGAGAGAGAAAGAGAGGATTCACCTTGTTTGTCTACAAGACTGCACCTGCTCTATACTTAGTGCAAGAAAGAATGTTTTTGTTTCGTTTGTGGGATGGCTTTATGTGTTAGCTTTACTTTATGAATGAATGATATAAAGGAAAAGGGAAAGAGAGAAGATAGAAGATAGAAAATAGAAGAGAGAAGAGAGAGGAACAAGTGTCTATTTTGACTACATAAGAATTAATATTTTATTTTTTTCATTAATGATGTTTTTGCATATGGTACACTCACTTTAATTTAATGATGACTATGATGCTTATATATTTAACTTTTTTTATCTTCCATTATTAAATATAATTCTATATTAGTTTCTTTTGGTTTTCTTTATGGTCATGCTTTTTTGTGTGTGGTGGAATATAATAAGTAGTATGTACTGTGGTGGTTTCTACTTTTTGAATGATATAGACTCTTATTTATGATTCAAATTGTCAAACTTTCTTTTTCTATAATCAAGCACCTTTCTTTATGTTTTGCCAGAATCAAGGACTATTCTTGTTTAATCAATGATTTCAATGGGATCACTTATATGAATTGTTTGATTTAAATTTGATTGCTTCAATTCAGGCTTTGCTTCCTTTAATTATGGATTTGATTTGTAACTATCAATAGTGTACATATATATTTAAATAAATATTTTGTTCTTTTATGAATTTTTTTCTAGGTCACTTAGAGTTATAGATTAATTCACCAAGGATAAAGCAAACTCAAAGATTTATATATAGAAAGCTTATAAATATCCTTTCAAAAAGACGCTTATAAATATATTTATAAATTATTCAGAAAAGAAGTTATAACATTGCATTCTTTTGATTGAAGTGTAATTCAAATCTAGGTGATTAAATTAGTTAAGTTACTTGTTATACAAGTAAGTAGCAAATTAAGTTGATTAAGTTGTTGGGTCTTGTTAGTATTTGGACGTTTAACTATTGTTGTATGAATAATTATCATTGGTTTATTAGTAAATGTACACAAAAATCAGGGAATTGAATGTGAAGTGTAGTAGAGACACATTAGTTATCACAAATGCTATCTAGAGCCTCAAACTCTTGGGTTTCAAAAAATGTTCAACATATTGATTGTCCATTCAAATTATTCAATGAATGGACATGGCAAGTTCCTTGGAGAATTTTGAAAACAACTTTAGTAGAAAATTCTTTGTTTTTGACAGCAAGAATTGTGACAAATGAAGTAAGCAAATGAGGTGATCTCTAGGTTCTAAAATCTGATAGAAATAATGCAAGATCTTCTCAATGACTCATAAAATTTTCAAGTTACTATCCATAAAGAATCGAAGAAGAAACATTTCAAGAAAATGTTTTTCATCCATTAATATGTTGATTTTATCGATTCTAAAAAAATTGAGATTGTTATTTCGTCTATAGAAACATTAGAAATTATTGAGAAAGGTCATGTTGGTGATGAAATACTCCAAGAGAGTTCATTTATGATTATTGAGAAGATAATCCAAGTTGTTGTAGACAGAGGTTAATGAGAAGGTTGTTGAGTATTTCACCGGGGTTTAGTTATGACTTGTTAGAGAGTTTAGATCTTTTAGTTTTCCTCGTTCTAGGATTTAGGCACTTAGATCAAATATTAGAAATATAATGGAATATTGTAGTTATGTTTTTTTAATCAAGGGGTGTATAACTCGTGGTTACAAAGATGTATTGTACCCCAATTTTTGCCCCTAAGATTCTCTCATACTTCATACAATTGCATTGCACAAAGATAACAAATTGGTCTCTCTCTCTCTCTCTCTCTCTCTCTCTCTCTCTCTCTTATCTTTAGGGTTTGCCCTTTGGGAGATCATCAAGCACCTTGTGGAAGTGATTATTGTTTATGTGTGATGATTGATATTTGATTAACCATGATGTGTATACTTTTCTCTAAATGTTGTAGGTGAATGGTGCACAAGTTCCTCAAAGAGTTGATAGGTTCATGTGTTTATTTCCATGTCTTCTCTCATCAATTCTCAAGATTTTGAAAGTATTGTCTCTCTTTGAAGACTTCTTTTATCATCAAATATGCTCTCTTATCTTGAATATGTGCTTCATGATCAAATTCAAAAATTCCTCCATCCCATGAGCATCTCTCTTGAAATTAGGATTTTGGACTTCTGAGGACCATATCTTGATGTGTGTGTGAAGTTTGTGGATGAATTCAAGATCATTTGATCCTTAAAGGACTTATATATATATATATATATATATATATATATATATATATATATATATATATATCCTTTGATTCAAGAAGTTTAAGTGATGAGAAGTTTGTTTTGAAGATCTATGATTGCTCACTCTCTAGATTGATGTTTCACCTACCTTGTATGACTTCAAAGGATCATATCTTGGTCATCTCTTGCCTCCTTGAGCTTATTTTTTCTTTCAAAATGAACCTAAGGGTGTCTACAACAACTTAGTTCAATTGGTGAGAAAAGAAAATGCTTGGAAGTTTGCCTATGAGGTCAAAAGATTACAAGTCCTTGATGAATTTCTCAACTTTTGGACAATCAACTTCAAATGAACATACCTTGATCATCATTTATCATTTTGAGGTCATTCTTTTTGCACAACAATCTTGAAGATGTGAAATTCATCTCCATATAATATTTGAAGATTGAAAGTGTTTGGAAGTTACTTGAAAAGATCAAAATATTATAGGTCATTTCATAATTTTTCCTCAACTTCACAAGGCCATAACTTGCTCAATTTTTGGAGTTTTTGGTTGGTTCTTTTTGCAAAATGTTCTTTGAAATATCTACTTCATTTATCTTTAGAAATCAAGAGCAAATTTTGGATGGAAGACCATGTTTGGATTGAAAACATTATAGGTCATTTTTTGCCAAACTTAGAAATTTTTCTAAGTGTGAAAATTTCAGATGATTTTTGGTGATTTCAAGTGATCACAACTTTCATCTCAAAGTTTAGATGCTAAACATGTTTAACTAATTGACTAGATGAGTTTTGATGCAAATTGCACTTGAAATGAGGTCGTTTTGATGCCCTTTGAGTCACACGTTTGGCATGATTTCAGCCAGCTCGTTTTGCACGTATTCACCACAATTCCTTCTCATTTTGATCACCACTAACTCTCCTATAAATAGAGGAACATTCCTCACTCATTTCCTCAAGCTTTGATATCCAGAAAACCTCTGCCAAACTTCCTCCATAACCATATTTTCTGTAACTTCGAATTTGTATTTAGACCACTTCCAGCTTGAAATTAATCATTCATTCTTCTTCCTTGAACCTCACTGAAGCTAATAGAACAAGAATCGTGCTATCCAAGTCCAGTTTCAGATCTCTGAAAGTGAACTTCGTTCAGGTAGAAATCTCCATAAAACCTTGCAAAATAAAGCATCATTGTATTCTCCTTATCTCCCTGATCCTCGTGATCTTCACCATTTGCATTCTCATTGAGAATTGACTGAGATTTTCTAAAAATAAGTGCTCGTTATTATTTCTGTTTTTTTCCAAATTGTCAATTGTACAAGTGAAATAAATTTTTCGCGAGGGTACCATTAGAATCGTCTTAAAGAGACGAAGCGAATGACACCGGTCTGAAGGATTTATTTCACAGTTTGAGAATTGGCCATGGATGATGGCTGGAGGTTGAAGAAGACCTACGTCTCTCTCTTAAACCAATGAAGGCTTGACATGTAATTTTTTAAATTGGATCTAGTGTTTTGATCCTACCATACGCGCGTAATGAGAGCCCTTGGATCTGATTACTTTAATGAGTTAGACTCCATCCAACGCGTGACATTAATTCTGAATTTATTTTTTTATTTTTTATTTAAATGATGATCCAGTGTGATTTTAAAAGAGGTCCATATCAAGCACATCGTGTTTGATCCATTGGATTAGTATACTAACGCGTTTTGACTTTTATCATATGATCCACATTTTTTCTGCTTTTATGTTATTTTCTGATTTTATATTTTTAATGTTTTAAACTTCAAAAAATCATATAAAATTTATTTCTGGTCTAAAAATTATGAAAAAATTCACAAAAATATTTTGGAATATTATCTTTCTGAATTTTATTTTTTCATAATTTTATTTTCAGATTTGATATTTTTTATGATTTTTCTCTTTTATTTGATGTTTATAATTGTTTTAAAATACTTTTTGACATTTAAAAATTCTGAAAAAATTATAGAAGGATCCAATGGTCATTTGACTAATATTGGTGACCTCATTTTTTTTTATTTCTGATTTTACTATTTTTTGCTATTTTTGGTTTATTTCATCATTTTCTTTTTTAATTTAAAATAGTTTTTGACTTTTAAAAAATTCTGAAGAAATTTGTCAACATTTGTTGACCTTTGATTGACTTTGGGGAATTTTCTTGAAATTTTATCTTGATGAAAAAAAATACTATTTATGTATTTCGTCAATAAAGTCCAATTTAATAACCTAATTTCAACATTTTTTAAAACCTTTTTATTTTTACTTTAATTTT
The DNA here is from genome assembly GCA_021764765.1 of Vicia sativa. Lineage (NCBI taxonomy): Eukaryota > Viridiplantae > Streptophyta > Magnoliopsida > Fabales > Fabaceae > Vicia > Vicia sativa. Next base: position 101,740,881 of record CM038796.1, on the reverse strand, counting down.
CATTTTATTTTGCTGATTTTTGAATTTAATTTGGAGTCACAAATTTCCCCAACATCAATGGAGTTTGGGTATTGATAGGTTTCTTGACCAAATCCACCAAGAAATTTGATTGATTTTGACGAAGTTAGACCAAATAAAATTCATCTGATGCAAAATAAATTTGAAAATGTTTTCTGCTTGTCCATCTTATTTTTCTTTTGTCCCGATTCGAAGAAAGTGATTAATTGGTGACATGAACTTCAAAGTTCAAACATAAGCCCCAAAAGATGACTTGAGCTTTGATCTTGGTTCAACACTTGTGGGCGCTTGTCGTGTGGTCGCATTGATTTCAAATCAAGCTTCTGGCAAGTTTCTACTAACTTTGACCATTTGAAATTCTCAATCATTTTTAATCAAGTGATATGATAATTCCAAAACCGGTGATATACTTGACAAAAAACAATTGAAACTTGTCGTGTGGTCGCGTTGATTCTATCAAGCTTCTGGCAAGTCTTCATGCGTAAGTTTCAAGATGGTCACCTTGCTGACGACTAACAATTAAAAATTTGATGATATACTTGATAAGTTTCAAGATGGTCATCTTGCTAACCTTTACTAATTGCCATTTATTTTATACCTTCTTATTTTCCGCTCTTTATTTTTTCGCATTTACTTTTATGCTCTTTATTTTTATGCACTTTACTTTTAGCATTTATATTTCATGTCATTTTCCTTTGCTCTTTTTATTTTCTTGTTATTTTGAATTTGCTCACTTGAGCTTTGTTTTCCTTTTCCAAAATACCTAATAATTCAACTTAAACATAAAAACTTCTAATAGTACTTGGTTACTATCCTTGTACCTGGAGCTTGATATTTGGACTTAGGATTGAGACCTTTACCTCAGCTTGCGAGATTTTTGTTCTCTTGGTGTTATTTTGTATGTCTAGTTATTATCTTTGTATGTAGATTATTCTGTTATACTCGATTAAGAGTGGATTTCCTCAAAATACAACCGTTACTCTGTCCGTTTTTCTTGAGACAAGAGTTCACCTAAAAGCATTGACTCATCCGAAGCTTGGTTTTTTTGTCTGGTTATTTGTTGTTCATGTGATTGTCCAAAGGATGAGATATGGTATTGGCTATTGATGTCAAGTACTAATCTTCTCACCCGGTTAGATCTTTCTTTACCCTTACCTTTTACTTTATGCACTTAGGTTAGCCCCTTCATCTCCTCCCCATTCTTTAATTTTCAAAATCTTCCCTGTTTTTCAAAGGATTATTGTTTTTAAAACTCGAACCGCTTTCATAAAAAACATGGACTTAGGTCCATGAATTTTTTAAACTTGTTTTATTAATAAACTTCCAATTCATTTAATAATACTTTGACTTTTATTTTGTTAAGACTAAAAAACACCTAACCTCATTCAAATCTTTTTGAGCTCTTTGTATATTTTTCAAACTAATTTTTCTTAAAATCAACCATCACACAACTTTGGTCTTTTTTTGCCGAACTACTTGGTTTTGATTTTAATATTGCACATTGTTGGTATGTAGGCCTGGAACTCAGTGGAAGTTCTATCAAACCAAAATTAAAAAAAATACTTCTTTTCTCCCCCTACCATCCATTTTTGTACAAAATTTTCTTTTAGCACATATATACGAAATTTTCAAAAAAGTTCCTACGGTGTACCGTAGATGCTTTGGGTGCCTAACACCTTCTCTTTTCCTAACCAACCCCCGGTCCTAGATATCTGATCTTTTTTTTAGGATTTTATTCGCTCTTTTTCCTAGTCCTTTGGATAAAATAAAAGTGCGGTGGCGACTCTTTTGTTAATTTTTCAGTTGAGTCAATTCAATGGCTTATACTCGTAGTTTTTGCCGCTACAAAAGGAAAGATTCGGAAACACCTGAGACCACCTACAAAAGTCCCTTCCACCTAGAAAATCAACTTAAATCCGCTCTTGAGTCGATACACCAGCTCGCCCAAGACAAAGAATTCATAACTTTAAAACAAGGAAACAACAAATCCCAAGCAAGCAATTTCATCAAACCAACTCCATCAAAGTTAGACAAATGATCCATTTGAAAAGGATATCATTCATACATTTCCAAATAATCCAACAAAAAATTAAACCAAAAAATCAACTCGTGTCCAAAACAAAATCCGACTTACAAGTTTGCTCCAAAAAGAGAAGATGATCCACAATGGAACTAGAGAAAATCGAATCATTAAAATAAAGCCAAAGCCAAAACTTATTCCATCAAGCTAAAGAAATGGGACAACCTTCAATGAGATGATAGAAATCTTCTTAAACACAAAAGCGAAAAAGGAAAACCAAGCTATGCGCCCCACTCAACACTCCCCGCTTAAAAAGCTCCGACTTCGAGGGGAGCCTATTCTAAATTAAACTCCAACCAAAGATAAGAATACGAGTAGGCACTACTACAAATAACGTTTTTCATGATGAAACTTTCACGTCATCTAGAAAAAATAAGGTTTTATTTCAAGGCAAGTCATATTTTATTTTATTTTGTTAAAAAACAAGTTGTTCCCTCAATTATTTTAAAAACTGAGGTGTTATACATGTTAGAACAAGATTTGGTTCTGCAATTATGTTTGTGAGTTTTGATGATAACAAAGAGTATGTTTGAATGAACAATTTTTTTTACTCTAATGTTTATTGTATTTTTTAGATAAACAAACAGGTTCTGCTTCTGATCAAGACATTAGAAGAGAAGATGTTCTGCTTCCAAGCTACAGAGGTTCTGATGAACAAAGTAGCGAGGAAAGCTTCAGAAGGTTCTGAAGTTTAGTTACTCTGATACGTTCGTCTGAAGAAACCAGTCAGAAGATCTAAAGATAGAAGTGTGACTTATGTCTAGATGCTGAAGAATCAAGTTTTCGAAGACAAAGGGTTCTGAAGACCAAGTGCTTAAAGACTGTGAAGATGTGGCTCTGAATATTCGAAAGACTTGAAGTTCTTCTGAACTTAGGTTACGATACAAAGGGTTCTGAAGACCAAGTCCTAAAGACTCTAAAGAATGTGATTCTGAAGATTCCAAGACTTGAAGTTCTTCTGAACTTAGGCTACGATAGAAGGTTACAAGACCAAGTACTAAAGACTCTAAAGAATGTGATTCTGAAGATTCCAAGGCTTAAAGTTATTTCAACCTTTGGTTACGATAAAAGGTTCTTCAAAACCAAGTGTTGAAGTCTCATGCTCGCAGAAGCATCTGAAGTTATATTCTCCAACAAGAAGTTAAATTCTCCACTTCTAAACTCATGTTCGCAGAAGCCTCTGAAGTGCAGAAGGAAAGAAGAAAACGGTAACGTGGTACAACATTACATGGTACAAACAAAATGTTTATTCAACTACCATGAAGGACGGACGCTGCGTACGATCTTGTCCCCCATGTTCTTTCAAGCCGCCATAAGTTTCATATTCCAAGTGTACCCTCCAAAGGTTACATCATGCATGGCAATATATATAAGAGCTTGAAGACTTGAAGAAACAACTGCTAATTCACAGGGAAACTCTCCACACATAAACTTCATTATTCTTTGTAAAAATCTGTAAATTCATTCAAGTCATTTGTACTAAAAATTTGTTTACATAATCAGCTTGTGTAGAAGCATATTTATTTGTAAACAAACTTGTTATCAAACAGTTGTTTGATTTGTAAGTTCTGAATTACATGGATTGGCTAAATTTTAAAAAAACAAATAAAAGCAGCAACAAGGATTTGTACAGTAGGATTTCTAAGTTATAATCCTATCTAGAATTCTTGAACATGTTGTGTTGAAGAGTTTTAACATCTGGAATAATATGTCATATGAGATGTCAAGACATCAGACATCATGGCATCTCGCTACTGAACTGTCAAAGTTTGTTACAGTTCTATTTTAATTAGTGCAGAATATTCTGAAATATTATGCAACATAAGTGGCGCGACTTTGAAGGCATATGTGGAGGTCAAAGAGCTAAGGAGTAAAACTAGAAGGGACCTTGATTGTAGCAGAAGTTATCTGCGTGTTTACTCTATAAAAAGTTTGTTACTACAGAAGTTTGTTACAGCTTATGCTAATATTTTGAAGGCCCAAATCCAGTTCGGTAATAGGTTATAAATAAGAAATTGTAACCTAGTTTTAGTAAGCTAGTCGGTTTTAGAAAGATGTAGTCTTTAGGGTTAGCCATGTAAGTGAACCACCTGGTTTGTGGGATGGCCACTTATTTGTACCTCGAAGCCCGTAGAAAAGAGGATTTTTTTACTCACTCAGAAGTTGTGAAGCAATGAGTGTAGGTATGTTCTTGGAAGAAGCTATGAAGTAATTCCAAGTTTAGTTTGTGTCACTTGAGTGACTAGTTTTAGTTGTGTTTGAAGTGTGGTATCTTCAAACTGTTTTAGTTGTGTTTTGAGTGAGGTATCTCCAAGCTGATTTTAATATTGGGAAAGCAGTCGATGAAGTTTCTGGTGTGATACTAGCTAATAGACATCACTGAGGTGATTGGAAGTGAGCGGAGGTTCTCATATCTAAGTGTGGTATCTTAGGTAGAAAGGTCATTGTGTAGTCTGATTAAGTGAGGAGTGTAAATAGGGTGGTTTCCCTCCGAATTAATACTGTTGATAGTGAACTTCATTCCTGGCTTGGTATGCCCCCAAATGTAGGTTGGTTAGAACTGAACTGAGTTAACAATTCCTCGTGTTCTTTATTTTCTGCACTGTTATGCTTATGTCTACCTTGTATGTTTTGTAATGTCGGATCAGATGTCACGACATCCTGAGTGTGGCCCTAACCAGAATTTCAATTGGTATCAGAGCAGGCATCCTGTGTGTTTCTAGATGAGATTCATATGGGATACTTTCTGGTTTTATATAAGGTAGAACAATGTTTGAACAAGGAATGTTTGTATTGTATGGTCCCTAGAAGTGGAGGATGAACCTATTTTTGGAGAACTAGACCAACCTGATTGAAGAAGATGAAGATGCTGGAACAAGAAAGTTAAATTCAAAGACTTCATGCGGGAGTGAAGAGTTTGGATTGTATTGTTTAGCCTCAACACAAAGATAAGAATTATCAAAACCTTCATGCGGGAGTGAGGACATTGATAAGGTAATCCTTGTGTTTATGCATTACCACAAGGTAAGGATTTTTGGTTGGGTCTAGATTGTTGCTTGATGAAGAAGAAAGAAGATTGTAGGGTTGATTTATTTTCAATCCATGTGTATCATGCTTACAATCAAATTATGGATTAAGCATTGTGTACATTATGTTGAGGTATCGCTATATTCTGCTGCATAGCCTCTGATGCAGACCCTATAGTGAAAGAAGAATCCTAGGGTTATTTTACCAACAAAATATATGGAAGATTATTACAACTATAGTAAAAGTGTCAAAGATACTTGAGACCTCTCTCAAGTCCACTCATAAAGGCATGGATTATTAGAGTTTATGGGCATCAATTGATCAAAGGTAATTATATTCATATACAAAGTGTTTTACCTTGAAGACCTTCAAGGATGATGTATTCCCAGAAGCTGGAACAAATGTTCTATTGGATGTTAGAACATTATTACTGGTATACAGCTACTAGTTGAAAAACAAATGTTCTGGGTGCTAAACTAATGTAGTGTGAGTACATATGTGTTGGAACCTACTCCTGATCTGGAAGAGGAGACATCTGCTTATCTGTTGATCAGGACACGGTCAACAAAAGCTTTTATACTTCTATTAGGATATTCTGAATGCTCAAAAGGATACAATTTATATAACACCAAAACATGTATTATGGAGGAATCAATTCACGTTAGATTCGATGATAAGCTTGACTCTAAAAAGTCAAAGCTATTTGAAAAGTTTGCAGATCTAGAAATCAATTACTCGGAACTAGTAGATAAGGTAGAAGAAGAAATAAATTCATTAGCTCCTACGTCAGATGATGTTGCTTCTGTTTCGCTATTGAAAAACAGTAGGATAACAACTTCAGATCTAGAAGAACTGATAATCGGAAGCAAAGATGCTCTTGGTAGAACCAGATCAACATTTAGACCTTCAGAAGAAACCTTTCTAGGTTTTGTATCCTTGGTTGAGCCAACATCCATTGAAGAGGCTCTTCTAGATTAAGATTGGATTCTGGCTATGGAAGAAGAACTCAATCAGTTCTCAAAGAATGATGTTTGGGACCATGTTCAGAATCCTAAAGGTGTTCATGTTATTGGAACCAGATGGGAATTCAGAAACAAGCTCAATGAAAAGGGTGAAGTTGTACGAAACAAAGCACAACTGGTTGCACAAGGTTATAGTCAACAAGAAAGAATAGACTATACAAAAACCTTAGCTCCAGTCGCCAGGTTAGAAGCAATTCGTTTATTAATCTCTTTTTCTGTCAATCATAATATAATTCTTCATCATATGGATGTTAAGAGTGCATTTTTGAATGGATATATTTCTAAAGATGTTTATATCAAAAAAACTCCTGGTTTTGAAAACTCTGAGAAATCAGATTTTGTTTTTAAACTTAAGAAATCTCTCTATGGTCTAAAACAAGCTCCTAGAGCTTGGTATGACAGATTGAGCAAGTTTCTCTTAGAAAATGAATTCACTAGAGGAAAGGTTGACGCAACTCTCTTTTGTAAATCAATCAAAAATGATATACTCATAGTGCAAATATGTTGATGATATTATTTTTGGTTTTGCTAATCCCTCTCTTTGTGAGGAGTTCTCTAAGATGATGCAAGCTGAATTTGAAATGAGCCTGATGGGAGAATTGAAATTCTTTTTTGGAATTCAAATTGATCAGATGCCTGAAGGAACTTACATTCATCAGAGTAAGTATACTAAAGAGCTTCTAAATAAGTTCAATATGATGGAATGCACAATAGCAAAAATTCCAATGCATCCAACATGCATTATGGAGAAAGAGGAAGTAAGTGGTCAGTTTTTCATAAGCTCTATCGTGGTATGATAGACTCTCTTATGTATCTAACTGCTTCTATGCCAGAAATTTTATTTAGTGTGCATCTCTGCGCTAGATTCTAATAAGATCCAAGAGAATCTCATTTAACCATTGTTAAGAGAATTCTAAGATATCTAAAAGGAACCACTAACCTTGGCTTGATGTATGAGAAAACATCAGAGTATACACTTTTTGGTTTCTGTGATGCAGATTATGCTGGAGATAGATTAGAAATAAAGAGCACACTTGGAAACTATCAATTCCTAGGAAGCATTCTAATCTCCTGGTCAAGAAAGAGGCAATCTACAATTGATCTTTCAACGACAGAAGCAGAATACATATCAACATCACTCTCTATTACTCAGATGCTCTGGATGAAGAATCAATTGGAAGACTATCAAATATACGGAGGTAACATTCCTATATTATGTGATAATATTGCTGCTATATGCTTAAGCAAGAATCTAATTCTACACTCTATAGCAAAGCACATTGAAATTAAACATCATTTCATTAGAGACTATGTTCAAAAGGGAGTTTGATGTTTAAAACTTATAGATACAAACCATAAATGGGATGATATTTTTACCAAACCCCTAGCTGAAGATTGATTTCTGTTTATTCTAGAAAATATAAAGATGAAACTTTGTCCAGAGTAAAAATTATTAGAATGAATGTGCTGAGTCAGAGTTTGATATATTGGATTCATGGTTAAATAATACTTTCCTTATTTTGTAAGAATCTCAGTATTTAGAAGATGCTTCGGCCAGAAGTATATCTGATAAGATGAAAACCAATGGTTATCCAGAAGTATGAGCATATCAAATGTATCACTTGGTCATAATTGATGAGTAACATGTACAACTTGAGTTATACCGTAATCATTATTCCAACTTAGCATGCATACTGAGCAAGAAATCCTTCTTGGGAATTGACTAAATCTTTATTAATTACTATTTACTGCTCCACCTTATTTTGACGCTTTAAAACATATCTAGTCTTTAAAGCCTATCTTGCATATGTTTCCCATCTTTTCACTTTCTCATTAACTGATGGCTATCTGCCACAAGATTTTCTAAAACCTTGAGTTGTCTGGTTGCAAGTATTTATAGTCCTTATTGCACTCCATCTTCTCATCTCTTTTTAATTCATTATCATTAAGTCTCTTGTTCATGAAATCTAGAACCTTCAATGGTGATGAATCTCTTATTGAAGTGATTAACGAAAAAACAAATTGATAGTGTGACTGATGTAGGTGAAATCAGTTCATTCATAGAACAACAAGGTTGGTCTGAATATTTTGTCATGCTTAAGGGTCCTAATTATCCAATTCTTGTAAAACAATTCCGGATTCATGCTTTAGTTGATACTTTGGAGATTTCATTCACTCTCATATTTTTTAGTGTCCTGTTGTCATCACTCGTTTCTCCATTGATCAAGCTATCAACTGTCCCTTTTCTACTAACTCATGAACTGATGTTGATGTTTTTCCCATTATTCTGAACACTCCTCTCAGTGGCATAACCAATGCTTCGTACGTACTAAAATCCTCCATTCACTGTTGGTTTAAGTATCTCCTAACAAATCTCCACCCCAGAGGACATAATTCTGATGTGATTTTTCCTAGGGATATGTGTTTGCTCTAATATCTAAGAAAGAACATCCATGTCCATATGCCATCAATCATATTTAACCATTTAAATCTATCCATCATCGGCTCCAGAGACTCATAAATCATTTATTCCATATGGACGATTACTATCTGAACTATTTGAGTTAGCTCATGTAATTGAAACTGTTAGAAATAATCTGTTGTATGGAGATAATGTATTGTTTGATGAGTGCTGTGATATTTTTGAAGTGTAGCTTCATTCGTCTCTTTAATGTACTCTTCTTGTTTCAATGAATGAAAGCACCTTTCTTTTGTCTATTATTTTATCTATGTGTTTTTCACACATTTTTAAAATATAACTTTTTGATTATGACAAAAAGGGGGAGTATTTAAAGAAGTAATTTTGATTCTCAATGATCAAATTCTCTAAAAAATGCTGCTTACATTTCTAACCAAAAATAAACTGTTGTTTCTTGGTAGAATTGTGTTACTTTTCTTTTTCATGATTTTTCAAGAATTTGAAGAAAGTCTGTGCCTTTGACTCCTTACACTAGACTCTGAAAGAGTTAGTTCGACGTCCAATTCTAACTGGAGATTCTGGAACTTGTCTGAGTGACATTAGAGTTCAAGTTCTTATTTGAGAAGTTATGTCTTACAGAATCATGACACTCAAGATCTTTCATCTGATCTGTTGGAACCAGGGGGAGCTGTTGCTCGATGGTTCTTAGTCAGAATTTGATCTTTCACCAAGCCTGTGATTCAAGGAGAGTTTTCATGTAAAGGTTAAGTAGTCCTTACCTTTCTCATTTTTAAATTTCTTCTGATATTATGGAAAATTGTGTCATCAAAATACATAGTTTTGTCATCATCAAAAAGGGGGAGATTGTTAGAACAAGATTTGGTTCTGAAATTATGTCTCTGAGTTTTGATGATAACGAAAAGTATGTTTGAGTGAAAAAATTTTGTTACTCTAATTTTTGTTGTATTTTCAAGATAAATAAACAAGTTCTGCTTCTGATGAATAGCGTGGCCAAGACATTAGAAGAGAAGATGTTCCGCTTCTAAGCTACAGAGGTTCTGATGAACAAAGTAGCGAGAAAAGCTTCAGAAGGCTCTAAAGTTTAGTTACTTTGATATGTTTGTATGAAGAAACCAATCAAAAGATCTAAAGATAGAAGTGTGACTTATGTTAAGATGTTGAAGACTCAAATTTCAAAAGACAAGGGATTTTGAAGACCAAGTGCTTAAAGACTCCGAAGACGTAGCTATGAAGATTCGAAAGACTTGAAGTTCTTCTGAACTAAAGTTACGATACAAAGGGTTCTTAAGACCAAGTGCTGAAGACTCTGAAGAATGTGATTCTAAAGATTACAAGACTTGAAGTTCTTCTGAACTTTGGTTACGATACAAGGTTACAAGACCAAGTGCTGAAGATTATGAAGAATGTGATTCTGAAGATTCCAATACTTGAAGTTCTTTCAACCTTTGGTTACGACACAAGGTTCTTCAAAACCAAGTGTTGAAGTCTCTGAAGAGGAACATCTGAAGACTTGAAGTTTTGATCAACCAGAATTTAGATTCTCCACTTATAAACTCATGCTCGCAGAAGACTCTGAAGTGTAGAAGGAAAGAAGATAACATTAACGTGGTACAATAGTACATGGTACAAAAAAACGTTTCATTCCACTACCATGAAGGACGGACGCTGCATACGATCTTGTCCCCCGCAGTCTTTCAAGCTTCCGCATGTTTCATATTCTAAATGAACCCATAAATGGTTACATCATGCATGGCACTATATAATAGCTCGAAGACTTGAAGAAACAACTGCTAATTCACGAGGAAACTCTCCGCGCATAAACTTCATTATTCTTCGTAAAAAGCTGTAAATTTATTCAAGTCATTTGAACTAAAAATATGTTTACATAATCAGCTTGTGTAGAAGCATATTTATTTGTAAGCAAACATGTTATCAAACGGTTGTTTGATTGTTCCTTGAGAGACCAGTTGGGTCAGCTTCTTAAGAAGTCTAGGACAATTAGTCTTAGAGGTTGTTAGTCATACACAGTTGGTATGTGTAGGTGTTAGTCACCAGTGGTTGCCTGTGCAAGTGTAATCAGTTTGTTTATAATGGATTAAGTCTTCGCTTGAGAGAGGCAAATCACCTCAGAAGGGAGGACTAGAGTAGCTTGATGTTTCAAGTGAACTAGGATAAAAAACTGTGTTATTTATTGCTTTTATATCTTTCAATCTTCATCAAAGCAAAGCATATTCAAGGGGATTATTCTTAAGAGCAAATGTTTTTAAAGTATAAAACTCAATTCAACCCCCCCCTTTTCTTGTGTTTTTCACGCCTTCAATACCCTTCTTGACATACTTTGAATCTCAGCTTCTACACTTTATGTTTCATTTGTTTATAAGTATAAAATAAATGATCTAACCCTTCAGTTTTGTTGATAATCTGGTGGATATATTAACCAGGTTTCACTATAAAAATACTCGTAAAATAAATTTCACTCTAATGCTATATTATTTGTAGTCGCCCCACCATCGAATACACCATTTTTTGGGATGAATTGTAAATCGAAAAAAATATTATTCTACCTTGAGCAAGATATTTTTTCTAGCTTTTGCAATCCATCTCAAATAATGGTGTTGATGTTTTTGTTTTTGTTGGTATCCCTAAAAGTTGTTGTTTTTGTTCCTAAAATTTTCCTGATGGATTACAAGTGGAAAAAAAACATTTTTCAATTTTTGGGAGAAACACCTTATTAGAAGTTGGATGCGAAGTTATTACATTTGAGCATCAATAATAAATATTGGATGCGAAGTTATTACATTGCATATGCTAGTGAATTCATTAATAATTATAGCATCAATAATAAATATTGGATGCGAAGTTATTACATTCGAGCATCAATAATCAAGCTTGGATGCAAAGTTATGATGGATTGCAAGTGCAGAAAAATTATTGAAGATATTTTTTGTAAATAATTTATTTTAACATTATCTATAAACAATATAATACTTAAAAATAATAATATAACTATCACCTCAGTTTTTAAAAATAACTGATGTGATAGTTCAAAAATAATAAATAATGATAACTACCACATCGATTTTAAATTTAATTCGAGTAGTAAAGTATTCAGATTTTACTATAAAAGAAATAGTTAGATTTTACCCTAATCCGTGTTCATATGAAGCCGCTCCAACTTTCATTATTATTCACAAGATCGTCAATGTTCTTCTATCTAGAACAAAACATTTTTGGCCACATACTCACAAAATAGTGTTGAATTTATTTTTTGAGAAATGTTGTTGTTGTTGTTTTATTTTTGTTCATTTGATAGATTGCAAGTGCGGAAAATCATTATTTCTTCAAATTACATAAAGAAGGGAGATCAACCTTTGAAATTTTAAACATAGAAGGGAGCTTAACTTTTCAAAAGATGGATATCAGCGAAACAGATCTCTAATATCTCGTGAGTGACCTGGACATGAAATATTTTTTATATTATGTAACATTGTTGATTACAATGGATTTTTAATATTATGGATAAACAATGTATTATTTTTGTAAAAACATTTATATTAATTAAACCCTTAGTTTTATTCCAAAACCGAGAGGATCGTTAAGTGTTATTTTCCATTTTATTTCAACAACCTTAAACAAATCTTTATCGTCCATTTAAAGGTTATCAACGCTAAAGAATCTGCCATTAGTCATCTGCATGAAACCTAAGGGATATCTATTATATAAGTTCTCTTACGATATTGGAAATCTAAATGAAACATATGAAGTGCTTGAAACCTAAGGTCGCTTGGAAAAACTCTCTACGAAGGATTGTAAGAGTAGAAAATCATCTGGGTTCAAGGTTTGTTTTATTAAATTTTCATTTGTACCAAATTTATTTTGATTATTAATATTAATTCTCTTACCCTTTTTTTCACCAGAAATAAATGCATGCAAGATTCATCGATAATATTCAATAATTCGAAGATCTAGATTTACATCTTGAGGAAATTTGATTTTCATCTAGATCCCTAGCGAGTTTGATTTTTATTTTAATTTAAAATTATAGGTAAATAATGTAATATTTTAGATAAACAATCTAACAATTTAAAAAATAAATATTCACGCCCCTCTGTTATTTAATAAATTGAGATATAAGAAATGCTAGTTTTGACAATGCTAAAATTTGTTACTGTTGGGGTTCAAACGCATGCGATAATAAATTTGTAACTCATTATTTTAAAGATTGAGGTGATAAGTCTTTACTTATTATGACGACCTTATTTATGTTGCATCCGCCTCAAAGGTAAAATGCATTTTGCATCCGATGTTAGAAGCGTTATTTGTAGTAGTAAGGTAGCTTAGTTTTCCACAAATTAACCAAGGCTAAAGAAACATTAAAATACAACAACAAAGAACAATTGTCGTCCATCAAAATGAAATTGTAACAAATACTAAAGGTGAAACCATTAGAGTTCCTCCATGTCAGAACAAGATTTTATTCTGCAATTGTTTCTCTGAGTTTTGATTGTAATTTCCTGATTTGTATGGATTGGCTTAATTTTAATAAAACAAATAATAGCAGCAACAATATTTTGTACATTAGGATTTCTAACTTATAATCCTATTTAAAATGACTAAACAAGATGTGTTGAAGACCTTCAATATCTAGAACAACGTGTCAAAAGAGATGTCGAGACATTAGACATCAGGACATCACGCTACAGAAACTATTAAGTTTGTTACAGTTCTATTTTAAGTAGAGTAGAATATTCTGAGAATATTGTGCATCATATGTAGAGTGATATTGAAGGCATTTATGGAGGTCCAAGAGCTAAGGAGAAAGATCAGCAAGGACCTTGATTGTAGCAGAAGTTATCTGCGTATTTAATTATGCAAAGTTTGTTACTGCAAAATTTTGTTACAACTTCAAAGCTGTTATTTGAAGGCCCAAATCCAATTGGTTAATAGGTTATAAATAAGCAGTTGTAACCTAGTTTTAGTAAGCTAGCCAGTTTTAGAAAGATGTAGTCTTTAGGGTTAGCCATGTAAGTGAACCACCCAAATTGTGGGATGGTCACTGATTTGTGCCTCGAAGCCTGTAGGCAAGAGGTTTATTTTACTCACTCAGAAGTTGTGAAGCAATGAGTGAAGTTGTGTCCTTGGAATAAATTATGAAGTAATTCCAAGTTTGTTTGTGTCATAAGTTTGACAGTTTTGTGTTTGGAGTGAGGTATCTTCAAACTGTTATGTGTTGTAGGAGCCAAGTAGTTGATACAGTTGCTAGGATGTGACTTCTAGACATCACTGAGGTGATTGGAAGTGAGCAAAGGTTCTCATATCTAAGGGCGGTAACTTAGGTAGAATGGAAATTGGGTAGGGCTTAAGTGAGGAGTGTAAACAGGGAAGTTTAACTCTAAATTAAGACTACTTATAATGGACTTCATTCCTGGCTTGGTATGCCCCTAGATGTAGGTTGGTTATAAGTGAACTAGGTGAGCAATTCCTTGTGTTCTTTTGTTTTTTGTATTGTTAATTGTATATGTACTGCCTTGTCTGTTTTTTTCATGTCAGATCAGATGTCACATGTCACAACATCCTGAGTCTGTTGTCACCAGAATTTCAATTAGTATCAAAACAGACATTTTGGCTGTTTCTGGATGAGATCCATGGGGGATACTCTCTGGTTGTATACAAGGTAGAAGATTGTTTGAACAAGGAGTGTTCATATCGTATGGTCCCTTGAAGTGGAGGATGGAACTATTTGTGGAGGACTAGACCAACCTGACCAAATCTATTGTACCTTCTTGAAGCAAGAAGATAAAGAAGATAGAACAAGAGAGTTAAAATTTAAAGACTTCATGCGGGAGTGAAGAATTTGGATTAAATTGTTCACCCTATATTTAGCATAGAGGATAGAATTGTCAAAACCTTCATGCGGGAGTGAAGACATTGATAAGCTAACTATTGTGCTTATGTGTTTCCATATGGTCAAGATAGTGGTTGGGTCTAGTTATTGCTTGGTGAAGAAGCACACTTATTGTAGGGTTGAGTTATTTTTAATCCTTATGTGTCATGCTTACAAGTAATTTATAAAGTAAGCATTGTGTAAATTCTGTTGAAATATGGCTATACTCCCTTGCATAGCCTCTAATGGAACCCTCATAGTGCAAGAAGAATTCTAGGGTTATTTTTATTCAATAGAATATTTAGAAGATTTTTCAAATATGTTAAAAGTGTCAAAAATACTTGAGTCTTTCTCAAGTCCACTCATAAATGCATTTATTAATAGAGTTGATGAGTATCAATGATTCTTATATACATCTGCAAGTTGTTTGAAGATATTCAAGATTATCAAGGATGGTGTGTTCCAAGGTGATGGAACTGATGTTCTATAGGATGTTAGAACATTATTACTGGTATGCAACTACCAGTTAAAGAACATATTTTCTGGGTGCCAAACAGATGTAGTGTGATTACATATGTTTGGAGCTTACTCCTGATATGGAAGAGGAGACATCTGTTATATATCAGTTGATCAGGACACGATCAACAAAGTTCTTCTACTCCAGATGTTAGTTTATTTCTGACCCAAGCTTATGGGAGTATAGAAGTAAAGCTCAATGCAAATAATAAGACTCATAAAGGTATACTCCTAAGTCCCTTTATGTGAAATCAAGATGAGCTTATATCTGATACATTCTTCTGATCAAATGAGCCAGATATGTGGAGATTTGCTCATGACCATAGAACAGATTTTGTTTGGAGTTGAATACTGTGTCTCAACCACAGGGAATTATGGTCATGAATGTTGCCTGCCCTAAATATTGTCCTAGAAGGGTATTGTAAATAAGAATAAAGGAAAATGAATTGTTATAAAGAATCTGAACATTTCTGTGTCATGCCATAAGTAAGTCTGTTCCAGAAACCTAGTTGAGGGAATCTCCTCTGTAGGTACAAACTATGGAATCCATCATCTCAAAATCAGAATGAAAGTATGAAGAAAATCTTATTGAGATGTGGCTCATATTATTCCTTGATATGTAAATTGTCTGGATGTAAAGTTGGCAGTTGTTGTACTTCCTATGTCCCCCCAAGTGTTATGAAGAACTTATTATGGATGTTACCCCCAGAACCATAATAGATGATGTTGTATTAGATGTTAAAACATCATCTTAAAGTCTTCAGTTATTAAAAGTTGTATTGTTTCTAGGAATTAAATATAAGTGTGAAGATATAATAAGTCAGGATGATCTAGTGTGAGTAGTTAATTCTAACTGACTAACTGGTAGGTACTTTGATGGGAGACTAAGTACTTATGAGATGTGCAGCTTGAATGAAAAATTCATTTACTCTGTCGGGAGCTGAGTGTCTGTATGATGAATTTATGTCATAGTGTGAACTAAAAATCAATATGAAAGTTCACAGTTATCTTCACAAGTTTAGAATGTGTGGCAATGTTATCTGGTGATTATTTGAAGAGCTGATTCAACTAAGGAAATACATACAGATGTTGTCAAATATATTGATGGGAGCTGGATATTTGTGATAACTGTATGGAAATCTGAATCAAGAAGAGATGATGAGTGTGATGAAAAATGGAGAATGTTCTACATGAAGATATAACATCACAACTATTGAAGACACCAAAGGTTGAATAAGGAAGATAAGGTTCAAACTTATATTTTGAAGACGCATCATTGGTTATACGCATGGTTAACTATGTTGTTTCTTCTATAACAAGTTACAGAGTGTGACAATCTGAATCTTGTGTAGCAACTAAACTAAGGATTCCAAGTTTGGAAATTGTGGCAAATTACAGAAGAGGGAAACTTATAGTAATATGAGGACCAACATCAAAGATATCCTTATGCGTATAACTTAGAGGGAGTAACAGTTTATGATAAGCTTCATTCTGGAAGGTAAGAGGGAGAAGTGCTGATACAAAGGGGGAGAGCAATTGTCTGTTAATTATGTGTGCATCTGTAAAAGTCCTATCTGATGTTTAGACATCTATCTATTTTGACGCTGATATGTATGCCAAGATGAAATTGAGGGGGAGATTGCTCATTAGATGATACTGCTATGTGCTGAAGTGACATAAAGTCTTGAAGAAGTAGTGTTAATATAATCTCAGAGCCAGAGTGATGTTGGAACATCAATATTATTATGGCTACGTAAAAAGAATTAATGGAAATATGTGGACAAAAGTGAAGAGTACCTCACAATAGAGAATCCATTGTTTTGATAAAGTAAGTTACATAAAGAGAGCAAACAATGTCTGACTGAATGTCAGGACATTATACAGAACATGTTTATGCATGGACAGGTCAAATGAAGTGAACAATGCATGCATTGAGACTATTTTATTTCGAAAGAAACAGTCAAAGGCTATTAAAGACATTTAAGAATATGCTAGACGGTGGACAGTTAGTCATGTAACAAATTTTAAGTCTAAATTAACGCACCATTAACTAGGAATTAATCTACCGTTAATTCCTAAGGAACTGCTGGCCTATTTATAAGAGATCTCAGCCACCCTCAAACAACAAGTGAGCATTCAAATTTGTCTTCATCATGCATTTTATCAAAGCTTGGGCAACTGTGCCTGGATATGGTTTGGTGAGGGTTCAATTTGTCAAATTTTATCTAAAAAGGGGGAGAGAAATAGCATCACACAGAAAGTGCAGCATAAGAAAATGATGCAGGAAAGAGCGAAGAAATGTCTAAGTCACAATATATGTCACACAATAATGCACATGAATTTACTTGTGACTTATGATCTGAGTATTGAATATAATTGTGACTTGTGTTCTGAGTTATCTGGGAAAATTTCAAAACTTCTCACGGTCCTCTTTTTCCACCATCTGTGACAAGACCTGGCTCATGCCTTAAGGGGGAATGAGAGTTATATTCTTCCTCGTGTATAAACTGGACCTTCCTTCCCTTTAACCTGTTGGTTCAATGGAGGAAATCAGAAACATGAGAAGATGTCAGACTGGATGTTAAGCCATCACCTTCAACTGGCAGGCCATCAGGGCAAACCAGGAAGAACTATTGATGAAGTTTTTGCTTCAAGCTGTGTACAAAAGACTATGAATGAGTTGCTCAAGACTCTTTCAATTGTAAATTGTTAATTGTAAATTGTTAATTGTAAATTGTTGCTGCTACTTTAAACTGCTTGTAATTGTACTTATTTGTTTTAGCTAAAATTTTCCAAAGGGGGAGATTGTAAGTTCCTTATTTGTATGGATTAGCTTAATTTTAATAAAACAAATAATAGCAGCAACAATGTTTTGTACAGTAGGATTTATAACTTATAATCATATCTAGAATTCCTAAACATGATGTGTTGAAGACCTTCAACATCTTGAACAACATGTCAAAAGAGATGTCGAGACATTAGACATCAGGACATCACGCTACAGAAACTATTTAAGTTTGTTACAATTCTGTTTTAAGTAGAGTAGAATATTTTGAGAATATTTTGCATCATATGTAGTGTGATATTGAATGCATTTATGAATTTCCAAGAGCTAAGGAGAAAGATCAGCAAGGACCTTGATTGTAGCAGAAGTTATATGCGTACTTAATTCTGCAAAATTTGTTACTGCAGAAGTTTGTCACAACTTCAAAGCTGTTATTTGAAGGCCCAAATCTAGTTGGGTAATAGGTTATAAATAAGAAGTTGTAACCTAGTTTTAGTAAGCTAGCCGATTTTAGAAAGATGTATTCTTTAGGGTTAGCCATGTTAGTGAACCACCCGGATTATGGGATGGTTACTGATTTGTGCCTCGAAGCCTGTAGGCAAGAGGTTTGCAATTAGTCAATGTGTCCTTGGGAAGTTGTTGTCCAAGTTAGTGGGTGTTGGAGTAAGGTATCTTCAAACTGTTATGTGTTGTAGGAGCCAAGTCGTTGAAATGTGACTGCTAGACATCACTGAGGTGATTGGAAGTTAGTAGAGGTTCTCATATCTAAGGGAGGTAACTTAGGTAGAAGGGGGGTGGTAAGTGTGGAAGTTTAACTTTGAGTTAAGACTACTGATAATGGACTTCATTCCTGGCTTGGTTTGCCTCCAGATGTAGGTGGGTTAGAACCAAACTGGGTGAACAATTCCTTGTGTTATTTTGTTTTCTGCATTGTTAATTGTATATGTATTACCTTGTCTATTTTTTTCATGTCAGATCAGATGTCACGACATCCTGAGTCTGTTGCCACCAAAATTTCATTGATGATAACAAAAAGTATGTTTGTATGGAAAATTTTGGCACTCTAATGTTTGCTATTGTTTGAGTTAACAAGCATGTTTTGCTTCTAATGAAAAGGTGATGCCAAAACATTAGAAGAGATTATGTTCCACTTCTAAGCTACAAAGGTTCTGTTGAACGGTAGCAAATGGCTTTAGAAGGCTCTGAAGTTTTGGTGACTCTGATACGTTTTGCCTAAGAAACTAGTCCCAAGATCTAAATACATAAGTTCCATTGGACAAAGTCCAGATGATGAAGACTCGTGTTTCAGAAGACAAGGGATTTTGAAGACCAAATGCTGAAGACTCTGAAGACGCAGTTCTAAAGACTCTGAAGACTTGAAGTTCTTATAACCTTAAGTTCGATACAAAGGTTTTCAAGACCAAGTGCTAAAGACTCTGAAAGTGCAGTTCTGAAGACTTGAAGTTATTATAACCTTAAGTTGGATACAAAGGTTTTCAAGACCAAGTGCTAAGGACTCTGAAAGTGCATTTCTGAAGACTTGAAGTTTTGATAACTCTAAAGTTATGTTCTCTCTTCTTGCTCATGCTTGCAGAAGCCCCTAGAGTACAAAAGGTTAGAAGATAACATTAATGTGGTACAACAGTTCATGATACAAACAAAATGTTTCATTCCACTACCATGAAGGACAGACGCTGCGTACCATCTTGTCACCCATGTTCTCTCAAGCCGCCATATTTGTGAAAATTCCAGATGTACTCTTCAATAGTCAAATCTCTTGCATGGCTATATAAAGGCTTGAAGACTTGAAGAAAATATTGTTATTTACTGCACATATGATTTCATACATACTATTGTAAAAGCTCCATATTTTCTTAAGTCACAGTTCTAAAAATATGTTTACATATTCAACTTGTGTAGAAGCAGTTTTCTTGTAAACAAAACTTGTATTCAAACAATTGTTTGATTTCCTTAAGAAACTGGTTAGGTCAGTATTCTTGAGAAGTCTAATATTAGTGTGTATTAGAGATTGTAAAAGTTAGTCACTTTCAGTTTCTTATGCAGCTTGTAAGCACTATAATTTTTGGATTAAGACCTCGCTTGAAAGAGGCAACTCACTTGGAATGGTGGACTATAGTAGCTTAAGGTTATCAAGTGAACTAGTATAAACATCGTATGTCTTTTCTTATTTCCTACTTTCTCTACCCTATTATCTTAGGTGAAGTAGTTTTTCAAAGGGATTATTTTTCAACAAAGTGTTTTTAAGGCTTAAAACCCAATTCAAATTCCCCCTTTCTTGTTTTTTCACACCTTCAGTTAGTATCAAAGCTTCGGTTCTGAGATGATAAAAAGTTAGAATTTTTATCAAACACATAACTGTGTTCAGTACGATTATGTGTGTGTGAATGTGTGTGAAGAACAATGGCTACACCTACTCATACTGTCACTTATGATAACAAGGTGTAACACAGTGGGAGAATTGACTTGTTTATTTTGCATTTTATCGCAAATGTTGCGGTTAGCAAGAGTCGCCATCGACTTCTCTTTTATCCAAAAGGTAAAAAGAACAGGAAAGACCTTTGATAGATTCTGAGTTCAGGAGGTAATTATGAAAAGGGATGGTGTTAGCACTCTTTTCATCCGTAGTTATCTATGGGCTCTTAATTGCTTAGATCTCTTTTTTGAAAACTTGCTTTCTGTGTGTATGATTTGAAAAGCATTTGAAAAGTATTTCGCTTTGACTTCGTAATGATTCTTGTATCAGTCTTCAAGAATGTATACGAAGTGTTTGGAAATGTTTCTTTGAAAGGGTAAAGCTTTGTAATGATTCTCGTTGGAATGTATACAAAGTGTTTGTTTGAAAAGTATTTTGAAAATAAATGTGAGGTGTGAATAAGTGATTTGTATGATTGGAGCAAGCAATAGAGTCTTATTACCAACTCAGAATGGTCATTTCTTGTTATTTTCCTTCTCCTCTAGGATATCGATATCCATACCATCAGTGAATAAGTGAAGGGACAATCGTAGGATCATCGTATGGTCATTGAAGGCAACATGTAAGGATACCTTTTGCAATTCAAAGGGACGATCATCACTCATTCGTTGGCAACAATCGAGGGACGCCATCATATATTCGTAGGCAACACCGAGGGTCATCGAGGGACTATGATCTTTGTGATGATTTTGAATTGAGGGACGTTTGCTAATGGTACCACTACATTCGAGGGACATGACCATTGTTTATCCGAAAGGCAACAAGAGATGATACTCTTGAGGGTGCAAGTTTGAAAGTAGTGTGTTTGATTCAGATATTTTATCTTGGTTATTAAGGTGTTCTAACGGTTGATTTTAGATCTTGTCATGCAATCCTATTAGCCATACATCTAAGCAGATAATATTTGTACAAAAAAGTAAAGGTGCGGAAAGTTAAAAGTGCGGGAAAGTAAACCCTACACTATTACAAGGCTTTGGGGCAGTTACATAATAGGAGGTGCGAAAAGTAAAATGCGAGAAATTAAATCTACGCTATTACAAAAAAAAAAACCTTGCGGCCTATACAACGATTTCTAGAATTTAAAATGCGAAAAGTAATAAATAAGTAAAAGAAAAATATTTGAATGGAGACATAAGTGTCCTAAACCCTAATTAAAAGGAAAAAATATTTTTGGTATTTTTTGGAATTGATTTGGATTGGGAAAAACCCTATTTCTAATTAATTAGCATTTAATTAAGAAAGTAATTTTAATTGAAAGGAAAAATAAAATATTTTTGTGTCTAAAATTAATTAAACATTTTTTAAACCTAAATCTAAAATAAAAATATTTTTTAGCATTTTTGAAAATAATTTAAAAATAGTTTGAAAATAAATTAAATTAGTAAGAAAAATAAGAAAATAGAAAAATGCAAGCAAAACAAGTGGTAAAAATTAGAATGGCCCTGGAGAGTGTTGAACTCGTGACCCGAGGGTCACAGGTTCAAAATTATGCCACTACACCATCTGCCAATGGTGTTTAGATCTCGCCTCCATGAGTATATGTGTTAAATCCTGCAAAAATCACAAAATTGTGAAAATTGACAAAAGGCAGGGATCGAACCCACGCCTTGGAAGAGTGAGAGGACTAAGCGCACGCGTTCTACCATTGGGATTCCCATACATCCATTCATTTATACACAAAGATGAATATATAAGGGAAACTGAATTCCGAAAATCTTAATCAAAAAAAGATCACGCGCGTCGGACCCAGGGAGTTTGAATGGTCCAATCGAAACTTGCCACGCATGCCTGCCTGAGTCCTTGCCGGTCAACCACCCTAGGACAATGGTTCCGATCACCATCTTTGGCCGTTCAAACATCAAATCCTGCAAAATCGAAGCAAAAACAAAAAGGAATAACCCATATCAACATAAAATCGTCCCCTGAATCCGAATCTGGGGTTATTTTGGCCTGAATCGTCCTAAATAGGGATACGAAATCTTAGAAGCTTTGTGCCCTAGCCATGGTGTTTTTTAGCTTACACGTTAAACCTTCTATCTAATGCATCAAACCTATTTTAAAGGACTTCTTGATATCATACAAACAATCGATACACATTAGAAACACATGAATTAAAGGAATCGAATTTGAGAAGTTTACCAAACCGGTCCGACTTAGCTGGAGAGTTCCAACGTGTTGCAGGCTTCAAGAATGATTGAAACAAACTCCTGCAAGTCTCAGGAGCAGGATGTAATGCCTGGAATTGATTGGATGTGGATGGAAATTGAAACTCGATGGTGCAAGTTTGCTTGATATTTTTGAGACAAAACCCTAGCTATGTGGATGCCAGAACTTATCTCTTTGATGTCTGAAGGTGTTGTGTATTTATAGGGCAAGAGAATTAGGTCAAGCATAAGTGTGGAAATATCTTGCATTGATTGGAAAATATTTGATTTGGAAATCACATGAAAATTTTCCAATCTTGGCCAATCTTACATTGATACCTCTTGGGCGTTTTCTTACAGCTTGCATGAGCTATCTTGGACCTCAAGACAAACAAAAATCAAGCCCACACGCCCTTCCTTGTATTTTTTGCATTTTATTTAATTTAAATTAAATTTTAATGTTTTAATTCAAAAATAAATTAAAAAAATAGAAGAGAGGCGTGCAAGTGGGCTTAGAAGTCATGGACTATCTTATAAATAAGTCCAAACTATAAAAACCATGGCCCATTTGGAAAAAATTTGAATTTGCTTAGTATTTCCCTTCATGCACTTCTTCAAAAATGCCAAACTTGCACAAGTTGTATCTTGCTCAATTTTTATCATTTTGAAATGTTCTTGCACTTTTTAGAAATATTAGGATGTCATATAAACACTCCTTTTAGTTTCATCTTCATTTAAGCTTCCATGTTCATGTAAAACTTTTTGGAAAAAGATGGTTTTTTGTTGACTTTTAGAAGGACCTATAATGTCTTAATCCATAACTCTCATATGAAGTATTTTTGGCCAAAGCTTGTGAGCCACAAAGTTGTAGAGAATTGAATTCTATTCAAAATGAGCTTTGATGGAAAAATTTCTAATAAAGTATGTGAAAGTTATGCCTCGTCAAAGTTCTGTTGACTTTTGATCAAGAAACCCTAATTTAGAAACTTTGACTTTTGATCAAATCTTGAATTTTCTTGATGAATCATGATTAACCCTTGATAAAATGATGAATCTGACTTCAAAATCTTGATGTTGATAAAAAATGATGAAATTTGGCTGTATGTTGACCACAATTGACTTTTTGTCCAATACCACTACTTTTCAGACATTTGAGAAATTGACTGAACAAACTTGAGCTGTGATGCTTGAAAATTGGCATGGTGATGATTTGAAACATATGAGGAGACATGATGATCAGTTGGGGCATTAGAACTCATCTTTGACTTGATAGAATCAAAACCCTAGTTGCGGGTTGATTGCTTAGGAGAGGGTCCATCTGGTCAACCCTGGAGGAACTCTTAAGTATAGAGATGTGTATTGACTTGAAAAATAGGAGGAAAAGTTTTGGGGTATAACACAATGAAAGAGACTCATATAGTGAAAAACATCCTATCTTTGATGGTGAGAAATTTGACTATTGGAAAGATAGAATAAAAAGTTACTTTATGGGATTCAATTTGGATTTATGGGATTTGGTAGTCGATGGCTACAGTTACCCAGTAGATTTTGAAGGCAAAAAAGTTGCCTTAAGCGATCTAACAAATGCTCAGAAGAAGATGTACAAAAATCATCATAGAGAAAAAACCATTATTCTCAACGGTATTTCATATATAGAGTATGGAAAGATCACAGGTAGAGAGAGTGAAAAGTCTATCTTTGATTTTCTTTAGATGACTCGCGAAGGCAATGCTCAAGTCAAGGAGACAAAGGCTATGGACCTTATCCAAAAGTACGAAGCCTTTAAAATAGAAGAAGATGAATATGTGGAAACTATTTTTTCAATATTCCGGATGCTTGTTGCAGGACTCGGAGTTCTAGAAAAAGGTTACTCTATTGCTGATCAAGTCAAAAAGATTATCAGAAGTGTGCCTGTTAAATAGAGACCTATGGTAACTACTTTGAAATTGGCGAAGGATCTAAACAACATAAGTCTTGAGGAATTTATTATTTCTTTGAGAAATCATGAGATAGAGCTTCAAGAAGATGAACCTCATAGGAGAGGTAAGTCTACTCCTCTTAATTCTAAATCTTAAAAGACAAAGGCTTGTCAAGCAGAGGAAGAATAAGAAGAATCTGAAGAAGACTCAAATAAAGATGAGCTGTCTCTTGTTTCTAAAAAGATAAATCAGTCGTGGAAACATAGATAGAGCAACTTTTGAGGGTCAAGAAGATTTAAAGGTAGACATGAGTCTACATCTGACCAAAATAAAACGTCTGGAAAGGAAGTCACCTGCTATGAATGCAAGGAGCCTAGAAATTAAAAGAATGAATGTTCAAAGCTTAGGAAAGACAGAAAACCTAGGAAGGTTTTCAAAGATAAGAAGGGTCTCATGGAAACATGGGATGATTCAGAGTTGGACGAAGAGATTGTGATGAAGAACATGCCAACGTAGCTCTCATGGCAAAGACCAGCATCAGCAAATCCTTATTAGAGAACGAACTACTTCTTTATGAATAGTTAATTTTTAATGACAATAGAGATATATCCTTGATGGCTCCACTGAAACACCAGTCGTGGTATTTGGACAGTGGATGCTCGTGACACACGATAGGCGAAAGGCATATGTTCCAATATTTGGAACTTAATTCTGGAGGCGTCATTGGTTTCAGAGGAAACCAGTAGGGTAAGATCATTCGATATGGAACTGTTGGTAATGGTAAACTTCCTTCTATTAATAACATTCTATTAGTTTAGGGTCTGATGCATAACTTGTTGTCAATTAGTCTACCTAGTGACAACGGTTATGATGTCATCTTTAATCAAACGTCCTGTAAGGCTGTTAGTTAGAAAGATGGGTATGTCATGTTCAATGGAAAGAGGTATAACAATATTTATAAAATAATTTTATCTGATTTGAAAAACTAGAATGTAAAGTGTCTTCTGTCTGTCAATGAAGAGCAGTGGGTCTGGCATAAACATCTGGTCCATGTTATCTTAAGAAGAATCTATCAGATGAACAATCTAGGACTAGTCAGAGGTTTACCCAATTTGAAGTATTCTTCAGATGCTCTTTATGAAGCATGGCAGAAAGGAAAATTTTCTAAAACTTCCTTTAAAGCTAAAAAGCTTGTTCCTAACTCTCGTCCATTAGAACTTCTACACATTGAATTATTTAGACCAGTGAAAATTCCTTCTATCAATGGAAAGAAATATGGGTTACTCATCATTGATAATTACAACCGTTGTTGGACCTGGATAAACTTCTTAAAACACAAGGATGAGTCACATTCTGTGTTTGCTTCCTTCTGCCCCCAAGTGTGAAATGACATGAATTACAAAATTGTCAGAGTCACAAGCGATCATGGTGGAGAGTTTAAAAACAAAGATTTTGATTTTTTGTTTACTCTTATGGCATATCCCATAATTTCTCCTGTCCTAGAAATCCACAATAAAATGGGGTTGTATAAAGGAAGAATAGGACATTGCAAGAAATGGCTTGCACCCAGATCCAAGAAACTGACATGGCAAAGCACTTCTGGAAAGAGGAAGTAAATACAACATGTTATATTCAAAAAAGAATCTCCATAAGACCTATTTTGGGTATGACTCCCTACGAATTATGTAAGAACAGAAAGCCCAACATTTCTTATTTTCATCCTTTTGGTTGTATTTGTTATATGTTAAATACTAAAGATCATCTTGGTAAGTTTGATTCCAAAGCACATAAGTTTCTTTTGTTGGGATACTATGAACGCTCAAAAGACCATATAATATATAACACAATATCACGAATTATGGAATAATCAAATCATGTTAGATTTAATGATAAGCTTGACTCTGAAAAGTCAAAGCTAGTTGAAAAGTTTGCAGATTTGGAAATTAGCTTTTTAGAACCAGGGGAAAAGGTAGAAGAATAAAAAGATTTAGAAGTTCCTACTATTCGCACTCAGAAGAAAAGAAGAGTTGCAACTTCACACCATATAGACTTGATTATGGGAAACAAGGATGCTCATGTCAGAACCAGATCAACTTTCAAACCTTCTGAAGAAACACTTATGGGTTTGGTGTCTCTTGTCAAGCCAACATTAATTGAAGAGGCTATTTTGGACAAAGATTGGATTCTGGATATGGAAGAAGAACTCTACCAGTTTTCAAAGAAGGATGTTTGGGATATTATTCAGAAACCTAAAGGTGTCCACGTCATCGAAACCATATGGGTGTTCAAAAACAAGCTCAATGAGAAGGGTGAAGTTGTAAGAAACATGGCACGACTAGTTGTTCAAGGTTATAGTCAACAAGAAAGAATAGACTATACATAAACCTTTTCCCTAGTCTCCAGGTTAGAATCTATGTGTTTATTAATTCCTTTTTATGTTAATCATAATATCAATCTTTATTAGATGGAATTTAAGAGTGCATTTTTGAATGGATATATTTATGAAGAAGTTTATGTCAAACAGCCTCTTGGTTTAGAAAACTCTGAGAAATCAGATTTTGTGTTTAAACTTAAAAATATCTCCATGGTCTAAAACAAGCGCCTAGAGCTTGCTATGACAAATAGAGTAATTTTATTTTAGAAAGTGAATTTACTAGAGGCAAAGTCGACATAGTACTCTTCTATAAATCAATCAAAAACGATATTCTCATAGTTCAGATTTACGTTGATGATATTATTTTTGGTTCTACTAATCCTTCCCTATATGAGGAATTTTCTAAGTTAATGCAGGCTGAGTTTGAGATGAGTCTAATGGGAGAATTAAAATTCTTTCTGGGAATTCAAATTGACCAAAATCCAAAAGGTACTTACATCCATCAAAGTAAGTACACCAAAGGACTTCTAAAGAAATTCAACATGGGAGACTGCACACTAGAAAAGACTATGATGCATCCAACATACATTCTGGTGAAAGAAGAGGTATGTGGAAAGGTTTGTCAGAAGCTTTATCGTGGTATGATAGGCCTCTGATATATCTAACTGCTTCTAGACTCATTATTCTATTTAGTGTTAATCTTTGCGCTAGATTTCAATCATATCCTAGAGAATCTCATTTGACTTCTGTTAAGAGAATTCTAAGATATTTGAAAGGAACCACTAATCTTGGCTTAATGTATGACAAAACATCATGGTACACTCTTTCTGGTTTCTGCGATGCAGATTACGTTGGTGATAGATTGGAGAGGAAAAATACTTCTGGAAACTGTCAATTCCTAGGCAACAATCTAATATCCTGGTCGAGTAAGAGGAAATCTGCAATTTCTCTTACAACAGCAGAAGCATAGTACATATCAATATCACTATGCAGTTCTTAAATTCTCTAGATGAAGAATCAGCTGGAAGATTATCAGATATAAGAAGGTAACATTTCTATCTTCTGTGACAATACTACAATTATATGTTGAAGTAAATATCCTATTTTAGACTCTAGAGCAAAACACATTAAAATTAAACATCATTTCATTAAAGACTATGTTCATAAGGGAATTTTATGTTTAAAATATATTTCTGTTTATTCTGAAAAATCTGAAAATGGATTTTTGTCCAGAGTAAGAATTCATCAAAATAGATGTGTTTAGTTAGATTTTGAGAAATTAGATTCTTAGTTAAACAATAGGTTATTTTATTTCTTAGAATCTCAATTATGAGAAGATGCTTTGGTCATAAGTGTATCTGATCAGATGGAAACCGTTGGTTTTCCAGAAGTCTGGGCATATCAAATCGTGTCACCTAATCATATGTAATGAAGAATGTGTGAAACCTTTGTTATACTGTAATCATTATTTCGACTTAGTGTATACATTGAGCAACAATCCTTCTTAGAAATTGACTATAACATTATTATTGTATTTACTGCTTCTCCCTACTTTGTTGTTTCAAAGCTCATTTTTTGTACCCTAGCTAGCATATGTGACATGTCCTTTCATATTATTCTTAAGTGACGGTTGTCTGCTATAAGATTTTCTTTGGTCACTATATATTTGTTTTGTCCTTTTGTGACTATTTATATCCTTCATTCTTCGTTGTCTTTCATCCATCTTCATCTCGTTGTGTTTTTTCTCTTCATTCTTTTTTTCTTCAGTTCTTACAAAATTTCTCTACCTCTATAGGATCCTTAACCTTTAACAATGATGTATCTCTTCTTGAAAGTATCAACGAGAAACGAACTGATTGTGTGACTAATAAAGTTTAACTTAACTCATTTATTGAAAACCAAGGTTGAACTGGATATGTAGCCATGTTTAGAGGTCCTATATCTCCTAACCTTGTGAAACATTTTTCGCTTCATGCATTTGTCAGTTCTAATGGAGACTATATTCCTTCGCATATCTTTGGTATTCCTATTATCATCACTCGTTCTTCGATTGATCAAGCTATTTGTTGCCCCTTATTCCTAACTCTTGCATAAATGTTTATGTATTCCTAAATGTTCCCAATACCTCTTTTTTTATGAACCTGGTACTTCAGATAAACTGAAACCTTTTGCAAAAATCTGGTTTTGGTTCTTGTTGACAAGTCTTCATCCAAGAGGGGAAGATATTGATAAGGTTTTTCCAATGTATATGCGTCTTCTTTATTCGTCCAAGAATATTCCTTCTCACCTTTCTACAATCATCTTCAACCATCATAAGCTATTCATTCGTAACACCAGAAACTCTCAAAAATAATTTATTCCTTATGGATGTGTACTATCTGAACTGTTTGAGT
Organism: Vicia sativa; assembly: GCA_021764765.1. Lineage (NCBI taxonomy): Eukaryota > Viridiplantae > Streptophyta > Magnoliopsida > Fabales > Fabaceae > Vicia > Vicia sativa. The sequence continues at coordinate 101,711,785 of CM038796.1, read as the reverse complement.
TAGCGGGTGTAATTGAAATAGTTCGAAGAGATCCATTCATTGGAGAAAATGTGCTATATGATGAGAGTTGTGATATTTTTGAAGTTTAGTGTAGTCTCATTTTTTTTATGTACTCTGTCTCTTATTGAATCTAATAAAAGCCTTTCTTTTGTTCTCTTCTGGTATTTAGGTTTTTCACTTTTTTATCTTTTTTATCATGACAAAAAGGGGGAGTAGTTAAAAATCTCTGAAAAAAGATGCTTACATTTTAACCAATATAAAATTTTGTTTCTTGGTAGAATTATGTTTGCTTCTTTATTTCAGGATTTTTAAAGCAGAATTTAAAGAAAGTTGAAAAAATTATTTGTCTGACTCTTGGAACCAAACTCTGAGAGAGTTATGTTCTAAGTCAAGCTCTAATTTGATAATCTGGAATTTGTTTAAGTGACGTTATAGTTTCAAGATCTCAATTAGAATGAGTTGTATCAAAGAATCAAGAATCTTAAGATTTCTCTATATGATCTACTAGAATGGCCCTAAATAAGAAGTTATGACCTTCACAAAGTCTTTGACTCAGTGGGAGTTTCATAAAAAAGTTAAGTATTCCTTACCTTTCTTATTTTACTTTTTCTGATTTTGTAATAAATTATGTCATCAAAATACATGGTTTTGTTATCATCGAAAAGGGGGTATTGTTAGAACAAGCTTTGGTTATAAAATTGTTTCTCTGAGTTTTGATGATACCAAAGAGTATGTTTTCGTGAAAATTTTTTATACTCCAATGTTTGCTATTGTTTGAATTAACAAACAAGTTATTCTTCTAATGAAAAGGCGCTGCCAAAACATTAGAAAAGAGTATGTTCCGCTTCTAAGCTACAAAGGTTCTGTTGAACAATAGCAAAAAGCTTTAGAAGGCTCTAATGTTTTGGTGACTCTGATATGCTTTGTCTAAGAAACCAGTCCGAAGATCTAAAGACAAAAGTTCTATTGAACAAAGTCCAGATGTTAAAGACTCATGTTTCTAAAGATAAAGGGTTCTGAAGACCAGATGCTGAAGACTCTTAAAACGCAGTTCTAAAAACTCTAAAGACTTGAAATTCTTCTAACCTTAGGTTCGATACAAAGGTTTTCAAGACCAAGTTTTAAGGACTCTTAAGACACGGTTCTTAAGACTCTAAAGACTTGAAGTTTTGATAACTCTAAATTTATGTTCTCTCTTCTTGCTCATGCTTGTAGAAGCCTCTGAAGTATAGAAGGTTAAAATATAACTTTAACATGGTACAACAGTACATGGTACAAACAAAACGTTTCATTCCACTAGCATGAAGGACAGACGTTGTGTACGATATTGTCCCCATTCTCTCTCAAGCCTCCATATTTGTGAAAATTCGAAATGTACCCTTCAACGGTCACATCTCTTTCATGACTATTTAAAGGCTTGAAGAAAATGCTATTATTTACTACACATACGATTTCATACATACTATTGTAAAAGCTCCATATTCTCTTAAGTCATAGTTCTAAAAATTTGCTTAACTATTCAGCTTGTGTAGAAGCAATTTTCTTGTAAATAAAACTTGCATTCAAACAAGTGTTTGATTTCCTTAAGAGACCAGTTAGGTCAGTATTCTTGAGAAGTCTAATATTAGTGTGTCTTAGAGATTGTAAAAGCTAGTCACTTGCAGTTTCTTGTGCAGTTTGTAATCTGTTTGATTATTGGATTAAGACCTCGCTTATGAGAGACAAAATCACTTGGAAGAGTGGACTAGAGTAGCTTGAGTTTATCAAGTGAACTAGTATAAACATCGTGTGTCTTTTGTTATTTCCTACTTTCTCTACCTTATTATCATAAGTGGAGTAGTTTTTCAAAGGGGATTGTTTTTCAACAAAAAGTTTTTAAGGTTTAAAACCCAATTCAAACCCCCCTTTATTATGTTTTTCACACCTTTACTCCACCAAACAAAAGAATTAGTGACCGTAGGCTGCAGCTTAACCGACTCCAACAAAAGAGATAAATACCAATCTTGATCGATAACTATCCGAATTTTAGGACCTAACCTCCACCAAACGGACCTAATTCACTCATCAATAATCCACTTTCCAATATGGGAAACCAACAAGTAAAATGGATCCTCCAAGAAAAGCAAATTCAAAAATAAGTTGCAAAGTGAAGAAGGACCCAACCAACGATCACCCTAAAAATCAATTCAATCTCCGTCACCAAGCTTGCAAGAGATAGAAGAAGTAAACCAATTACTCATTTCATCCAAAAACAAACTCCCAATCGCACCAAGGTGCCTCCACCAAAGAGATATCTTTTTCCTCGAGGGCTATCAAAGTCTCCACCCATAGCTCTTTTGATATCGCCATATCTACAAGAAATAAGGTTAGTTCATAAAGAATTCCCCCATTCAATATGTGCCACTTCCACTTGCTAAGAAGATCCAAATTGAACAAACCACAATGCTTTAGATCAACACCGTAATTACTTTTGGGAGAATAAATATTATCCTAAGCCACCCAACTAATCTTATTCTTAGTCTCCTCAAAACCCTAAAGAAAATTTCTTTGAAGCAAGATAAACTCCTTTATAATGGATTTTGAAGCCTTATCAAAAGATATAAACTCCTTTCAGAATGGTAGCATTGTACTTATATGGCACAAGTTTGTTGGAACTATACGAGATTGGACCAGGTAAATTGATGACCAAAGGAGTTACTGGAGGTTTATTGTAATAAGTCACGTCCATGGGAGTAGGGATGTAAAAATGAGGTACAATAACATTCACATCTGCTGATTCACCCAACTCAGACTCGTCAGAGGAGAAATATTCATCAGCAAAAACATATTTGTCATCAGATTCATCAAATGACCCCTCAATCTGTTGACACCTTTGTTATAATCAATTCTGCTCACTATAATTTGAATGGTACCTTCATCTAATAGAAGTTGAATACATCTTTTCACAAGATCATAAACATGTTGATCTCTGCAACATATTGAACAACCACCATAATGATGCACTTCATGTTCTTCCATAAAACAAAATGTGGCATGAAAATTCACCAAATCGGCATTCGTCTCATTCACATCATAGATTCAGACTTCCTGAGGAGGACCATAAACGACATTCACTTCATTCTCAGGTTCATCCTTCAATCTGATAATTTGGACAAGACCTCTATCCATCATATCCTAGAGATTGCTTCTTATATTATCACAACCATGAGTATCTTCACTGCACACATTACAAGCAGCATGATCGTGTGAACAATAACCAACTTTGCAAAGAGCAGCATGCATATTCATAAGATCTCGAATAATCAAATTAACATCATAAACTTTATTATCTTCAGCAATTACATTCACAGCATTTCCGTTTCCGTGCTTAAGTAATGAATTCTCTTGCACGTTTGGACCCATATCTTTGAAAGACAAGAGACCAGATCTAACCATCTTCTGCACTTCTGACTTTAGTGGATAAAAATTCTCAATACTATGTCCCGGAGCTCCCTGAAGATAAGGACAAGTTTGATCTACCTCTGGAGCAATCTCTAGAATCAGTTCTCCATAGGTCATCGGGATAGGATCAAAAGGTTCTCTTAGTTGGTTTAAAAGCAACAACAAGAGTGATAACAACAACTTGTTGTGGATTCTGAAGATGTCTTCTGGGAGGTCTAGTTCTCTTCTCTTGAACAACAACATTAACGTCTTCCTTCTTCTTAGAGAAACCAAAAGATTGCTTCTTGGTTCCACTAGATCCTTCTTCTTTTGTTAATCGTCCCTCTTAAATAGCTTCTTCTAAATGGACTCCCATTCCCACCATCTCAGCAAAATCATTTGGTGCATTGGCTACTATCTTCTCATAGTAGAATGAACCCAAAGTCTTCAAGAACACCTTAGTCATTTCCTACTTACTTAATGAAGGGATAACTTGTGCAACAAGTTCACGCCAATGCTGCTTGTACTCTTTGAATAATTCTTTGTCTTTATGAGCCATTGCTCTCAACTGGTCATGATTAGGCGCCATGAACATGTTATAATGGTAATGCTTTACAAAAGCTTCTCCCAAATAATTGAATGTATGGATATCGCTACTTTCTAAATTCATATACCATCTCAGGGTGGCACTAGTCAAGTTATCTTGAAAGAAGTGGATAAGAAAATTTTGATCATTGGTATGGGTAGACGTTCTTCTAAAATACATCATCAGGTGATCACGAGGATATGAATTTCCCTTGTACTTCTCAAACTCTGGAACTTTGAAATTATCATTTACTTTTACATTGGGGAATAAACACAAATCGCTGACATTTTGGCAAAACAACTCTTTCCCTTTGAGGGCCTTCATCTCTTTCTGCATCACGTTAAACTTTTCTTGAAACTCATCCATTTTGTCGAAGAAGTACACACTTTCACTTGGAGTAGGAGGAGGGTTGTCAGCCTTATTGATGAAAATATAAGTAGTATGCACAACAGGAGGCGCAGAAACAACAACATGTTGGACGAAAGGAACACATTAAGAAGCAGGGTTGTAACCTTCAGGCATGAAATTCTCTGGCATTCCCCACTGATATCCACGAGGCATACGGTGCTGAGCAGCAGAAACCACTGGTGTAGCAGAAACTTGAACATTTTGCACTTCAGAAATGACGGTTGTCTGTTGAGGTTGAATGATATGAGGAGAAGGCAGAGAAGGAGGTGGTGGCTGATTCTGAGCAGCTTGTGATTCTCTTATTCCAGATTTTACATCTTCTTCTTAGAGTTGGCTCGAGTGTTTTATCAATGCGACAACTTGCAAACTGGACGAAGGATAGAAATGGATAAAACACCTGGGATTGTACCAAAATGTAAGAATATGTGTGTCATGATGCATGCTATGAAATGCACATGATTCATTTATTTTTATTCCTTTTTTATTATTCAAGGAACTCAAGAAAAACAATTTAATCTACAAATATCAAAGCATAACGCATTTGAAATACTGAATAAACTCATATCATTAATAAAAAAATGTTTTGAGAGGATTATAACTTTTTAGTACAAGTTTCAACAATCCTGAGTATAAGAGAGATAAAAAAATAGAGACTATGAGTCCTAAGAAATCAAATATGCAGAAGACCCTTCTTCACGCGGACGCTTCCCCTTGAGCTTCCTAATCTCTTCCTTCAGCCGCTCATTCTCCAACACATACCTGTCAATAATACCCTTCCAAGCACCAAACTGGGGAGAAACATGAGAATAAACCAGGATACTTGGAACTAGGCGAACACTAGAGGTAAATAAATCCTCTTTCTTCTCCATCATCTCCACAACACGAATCTCAAGAATCTCAATCAAATCATCATTTTCCTTCAACTTTGTTGCATATGATATCTCCAAAGTATGACACTTGTTCTTCCAAGCTTCCTTCTCTTGTTGCATTCTGAGCAAAGCAAGCTAAAGTTCTTCTACATCATCTGAAGCATAAGTAGTAGTCAAAAATAGATCAACGAAAGGTTCTTCGCGATAATATGGCATCTTCAATTCAATAGCCCTTGCATGCACCCATAAAAGATAGACTCTAAATAAATGGCTCCTCTCTGCCCTAGGTTTTCTCTTTCTTTCATATGAATATGATGCCAAGTTGTCTCGATATCCTTTCTAGCTGCTTTTGGGTCTTCACCCTCTTCAAGAAAGAAGCCACTCACATGAATACTCTTTGGCTTATCCTTCATCGAATATCCAAGCTGACGACGCGCAAGAACAGGATTGTAGCTAATGCATCCCTTTGTACCAAGAAGAGGTACATTAGGAAAGCTACCATAACTGTCAATAATCTCCACATCATAATAAACCTGATGATACCAAACAATGTATGAATGAGAAAGAGCCATAATCTTCGGGCCCAACGAGGTTCCCTCTTGGGATCCCAAAAATCATTAGATCGAGGCAAATGAGAAATAAATCAATGGTACAACAATGGTGCCCAACAGATGATCGTTCCCTCCTGATAAAAGTTATGAAGGTGGATAAAGTAATAAGTATCTGCAAGTAGTGTGGGAACTGGATCCCAATCATGAAGATCCTGATAGCATTAACGTCAACAAAATTGTCAACGTTAGGAAAAAATAACAAACCATAAACAAGCAAGGAAAACATAGCCTCAAAAGCTTCCATACTCTTCATGTCAGCAAAATAACGAGCTTTCTTTAATAGAAACTGAGCAGGTAAACCTCTGATTCCTCCCTTACTGTTCATATTAGCTTCAATCTCAAACCTCTTCAAATGGGTAATGGGAGCAATCTCATGATACTTAGGCTCTTCCTCTAAACTAGTGAAAGGAACATAACTAGTATCAGGTCGACCAAACAGATAAGAATACTCCTTCAAGGTAGGCACCAACTGATAGTCGGGAAAGGTGAAATAGTGACACAACAAATCATAGAACTATACCAATGTAGAAAGAATACCATCCTTCATCCTAAGCTTCATCAAAGGCACAATAGCTCCATATTTATTTCGGAAATCCTCAAGACTCTCAACCTCATCATCAAGCTCCTCAATCCATCTATCTTAGGATCCTTGAAACTGTACTTCCGAGTCTTTCTCTTTCCAAAATCCATGGTCAAAGTATACTTGAGATATTTGCAAAGGTCAATCTTAAGTTCCTTGAACAGTTGTTTGAAATAATTGGTATGGGTGCATGAATGCATGATGCAACAATCACACAAAGATCACAAATATAGGGTTCAAAGGTTTGACGTCACAAGCATGGAGTCAACGGTACTACCCATGAGGTAAACTAATATTTGTCACCTGTAGATCAAGGTTCTAAAAGGGAATTCCCAGAGTCTACATTCCATCATTGAATACTACTAACTTCCCGATGTACTCAGTAATTAGCAATACCGTCAGGTGAAACTCATCTGAGTGTAGTATTGCGTAACAACTACTTCCAGATAGCTTCGTAATAGTCTCTGAACTACACCTAAAAAGGCCAAGATGGGTTAAGGGTTCTACGTTTTCTTAGCTTCATAGACTCCTAGGTTGAAAGCAGTCATGCCTTCCTGATCCACTCGGTAAACAAAATACTACAGTCAAGGGGGTCTCCACTGAGTGGGGGATCTCATACCTCCTTCTTCGGGATTACTCCCTAAAAGTTAACATGACTATACAACCCGTCCTATCTTAAATTTTCCCAAGTCCGGGTATAGGACTTAAAAGAGATCACCAAGCACCTTGAAAACTAGAAAAAAAATTCAGACAAACAAATATACAAAAAATATAGCACATATAAACAAATAAACAAAGATAGGATCAACCCACTTAGATATGGACAAGCAAGAAGTCAACTGTCCCCAGTGAAGTCTCCACTTTTTCTGTAGCGGCAAAAATCTTCGAGACTAAGCCATTGATTGACTCAACTCATAAAAATAACAATGAAGTCGCCACCGCGCTTTTATTTTATCCAAAGGACTAGGAAAAAGAGCAAATAAAATCCTAAAAGAAAGTAGAGATCAAGGTACGGGGGTTGGTTATGCAAAGGGAAGGTATTAGGCACCCTAAACATCTGCAGTACTTCGTAGGAACTTCTTTGAAAATTTGTGTATGTGGTATAAAAATATGTACAAAATAGATGGTGGAGGTGAGGAAAGAAGTATTTTTTTATACAATTTTTGATTTGATAGAACTTCCAATGAGTTCTAGGCCTACATACCATCAACGTGTAATGCTGAAATCAAAACCCATGTAGTTCGGGTAAAAAAGACCGAAATTGGTGTGTTGGTTAATTTTAAAAAGAATAGATATCATCGTCATATCCGAGTGGTAAACATACTTACTACCCACAATTATGAGAAATGAGCAGTTCATCAACTCAAAGTGGAGGATAGAGCTCAGATTTTCATCAACAAGAATCACTCAACACCAAGTGAAAAATGTCTCACTTCACTATATATTGTAGAAGTATAGTAGTTCGCATCACTACAAAGAATCGACAAGAGTCTAATCTTTCAAGAAAAATGGTTTTAAAGAAGAAAAACCACAAACGGCTCGAAGAGTTTGAGTGAGGTTAGTTGACTTTTAGTCTTTAAAAAATGTCAAAGTATTATTAAATTGATTAAAATTTTATTAAGAAAAAGAAGTTTGAAAATGCATGGACCTAAGTCCAAGTTTATTGCGAAAGTGATTCGAGTTTGAAAACAAGAAGCTTTTGAAAAATGGAGAAGAATTTGAAAATTAAAGAATATGGGAGGAGATGAAGAGGCTAACCTATGTACAAAAATTAAAAAGGTGAGGGTAAAAACGATCTAACCGGTTAAGGAACCAGTACTTGACATCAAGAAGCCAATACCATATTCTCATCCTTTGGATTCACAAACCAAGTATCCAGACAAAAAATACGAAATCTCAGATGAATCTATGCCTCAGATGAATTCATGTCTTAAAAAAAACAGGTAGAGTAACAATTGTATTTAGAGGATACCCACTTGTATACGAGTACAAACAGAATAATCTACATACAAAAAAAATAAACCAAGCACAAACAAAAAGATCACAGAATCTCCGAGCCAAGGTCAAAGTCCTAATCCTAAGTTCAAAGTCCAAATTCCGAGCATAGGAATAGTAACCAAGTCCAAGAAAAAGAATTAAAAAAAATAGTGTTTAAGTTGGATTATTAAGTATTTTCAAAAGGAAAAGAAAGCTCAAATGAGAAAATTCAAATTGACAAGAAAATAAATGCTCAAGTGAGCAAAGAAAAAATGACATGAAATGTAAATGCTAAAAATAAAGTGCTTAAAATAAAGAGCATAAAAATAAATGGCATAAAAATAAAGGCATAAAGTAAAATTCAATTGTTAGTAAATTAGTAAGTCAATTGTTAGTTGTTAGAGACTTTTATACGAAAAATCCATCATGATTAGGACGTTGAGCCTAAGTCAAAGGTTATGAGGGTTCATCAAAAGTTTGATAGAATCAAAATAACCACGTAATGAACTGGCAATTTTATTGGCTATATCTCAAAATCTAATCATCATTGGGCTTACAAGCTCAAGTCTCGGGCCACGAATAATAAATCATACAAAAAAGAAGATCATATGGTTCACGATGAGTTAAGCCTTTATCCTAGGTCAAGGCCAAATCCTTATTCAAACTTTTCACCAAACACCTTGTGATCTTTGATTCAATTGAGTACGAAAATTCCAACAAATTTTTGAGAAATCAATATCAATAGAACTAAAAACAACATTGCTCAATGAATCAAGTCACAAGAATCAAGAGATCTCATTGTAAAAGATTAGATCTAAACTCACCACTTGTAGATCTTGAGAAAAATTGACAATAACAATACTTCACAAATTGCTTCAATATAGCTCCAATAATCAGAATTATAAGCTTTGATCAAGAGAATTGATGAAGAAAAAATGTTTAGATGGAGGTTTAGCTCAAAGATTAGCAAATTCCAATGAAGAATTTACTAAACTCTTATGAAGAAGAGCTTTGAGTGAATTTGGGAAAAAGAGGAAAGTAGAGAGAATTTTTAGCAAGGTGAGTTTGACTATCAAAAGCTTGAAATTTGAATGATAAGAGGCCTATATTTATAGGATTTGGGCTTGGAAATTGAATTTGGAGCCAAATTTGAATCAATTGGTGATTATGTCATCAAATGAGGGTGTATAATAGAGTTTAATGATGATTAAATAGTGGAATTTTGAGTGTTCAGAGAATAAATTCGAAAATAAAAACAAAATAAAAAAGAAATTGGAGCAAAACCCACAAACTTGAAAATTGCCCAATTTTTTTTCAGATTTTCGTGTGTGCAAATCGATAGCACTGAGTTTTTTTTTTAAAATTTTGCACTAAAATCAACAAGTGCAGTCGATTGTTGTTTAGTGCAAATTGATTGCACTGCAAAAAAATTTTGAAAAATTGGTGCAAAACAAGTTTGGGGGGAAAAATCACCGAAAAACCTTCACTTGTCATATGCTTTGGCTTGATACCTACAAAATATAAAATACACAAAGTAAAACAAATATTTTTGGTATTTTAATCCGAGGTTAGTAAAAGGAAATAAATGAAAATCAAACACATGCAGTACACGCTCAGGGTGCTTGGAAATCTCATGAGGGCAAACTTAAGAACGGGACAACCATGAGAACCAACACTTGTTTGTGATCTTGATGCATTGTGATGATATGAGATGACGAGGGATCTTAGGGGGGAAAGTTGGGGTACAACAACAATTTACAAACAACATCAACATCACTTATAGTTAGTTTCCAAATGCTATATTTCTTTGAGATAAGAATATGTGTTACCACATAATGAATAAGATGAATATCAGGGATCCATTTGTCTACCTTAAAGGGAGAAGCAGTACCAGAGGTAGATTTTCTAGGAAAGAGATATCACCATGGATATAAGAAAAATCATTACCTCCATGTTCATTAACCTTGTAGTTGAACTTACTACTACCAATAATACATTTTATGACACAGTTTTCACCTCACCCTACAAAAAACGAGGTATAGTACCAAGGCGCGACATGTTTTATTTATTTATATATAAATACCACATATTCCCTCAATTTTTTAATATAACCGAAGGAAAAATAATCCAGTACAATGCTTTAAATCCCCTCAAATGTAATTTATATTTTTAGTTCTTTAAAAATTGTGCTTTTTATTTTATTTTCATTTGTAAATTAAATTATCTATGCCTTTAGTTTTTATAAAAACTTAGGGATTAGATAATCAAATTTTATTATAAAATCACTCGGTAAGAAAGTTTTACCCTAAATCTAATTTATATGTATTCGCTTCAAATTCGTACGCGTCATCTTTTGGGATGGATTGCAAGACATAATAAATCTTCAATTTTCTATGATGTATGTTGTTCTTTTATCTTGAACAAAATATGTTTCTACTTTGCAACCTATCTCACATATTGGAGTTGATGTTGTTGTTGTATTTTTGAAATAACGTTCATATGTTGTTAATCAAAGAAAACACTCCATAATTTATTGTTTTCTTCATTTAGAAATGTTGAAAAATTTATTCCTAAATATGTTGTAAATTGCAAGAAACTGCAGCACAAAAAATGATGAATGATAATTAATTGAAAAGGAAACAAGACATGTTCCAGTTTATTATCATCACTATTTTTTGCAAGTAATATATTACCTCGGTTTTTTGATGCGAAAGTCCTTATTTATTTTATTTTTTACTTAAAAAAGAAAAAATGTGTCCCTTCGATTTTAAAAAATAATTGATGGGTTTAGTTACTCAGCTACAACAACAAATATATGCCCTACATACGTTCCTAAGTAACAAAACTCAAGATATTACAAACACATCAATTTACAAGAAACTTTCTACATCCACCACTGTATAACTTGTTATGTTTCTTGTGAAAGAATTTTCCATGAAAATATTTGCTCAAGATAATGAAATTTTGGAACAAATCTCTGGGATGAATTGCAAGTGCAAAAAAAAATCTCATGGTTGAAACAAATAACTTACCAAAATTTGAATGCATGCATTTCATTGAACTTGAAAAGAATGAGCACAAAGGGTGTACAACAAAATAAGAATACCAGCAAAGATTTTTTGTTCTCTAAGTATAAAAACTATGATGATGAACCGAATTTGTCAAAATATGAACTTCTTGTAAATAATAAATTTTAATATTCTATGTAAGCAATGTAATTTTTTTTATAACAAGAAGCTTTTCCTCCCTCCATTTTTAACAGAAATTGAGAGGTGTGTGGCGCTTGGGATGTAACCTATTTTATTGTATTTTTTACTTAAAAAGAGTCATATTTTACCTCGATTTTGAGTCATAACCAACGGAAAATATATGCGTGTTTGTTGAGTTTCTTCACCGTTCTTAAACAAATCTTTGTCCTCCATTTAATAAATATCAACACCCAAGACACTATCATTATTACTGATTCGCGTAAAACCTAAAAGACATCCATTATTAAAGTATTATAGATATAAAAAACTGATAATAAAACATGAGATGAAAATTTTGAAACTTAAAGAAGCTTGAAAAAGTCTCTATGATGGATTGTAATAGTAGAAAATTATCTGACTTCAAGGTGTAAGCTCCTCATTTTTAAGGGTTGGCTTAATTTTGTAAAACAAATAATAGCAGCAATAATATAATGTACAATAAGATATTTTAACTTGATGTAATCCTATTGGAATGCCTAAACATGTTGTGTTTAGTAAAATCAACATCTGGAACAACATGTCGAAGAGGATGTCTTAACATCAGACATCACGCTACCGAACTGTTAAGTTTGTTACAGTTCTGTTTTAAGTTATGCAGAATATTCTGGGAATATTATGCATCATATGTGGCGTGTAATTGAAGGCACATGTGGAGGTCTAGAAGATTCAATCAAAAGCTGAAAAGAAAAATCAGATTGAGGACCTTGATTATAGCAGAAGTTTTCTACTTGTTTGTTTTTCTACAGTGTTTGTTACTGCTATAAGCTGTTGTTTGAAGGTCCAAATCTAGTTGGATAAGAGGTTATAAATAAGGATGTTGTAACCTAGTTTTAGCAGCTATCCAATTATAGAAAGATGTAATCTTAGGGTTAGCCATGTAAGTGAACCACCCGGATTGTAAGATGGTCACTGATTTGTACTTCGAAGCCTGTAGGCAAAAGGATGATTTTACTCACTCAAAAGATGTGAAGCAATGTGGTGAGTTTTTATTATACCCTAAAATTTTCCCTCATATTTTTTAGATCAAGACACATCTCCATACTCAAGAACTACTCAAGGGTTGACCAGTCAAACCCTCTCGTAAGCAATCAACCCACAACTAGTGTTTTGCTTCTCTTAAGACAAAGATGAGTTATAATGTCTCAAGTGAACATCATGACTCCTCATATGCTTAAACGTTTCCCCAAATCAATTTTTAAGCCTCATAGCCCAAGTTTGCTCAATCAATTGCTCAGATCGTTGAAATCATTTGTCAACATCAAGATTTTGAGGTAACATTCATCATTTGATCAAGGATTGATCATGATTCATCAAGAAAATTCAAAGAATGATCAAAAGTCAAAAGTTTCTATATTAGGGTTTCTTTATGAAAAGTCAACAAAACTTTGCCCAAGCATAACTTTCAAATACTTCATCAGAAATTTTTCCATCAAAGCTCATTTTAAAGGGAATTCAATTCTATACAACTTTGTCTCTCACAAGGTTTGCCCAAAAATGCTTCATTTGAGAGATATGGGTCAAGACATTATAGGTCCTTTCAAAAGTCAACAAAAAGTCATCTTTTTCCAAAGAAGTGTACATGAGAATGGAAGCTTCAATGAAGATGAAACCAAAAGGAGCTCTTAGAGGACATCTTAAGCTTTCAAAAAGTACAAGATCACTCTCAAATGATAAAAATTGAGAAAGTTATGGCTTGAGAAAATTTAGAAATTTTGAAGAAGTGCAGGAAGAAAACACTGATCAATCTTGAATTTCTTCAAAATAGGCTTATATTTTTATGATCCAAACTTGTTTCTAACATCATCCATAGCCTATAAGTTCAATTACACGCCCTAATTCTATTTATTTAATTTATTTATTTATTAAATCATTAAAATTCAATTTTAATTAAAATAAAATGCAACGAAAGGCTTAAGGGTGTGTCGGCTTGATGTCCAAGTTTCTTGAGGTCCAAGTAAGTCATAGCAAGCTGGCCAAATCGTGCAAGGAAGAAATTGGCATGAAATTGAGAAATTTTGGAAAGATTGCATTGGATTTTCAATCACATATTTTCTCAATTAATGCAATACATTCTTGGCATAATTCTTAACCTAATTCAGTCTACTATATATGTACAAGGATTTCAATGCTCAAGAATCAATTTTTGCAGCCTCAAGAACCCTATCCAAATTGCAAAAAACCGTGGCATTCAAGGAACATGCAGACCAAGATTTCAAGCAATTCAAGCCATTCTAAGGGTGCCAATCGATTCATCGGTGCTCTCTGAAGCCAACTGCATCATCACCATTGATCGAAGCATCCAGAATCAACAGAACACGGTCACGGTTTAGTAACTTTTTTTCAAATTCAATTTCAATGATTCATGCATGTTTAACATAATTCGATTGCATATTTGTGTTCACGATGATGTTTGCAATATATATGGATAGTTTAATTCGAGTTTGAGTGTAGGATGAGGATTTCGCCATGGCTAGGGTTCCAAGCTTCGAATTGGGGTTTCTCAAAATAGCCAAAATTGGACCAAACCAAGGGTACCATCATGTTCAGGACGGAGGTTCCAATCGATTGATGCCCTCCTCATAAATTTATATTGCATATTTTATGAATTTTGATTTGCAAGTGTTGTAGCTATGGACAAAATTCGTAGGTAAAATTTTTTGCAACGAACCGTGTTCGTGGGTAAAACCTTTGCCAGATCAGAAAAAACGATGACCCCACTTTGCGCGCATTTTCTATTTTTTTAAAATAATTTTCAAAAATCTATTTTCCTATATATTGTTTTGTTTCTATTTCCATAACAGCGAAGCACCATGGCACATATGGCTTCAGAGGTGTGCTGGTAAACATCAAGTCTTGGGTTCGATCCCCATGGATGTACATAATTTTTTACTCTATTTTCTTTTCACTTTTACTAACCTATTGTTTCTTATTTTTCTTTCAATTTATTTTCCTTATTTAATTTCTTTTCAAATATTTTTTAAAACAATCACAAAAAACCCTAAAAACATTTTCTTTTTAGATTTAGGTTTTAAAAATACTTATTTATTTTTTGACACCAAAAAAATATTTAGTTTTCCTTTCATTTAATTATTTGTTTAATTAATCAATAATTAATTCTTAAATTGTTTTCTCAATTAAAATCAACCACAAAAACACCAAAAATATTTCCCTCTTAGTAATTAGGGTTTATTATTAATTTAGGTTTTATACTAACCTTAAACTGTTTTTTACTAACCCTAAAAAATTATTCATCTTCTGACATTCGATGACCCTACGCCTGTCCCTTTACATCCAACGGATAGAGAGCTACCTACTAACTAATGGTATGGACAGCACTATCCTAAAGGAGAAGGAAAATAAAAAGAATGACCTTTTGAGTGGGTAATAAGTCTTAATTTCTTGCTTAAATCAAATCAAAAAACTTTTCACCTCACACTCTTTTCAAAAATACTTTCAAATAAACACTTTGTATACATTCATACGAGAATCATTACAAAGCTAAACTTTTGAAATATTTTCAAACACTTCGTATACATTCTTGAGGACTGATACAAGAATCATTACAAAGTCAAAATATTTTCAAACAAATCACACACACACAAAGCAAGTTTTCAAAAGGTGAGTTAAGAAATTAAGAGCCCGTAGATAACTACGGATGGAAAGGGTGTTAATACCTTCCCTTTTCATAATTACCCCCGTACTCAGAATCCATAAAAAGGTTTTTTCTGTTCTTTTCACCTTTCCTTTATAGGATAAAAGAAAAATCGATGGTGACTCTTGCTAACAGCAACATTTGCGATAAAATGCAAAATAAACAAGTCAGTTCTCCCATTGTATTACAGTTGTGTTCTTGGAAGAAGCTGCGAAGCAATTCCAAGTATATGTGTGTCAAAAGTGTTTGACTATTTTTGTGGTTTGAAGAAGGGTTCTTCAAACTGGTTGTTATTGTTGCAGGGGTTTACAACTGTTACGTACCACTAGGGAGTGAGCAGAGGTTCTCTTGTCTTAGATGTTCTTCTAAGATAAAGGTTTCATTGGATATTGATTAGGTAAATCAGAGGTTATTTATCTGTAAACCGGAGGTTTTTTACATAAAATAATACTATTGATACTAGAGTCTTCTTCATGGCTTGGTAGCCCCAAAATGTAGGTTGGTTTGAACCGAACTGGGTTAATAATTCTGGTGTGTTCTTTATGTTTCATGCACTGCTATATTACTCTACCTTGTCTGTGTTGTTTTATGTCAGATCAGATGTCTCGATATCCTTATAGGATATCTGAGTCTGTTGTACCGAAATTTCAATTGGTATTAGAGCAGGCATCCTATCTGTTTCTGGACGAGATCCTAGGGAGGATACTTTCTGGTTGTGTACAAGGTAGAAGGTTTGTGGTGGAGAATTATTTGAACAAGGAAGGTTCATATTGTATGGTCCCTTAAAGTGGAGGATGGACCTATTTGTGGAAGACTAGTGTGTATTGAAGACCAATCTGACCAGAACTGTTATACCTTCTTGATAAAAGAAGATGATGAAGTTGAACAAGAGGAGTTTAAAGTCAAAGGCTTCATGCGGGAGTGGAGACCTTGGATTATTTTAAGGATTAATTTTCATCTATTATTGAGAAAGAGAGCAAACCTGTCAAAACCTCATGCGGGAGTGAAGTTATTGATAAGGTAAGTCTGAAGATCATGTATGTTCTGGTTATGGTAGTGGTGATGTCTAGTCTATAGCTTGGTGAAAAGCTACTGTATGTAGGATTGATTTATTTTCAATCCTAAGTTTCCATGTTTATGTTGAACTTGGATATTAAGCATTGTGTGTAAATTTTGTTGAAGTATTGTTATATTCCGTTGCATGACTTTTGTTCCTTAAAGTACAAGAAGAATTCTAGGGTTACTATCCTCTCAACAGAATATTTGGCAGATAATTGTTTTAAGTATATTAAAAGTGTCAAAGATACTTGAGATCTTCCTCAAGTCTACTCATAAATACATTTGTTAATAAAGTTAATGATAATCAATTGATCAATGATCCTCATGCATATCTGCATATAGATTTGAATACCTTGAAGACTATCAAGGATAGTATGTTCCAAGAAGATGGAATTGATGTTCTATGGGATGTTAGAACATTACTTCAGCAGGTATGCAGCTGCCAATTGAAGAACAAATGTTTTGGGTGCTAAACAAGAATGTATTGAACATTTATGTATGGAACCTACTCCTGATCTGGAAGAGGAGACATTTGCTTTGTATTAGTTGGTCTAGACACAATCAACAAGTTATCTACTCCATATGTCAGTTTATTTTTGACCAAATCTTATGGGAGTATAGAAGTTGAGCTTAAAGTACTTAAAAGGACTCATAGAGGTATCTTCTACAGTCCCTTTATGTGAAAACAAGATGAGCTTGTATCTGGAAGATCCTCCTGATCAAAGGAACCAAGTTCTAATTGACAAACTGGTAGGTAATTTGACAGGAGACTAAGTACTTATTAGTATGTAGCTTGAATGTAAAATTCATATACTCTGTCGGGAGCTGAGTATTTGTCTAACGTATTCATGCAAAAGTATGAGTTGAATGTCAATAATCAAGTTCACTTTTAATATTCACAAGTTTAGGATATGTGGCAACATTATCTGGTGATTATATATGAAGAGATGATTCAATGTTAAGAGATGCATACAAATGTTGACAAATATCTTGATGGGAACTAGATATTTGTGTGATAAATGTGTGGAAATCTGAATCAAGAGTGATGAAGTTTGTGATGATTGGTTTTTTCATCAGTTATTTTAAAACAATGAATTCGCCACCTAATTTTATTGTTCTAAAAAGAACGGGAAAATATAGATAAAACCCACAAAATCGGATAAGGCGGTCTACGAGACCAAAAGACATGGATTCGGGAGTTGGTTATACAAGGGGAAGGTATTAGAACCCCTCACATCTATCGTACTCGATGGGACCCGTTTAGTTCGTGCGTATTTATGTGTGTTTATTGTAATCTATTAACTTCTAAAATTAAGAAAAGAGGAAAAAGAAAAGTCTTTATTTTTGGGTTTTTGAACTCGCCAAAGACATTGCGTCTTGTGCCTACGTACTCTCTTGTGCAATGGGAAAGTCAGAGTTCCGTAGTTCCTCTTGAAAATATTTAAGTTGGTTGTGTTGATTTTATAAGAAAAATTGTGCCTTAGACATTTCAAATGTTTGAACTTTAACTTGTTTAGTTTGTTTGAAAAGCTAAGTCTTCGTTCGTATTTTGAAATGGCTGTTGCATACTCTTTGTAAGAAAAGAGTTAAATGGTCGCATATGAGCGAAAAAGAGTTGCGTGAGTTGAATTGATTTTAATGGGGGTGAAAAGTACAGAACAATAGGACTAGCATCCCACGATTCAAATACTAGAAACCAGGTGAGCTCAATGCTCAACAAGTCGTCTATCATCCCAAAATGTTTTCTTATAAAAAAGGGTAAGGTGAAGCAAAGTTCACGTTATTAAGAGACTTTAAATAATTGGACTAGCATCCAACGATTTAAGGACTCGGAATTCATTTGGCATAAGTTTTTACACAATTGGTCTAGCAACCAACGATTTAAATACTTGGTTTTATTGTGAAAGAGTTTTGAAAATGCACTCGATGTTGGATCGAGGTTTATAAATTAATTATGAAAGTGTTTTGAGGTTTGGTGTATGGATAGAATTCAATCGGTCATGATTAATCAAGTATATGGACTTAATTAATCTCCTGAAGATAGGTGCTCCTACCCCTAACTATGAAACCCTTGTGCATGGAAAATTGGTATATGGACCAAAATTTCGGGTTATGATTAATCAAAGCAACAAGGGCCATGATTAACCTCGTGAGAATGACCATGCTCATCTCCAACTATGAGACCCTTATGGCACATGAGCCAAGTTAAAGGAAATGGAGTCATTTAATATCAAGTGTGTGAAGTGTGCAATCGTGAGTAAAACATACAAGCATATGAGATACACACTAAAACTTATCACACAATACAAGCCTAAACATTTAAATAATTATTATATTTGATTTTTTTTTATTTGATAGAAAGAACCTAATAGTTTAATTGATTATTACCAAATAAAAACTATCATAAGAAACTAATAATTATTTAATACATCCATAAGAATTTAATTGCATAATAATAACTATAAAAAAGTAATAAAAAAGATAAGGTTTTAGGAATAGCCTAGATGTAGCAGATTTGGGGGTGTAGACAAGAAATTTGCAGATTGAGTCCAAGCCCACATGAAGGGCCCAAATTGGCTTCAGTAGAATCCAGTGCATGTTCAGGGAAGAGGATGTACCATGGGGGTTACTTCCAACCACATGATCAGAATACTAGGGAAATTTTGAATAATCAGACATAGGAGATGGGGGGCGTGTGGTAGAGGCTTGAGGGCTCTTCATGATTATTCCAAAACATGATTAAAGGTGGTGACAAGTGTCACCACCGTTAATCCAACACTTAACACATCAATAATGCAAAAAAAAAAACAAAAAAAGCCAAGGGGTAATTATCTTAATTAAAACAAACAGCATAACTCTTATCTCTCGATGCTTTATCCTATCTCCACACGCTCTCACTTCTCTCTACATGCTGGTCGCTAGAGAAGACGGCCCGGTCGCGCCGGAAATCGCCAAGACGGTGGCGACGGCGGCGGCCGGCGACAGATACCTTCCGATTTTAATTTTTTACTTTTTCTGAATCGTCTCCCTCTCCTTATCTCTAATATTCTATTATTTTTTGCATATTTGGGCCAAAACTCCCTAGATCTAGATGAACAGAAACCCTAACTTGTCATTCTCGCAAAAATGGAACAAAGATGATGATGATGTTCGGTCAAAAATGAACCAGAAAGAGATAAAGAGTAAGGAATTGGAGCCTAGGCCTCCTTGGTATCGATCGGAACCTTTGATTGACTTTGGTGAGATCCTTCTAACTTCTTTTGCTTCTTTCTCTTTGATCTTCCAACTCTGAAGGGACCAGTGATGCGGGAAAGTGATGATAATGTTTTTCTTAGATCTGGAAAAATAAGGGTTTGCCATTTTCTTTTGCTTTTTTCTCCTCCTTTTTTGAATATGTATCTCTAGTCCTTTTATATTGACGCCCTTTTTAGGGTTTCTGATTGTTTTTGGACTTTAAGGTGTTGTTTGCTTTTTTTGCTCTTGCTGGACTTTTTGATTTTCTGGAAAAATAGGCCCTACGAAATTTTGTGTGGTTGGGCCTAACTTACAATTTCTGATTCTTCTTTGTCCTTGCACTTGCATTATTATAACTATGATGAATCCTAAGTTTTCCTTTTCCATACCTCCCTTTGTGAACCAAAGTTGTTTTCTCTTTGTGATTTGCAATGGAAGTGAATGGGCGATGATTGAAATTGGAGTTTGGAGGATTTTGTGTTACTTGAACACAAAGAAAACCCATAAACCTAATTCCTTAACACAAACCATAATGATGAGTTTGAATAGAAACTTTTTGAAATGCTTGTTTAAGTTCTTGATTACGTTTCTTGGTTGCTAACTATGTCCAATTCCTTGTTTCATGTTAGCATGTGATGGCGATGGACAAAGGGTTTGGAGGCTTGAAGACGAAGAAAGAAAAAGGACCATATATATCCCTTGGAACAATAGTGGAGCTTGGCATGGAGGATTTGTGATTCCACAACTTCCATGTTTTGTTGCATAGATTAGAACTTAGGAAATACACAAAGTGTCATAATTTAGAGCAACTTTTCCTTTGTAATTCACACTTATATTTCCTTGTGTAACTTAAATCCTTTGTATTTGGACAACATGTTATATCATGAAAACAAATTCTTTGTATCCATTCTTTAATTCAAATTTTGACGAAACGAAACTCTTTAGAACTTCTTCAAAATCCTTGAATATTGAAATGATTTGAAACTTGATTTGCAATTCAATTGGTGCCTTTTAAAACTTGAGTTGTACTTATGACTTGAAACTTGTATAAATCCTCTTGAAGCTTGAATGATAGTAAGCTTTATGAAACCTCGTAATTCCTTGAAATTTGAACGAGATTTGGCTCCTTTAATTGAGCCTTAGTTCTTATGGTTAGCAAAGATTTCCTTGAAAGATCTTGATGAAGAATCAAATTATAGATATAACTAGGCCATAGGAAATAAAAACATGGGATAATATATTCTAAAAATTACGTCGTAGGACATGAATTCTCCTTGCATATGTATGAAGTAAATCGATGTAAATCGATGAGGTATCGATACCATTTTAAGCTACGGGTTAGAACGAAAACTTGAATCTTTGTGAAAATAAAACCTTGAAAAACACATTCAATTTTCTAAATCTTCTTTCAAACTCAAGAATGCCTTGAATATGCATTATAAAAGCTTTGAGCTTGTAATTGAAGTAATCCCAATCGCATTTGAATGATAGATGCCATCTTAATTAAAAAAACTCAATCCCTCAAGAAAGTCCACGAAGAAAATTGTAACCCAAGTGAGCATAAATCCTCGACTTCACCTTCCAAACCTCTTGATGAGCAATTGACTTATGGAAAGAGATAAAACTCAACATGACCTCTGAAACAGAAACCCATGCACAAGAACTGACAGATAAGAGAGAATAAGATTCACTACTAAACCCTTGTCATTCTCAACTCTCTTGGATTGATTGAAAACACAAACATCGTCCATATCTTGTAAAAGAAACATTGTGATCCACCTTAAACCCATGACCATAGAACTCATGACATGAATGCATTTGCGTGCAATAAAAAAAAAGAAGAGGGTCAATTTTGGGGTGCGATAGCTGCCCCTATTCAATCATCTTAAACCTGATAAGTGAGAAAGATTGACAGCTTTCGAACGTTCAAGGTGGAAGAGGATTGAATACCAAAAGAACCCCAAAAATTTGACCTATACGGGAAACCATTGCCACAAAAGATATCTCGACTATAGAGTCAAGGAAGAGGTAACTGAGGGGAAGAAACTGGTTAAGCAACATCAGAATGTCTTAACAACAACAGTAACAACTGAGGAATACTAGGAGATCGCAATAACAGTGGGGATAACCAAGTAACTAAAATGAGCAATAAACAAAAAGTCTTAATGCAAATGCTCTGAGAAGAAAACCGAACTTCTCAATCGAATAGGATAACAACAGATTAGTTCATCTCAAGATTCCTTAACGAAAGTGCTTTGAGAAAAAAAATTGAACTTCTCAAGCGAAAAGAAGAGCATTAGATTAAGCCATCTCAAGATGTCTTAACGAAAATGCTTCGAGAAGAAAACCGAACTTCTCAAGTGAAAAGAAGAAATGACATATCAGAAGACTCTATTGAAGATATGATGGAGGATTTTTCAGAAAAATCCCAAAGAGTTAAAGAATACCCGCAGACTTTAACGAAGATACGATTGAGAAACTGTCTAAAGATCTCAAAGAAGATATGATTTGAGAAATTGTCTGAAGATCCCAAAGAAGATAATTGAGAAATTGTCTGAAGATCCCAAAGAAGATAATTGAGAAATTTTCTGAAGATCCCAAGAAGATAATTGAGAAATTGTCTGAAGATCCCAAAGATTTAAAGAATACCTGCATACTTTAACGAAGATATATGACTGGAACAATATTAAAATTGTTGTGCACAAAGGTACATTGAGCCACGGCATGCTGAATATCCTAACCATGTAACTACCGAGTTACCAACAGAGCAAATTTAGTAGCACAACCCGAGAATACACTTCTCTGGGGGTAAACAAATCATATCCAGCACACAGGTGTGATATAGATGTTTATGAAGTCAATAAATCTTTGTTTTCGACATTTCTGCTAATTAGAGATCTTAACGAACATGTAAAGACATGTTAAAAAACTTCTGAGTTGACAAAATATTCAATCTATATGTAGATAGCTTTACCGGTGATAGAAGAATCAAATTCAACACCTGTGACTGAAAAACTTCCTTGGTAAGGTTCTTCAATTTGTCGGCATCGTCCCGACAATGCGTTGTAGAAAGTGGATATATGGATCAACTTCCGAGTTGGCGAAATATCTTGAGATTGAATAAACATCCTACTTGGTGGATATTTATCTGTTGATTAAATGAGGACTTACTGGGGAAATAAACACACCAGAAGTTCAACGTGGTCTTCTGAGAACAGCTCAGAGAAACAAATTTGTAGAGGTCACTGCCACTAAAATTTACTAAGAAGATTCTTGTCTGAAAAAACTCTTGAAAATACCATAAGTATGTTGTAGTAACCCTTCCTGAAGGAGACTCGCTTGGTAGCAAACGAAGCTTCGCCGGGGAAACTCCATAAGAAAACCGTGTGGAAAGCATCACTGGGGATTACCGGTTAATAATTTTGATGACATTAGAGTTCAAAAGAAAGACAAATTTTCGCTGGGGAAAAAATCTCGATTAGAGAAACCATCAGTTGTTAAGATCCATACAAGTATACAACTTATGCTGGAGAGAAGAGGATAATTCTGCCATCTAAGAATAAATATTCTTCAACTTTGATCCTCATAAGGATATTTGCAGTTTCAGCTGGGAAAATTCCTGCAAAAAGAACTAGCCGAATCCAATGCATGAATATGATATGCATGATTTTTTAATGTCTTAATGCAAAGGGTATAAAACTGAATTACCGATACTGTTGGAAGAGGAAATTTCAAATGCATCATGAAGAGAATGCACAAAAACTCTGAACGTCAATATGCCACTTGAAAGGCTCCACGGTAAACCTTGTAGAAGGGAGGATGGCAATTTGTGAAAAACATTAACTGACTGCCACAAGTTGGATGAACTGGATGCAAAGAGAACATGGTCGGTAACTTCGAAGATCGAAAGTGGACCTCTGCGGGTATAAAATAATTCATGTTTAGCATGCAATTTTGACATAAATGTTTCAACAGTTGACAAGCTTTCTTCTTTGCATCCATCTTGATGACAGAAGGCTGTAACAAACATATACAGATATGTTGGACAATTCTATCGTTGGCAAAATCTTCTTCTTGTAGCTACTGAGAAGATAGTGAATTGCCTATAAGAAAGAGATAACTCCACTGGGGAGTAGAGAAATCAAGTTCAAAACCGACTAAGGGGAATAGACACTTCCATAGTGGATAGATCCTTCATCCGTTAGTATGGCGCTGGAAACGCAAACGCGTACTAGCATGTTTAAACAACTTGATGTTGCAACAGATCTTCTGAAATCTTTTAACCATCCCACCTGATAAGCACGCTTGTTGGATAAGCGAGGAATACATTGGGGAAATAAACACACCAAAGATTCACAGGGGACCGGTTGAGAACAGCTTAGAGAATCAGGTCTATAAAGGGTTGTCGTCACTAAGATTTACTCGAGAAGTTATTATCTGGAGAGAATAACAAAGAGATCATTCAACAACGAGCTAAGATTTCTCCCATTGAAGTAATTGGTAGATCAACGACGAACTATATCCCATAATGAAGAGATTGCCATCCGTCGGCATAACAAATCAGCGATGAACTGTCTCTTGTCATGAAGAAACTGCCATCCATCTGGATATCAAATAGAAATGCAACATATAACTATATGTTGAAACATCAATGGTCTTCTACTAACCATCATTAGCAGTCAAATGTAGTAATGCACATAACCATATGCAAATAACTTTGATGTTGACAATTATTAGTTGATAATAACCATTATCAGTAGAATGCCATGATAGTGTAAACAACTTTACTGGGGAATAGAACTAACAAGCTCTAAACTCGTGATCAAAGAATGGGTAATTCCAAAATAAACAAATCTTCTTCCAATCCTACTTTACAGTAGAGCGTGAAGATGAAATTTAAATGAAGATAACCATCACCGCTGTAAATCAATTTACGAATAAGCCTTCTAACTGGTGGCAGAAAGAACTAGGTATGTCATTCGAGAAATAGTTTTCAAAGATCTGATTTTGCTGAGGAGAACAACTAGCTGATCTTGAGATATCCCGAGTCCTGGCTGGGTTTTATGCATGAATATATTACATGAATGAATGAATGCATGAATATACTAGTTAATGCATTGGCTGACAAACTGAATTCTCGGCATCGCTGGACATCGAACGAAAAGCAATGACCAAAACCAAAGATACACCAAACAAACCACAACTGTTCCTGGTAGGATACACCCCTCCCTTGAGGAAAAGATGAAAAATTAGTTCCAGATCGTCACCATGATGATTACAGATGCACCTCCATTCTGGCGACAGACACAATATTTAGAAGGTCAATCATTCCCCAAGTTTTTCAAAAGCTTTATTGTTTCACCATTTTTTAATGATTTTCAATTCTTTATCTAAAATAGCTGCGACATTAAGCTAAATAGGCAGAAAACACAAAAAAAATCATAGGATAAGGAACAATGTTCAACGGAACAATCCTTTTATTTAAAAATATGAGAAGAATAACTCATATATGAGGAGTTTGTACATAAAGATGCACATTCCTTTAAGAGGAACATACAAAAGAGAGTAAGTCTATACACATTTTCTTAAAACAACAACGAAATTGAAACTGAACTTCATTGAACCATAAACATGTTATTCTCCCTCCTGACTGCTATTCTTCATCACTTCACTTTTGGAGATGGTGATTGAACTAATCCCTTCCATCTAAGCTTTTGTCGTGACACGGAAACGCAAACTGCAGCATCATGTCTTTATATATATTCCCTAACTTTTGCATGAACCACCTTCTCTTCAGATTTTGGTTCAGCGGGATACATACCCTCTTTTGCTTAAGTCGCCCTTTCGGGTTTTCATCTTACCGGGCTTAATTTTTTTTTTTTTTTTTAGACATAATACTTCTTGACCGCGTCTGAGTTGATAGCATGTGCCAAATCTTCTCCATCCATATTGGTGAGAATAAGAGCTCCTCCGGAGAAAACCTTCTTCACCACATATGGTCATATATAGTTCGGCACCCATTTTTTGCGAGGGTCTTTATGTGGAGAGATTATCCTTTTCAACACCAAATCAGCCACTTTAAACACCCGTGGGTGCACCTTCTTGTCAAAAGCTCTCTTGATTCTCTTCTGGTAAAGTTGGCCATGACAAAGTGATGTCAACCTCTTCTCTTCAATCATATTGAGTTGGTCATACCTATTTCGAACCCATTTTGCTTCCTTCAATTTCCTTTCCATTAGAACTCTGAGGGAAGGAATCTCAACTTCTACGGGAAGTACTGCCTTCATACCATAGAAGAGAGAATAGGGCGTTTCACCTGTTGAAGTGCGAATAGATATTTTGTATCCGTGCAAAGCGAAAGGCAACATATAATGCCAATCCTTATACGTCTTTACCATCTTCTGAAGGATCTTCTTAATATTCTTGTTAGATGCTTCAACAGCGCCATTCATCTTCGGCCTATACGGTGACGAATTATGATGCTCTATATTGAAATTGTCGCACAACTCTTTCATCATCTTATTGTTCATATTTGTCCCATTATCGGTAATAATCTTGCTAGGAGTACCATAGCGACAAATTATCTCATTCTTGATGAACCGGGTAACCACTTTCCGTGTCACATTAGCATACGAGGCAGCCTCAACCCACTTGGTGAAATAGTCTGTAGCAACTAGTATGAAACGATGTCCATTAGAAGTTTTTGGCTCAATCATTCCAATCATATCTATTCCCCACATAGCGAACGACCATGGTGAAGTCAAGACATTTAGAGGGGAGGGTGCCATGTGCACTTTATCAACATGAATTTGACACTTACGACAACTTAGTGCATAAACAACACAATCTATTTCCATGGTCATCCAGTAATAGCCAGCTCTAAGAATCTTTGTTGCTATTGCATGCCCATTTGCATTAATACTGAAAGAACCTTCATGAATTTCTTTGATAAGTTGATTTGCTTCGTGTCTATCCATGCATCTGAGCAAGACCAAATCAAAATTCCGCTTGTACAACACCCCACTACTCAAGAAAAAGTTAGCAGACAATTACCTCAAGGTCTTCTTATCAATGATAGATGCCCCTTATGGGTATTCGTTTTTCTCTATGTATTGTTTGATGTCATAAAACCAAGGTTTACCATCAGTCTCCTCATCAACCGTCATACAATAACCAGGTTCATCTAGACGCTCAATAGTGATATAAGGCGCTTCATTAGCCCACTTGACCTTGAACATTGAAGACAAAGTGGCCAAGGCATCAACTATTTGATTTTTCTCTCTAGGAATATAATGGAAAGTGATCTCATCAAAATACGGTATCAGCTTCAAAACATGATCCCTATACGGAATCAAATTTTCATTATGAGTTTCCTATTCTCCTTTGACCTGGAAAATAACAAGTGTTGAGTCCCCATAAACTTCAAGGATTTTGATCCTTAAGTCAATTGTTGCCTCAATCCCAAAGATGTAAGCTTCATATTCTGCCACGTTGTTGGTACAGCCGAAACAAATTCTAGAAGTGAAGGGAATATGATATCCTATTGGAGAAGTAATAATTGCCCCAATTCCATGACCTACTGTATTAGAATTAGACGCACCATTAAACACAAGGGTCCATCGAGATCCTAGTTCAGGCCCTTCTTTAGGGCCGGGAATATTACAATCTCTGATAAACATAACATCTTCATTTGGGAAGTCAAATTTCATTGGCTGGTAATTCTCCATGGGTTGGTGAGCAAGGTATTCTGATACAATACTTCCTTTAATAGCCTTCTGCGTTACGTACTGGATGTCATATTCTGATAACAACATCTGCCAACACGCAATCCTGCCTACCAATGTTGGTTTCTCAAAGATATACTTAATGGGGTCCATCTTGGATATTAGCATCGTGGTATGACACACCATGTACTGCCTCAAACAACGAGCAGCCCATGCCAAAGCACAACAAGTTTTTTCCAACAAAGAGTACCGGCTCTCATAATCTGTGAACTTCTTACTCAAGTAATAGACTGCATGCTATTTTCTTCCCGTTTCATCATGTTGTCCCAGGATACAACCCATGGATCCTTCAAGCACAGTCAGGTACATTATAAGAGGTTTTCCTAACACAGGTGGTATAAAAATTGGTGGTTCTTGCAAGTACCCCTTAATCTTGTCAAATCCCCGCTGACAATCGTCATTCCACACAACAGCTTGGTTTTTCTTTAATAACTTGAACAATGGTTCGCATGTGGCTGTCAAGTGCGAGATAAATCTGGAAATGTAATTCAAACGTCCCAAGAAACCACGAATTTCCTTCTCAGTTCTTCGAGCGGGCATATCCTAAATAGCCTTCACTTTATCAGGGTCTACTTTAATGCCTCGTTGGCTCACTATGAAACCAAGTAACTTTCCAGATCGAACTCCAAAAGTGCACTTGTTGGGATTCAAACTAATTCTATACTTCCTCAATCTACCAAATAACTTTCTTAGATGAACGATGTGCTCTTCTTCATTATGAGATTTAGCAATCATATCATCCACATATACATCTATTTCTTTATGCATCATATCGTGGAAAAGGGTTACCATGGCTCTCCGATAATTTTCTCCTGCATTCTTTAATCCAAATGGAATGACCTTGTAATAGAAAGTTCCCTAAGGGGTGGTAAATGTTGTTTTAAGCATATCGGCAGGATCCATTTTAATCTGATTATCACCCGAGAAGCCTTCCATGAAAGAAAACACAGAAGACTGAGTTGTGATGTCAACTAAAACATCAATGTGAGGCAGAGGGAAATCATCCTTCGGGATATCTTTGTTCAGATCACTATAGTCCACACACATCCGTACTTTTCCATCCTTCTTGGGGAAAGGTACAATGTTAGCAATCCAGTCTGGATATACTGACACAACGAGGAAACTAGCTTCAAGTTGTTTCTTGACTTTATCTCGAATCTTTTTGGCCATCTTTGAATGTGTTCTCCTTGGTTTCTGCTTTATGGACGAACATTTGGGTTTCAATGGCAGCTTATGCATAAAAATATCAGTGTCGAGACCGAGCATATCTTGGTACGACCATGCAAACACATCCACATACTCTCGTAAAAAACTTACCAACTCATCTTTTATCCCTTGATCTAAAGAAGCTCCAACTTTGACCTTCTTACGATCCTCTTTAGTCCCTAGATTGATCACATCCATTGGTTCTTGATGAGGTTGGATCATCTTTTCTTCATGCTCAACCAGACGCGTCAACTCTCAAGAGGTTCACAGTCTTCCTCACCACCGTCTTCAGCTTGGTTGATCGGGAAATCGAAGTCAAAAGGAATTACAGCATGGCTATGTTCAATGAGTTCAGTTTCAGGTGATCTACATAAATGATTGATTTTCTTTTTTTAGCTATGTATGGATATTTTAACAAGAAATATGAACATGTTGTTGTTTTCACATGTATGCACTGGAAAGTGGAAGTAAAACGAAAAATAAAGTAAAAAGAGATCTCAAACTGAATAACAAAATGCACTTTTTATTGAAGATAAAAAATCTTATTCATTAAACGAGGTAAGCCCTACAAAGAGATCCTTCATGCCTTGGGCAGAGCACAGGATTTTTGTTTTGAAAAATAAGAAATTACTTTGAAAAAGAAATGATCGGGGTAACATCTTTGACAATCCAGTTCTTAGGAGCAGCACCAGGGGGAGTACGGAACACCATCTTGGTGAACTCTGTTGCGTACTCATCATCATCAATGGCATTGATAGCCTCTCCAGAACGGACACCTTTTGCAACAAAATTATCTTTTAGGCGAGGGATTTCCTATTTGCCCGTCTCTGACTTTCCACTGACTTGAAGGAGGGTTGGTATCCAAGTCCACCTTTGTCTTTATTTTCCACCACTTCTATCATTGTCCCCCATCCTTCTGGGTTTCCTGCATCAATGAGGGCCTTAACATCCTGCTAGCAGGCCATGTTACCCTTGGGTTTCTCAGCAGCCTTCGTTTCTTTCTGTACCATACCCAGCATCTCCAGAGCTTGAAAAAGAGTTTCGTGCACTTCATCACCAACATCAACATACTTGAATTCAAACAAATGACTAACTAAATAGTCCTCTTCACCACCGACCTTTGCCACCTGATTGTGCAATAAGAACTTCAGCTTTTGATGGAGTGTTGAGGTGAAAGCTTTGGTGCCATGTATCCAGGGCCTTCCCAACATACAGTTGTAAGCCAGGAAAATGTCCATTACTTGAAAAGTGATATTGAACAGTTGAGGTCCTATGAGCACTGGGAGGTCAATCTCACCTACCGCCATTATTCGGGAGCCATCAAAAGCTTTCACCACCAAAGAGCTAGGTTTCATAACTTCTTCTTCTACCTTTAGTTGAGCCAAGGTTATCTTTGGGATCACATTCAAGGCTGAGCCTATATCAACTAACACTCTAGAAAGAGTTGTTTCACCACAAGTGACAGAAATATGAAGAGCCATATTATGATTAACTCCATTCAGAGGAAGATCCGCATCAGCAAAAAAGAAGCAACTATTATCATTCAAGCCTGAAATGGCAACATCCAACTGATTAACTGTAATATCCTCAGCTACATATGCATTGTCAAGGAACTTCAGCAGGGCCATTTTGTGGGCTTCCGAACTCTTCAGTAAGGACAAAATTGAAATCTTTGCAGGAGTTTGACTAAGTTGATCAACCACTTTGTAGTCACTCCTTTTGATAGTCTTAAGAGTTTCATCACTCGGTTTAAAGACATCCTTCAATTCTTCTGCACTTAGACCAATGCCCACATCCTTTTTTGAGGAGGTTCTGACACTTTTTCTATAACTCTACTATTTGTCAGATCTTGGTGATAAATACGACTGCTACGGGTCATGCCACTTGTACCAACGATATTTTCAACAGCAGGTTCTTCTAACATCACAGGTTTACCGCCCACAACAACCTCTGGTTCATAATTCCATGGCACAACCTTGGTATTTTCATAAGGAATCTGAATAGGTGGGTAAATCACCATTGACTTAACTACCGTAACAGGTTCTTCTTCCTTGACAGGGACCATTAAAGGCATATGAATCTTCCTATTATTGATGAGTGGTACTACCACACCCACTTCATTCTCTGTCTGAGCTCGGATAAATTGGATCCTGTGTTGGTACATTAATTTCTGTAAGTACACCTTGAATTCTGCATACTGTTTTGGGTTAACTTGACATATCAAGAAATCATCATAGGCACCTTTCAGCAAATTAGCTTCTTTCAACAATTCAAACACCCTCTTCAATGACATTTCCAATTGATCCACATCCATAACCAAACTTCTTTCTTCCTTAATCAAAGCATTCACAGACGATGACCCATGCCCTGGCAACGAGTTATTAGCAATGTCGGGGACGTCAGCGAAAGTCAACAATTTCCTATCAATAAGTTCATGTACTTTGCACTTGAATTCAAAATAATCCTCAATAGTATGGCTAGGAGAGTTAGCATGGAAGGCACATCTAGCGTTCTCATTAAACCATGGTTTTGGTGGCCCAGGAACAGGCTTTAATTCTCTCGGCACTACCCTTCCATCTTGAACCAAATATGGCAGGAGGCTCGTATAGGTCATCGGAATAGGCTGGATCTCTTCCTTAGTGTACTTATGATAATGTAGGTTCTTCTGTTGACCTGGACTCTTACTCAGACTCTTACTATGTTGCTGTTGAGAAACTTGATTCTGAGGAACCTGAGCAGAATAAGGCATTTGCATCTGCATTGGTTGCTGATATGGCATTCCAGGAAATTGCATAGCAGCAACATAAGGATATGGCATATATGGGACCTGAATAGGAGCGGGTCTAGCTGATTGTCGCCCTCTTTCTCTTCCCCTTGGCTCATAAACAACATTGCTTTCAGCCTCCTTTCTTTTAAAACCATTAAACGACTTCTTTGTTGTAGATGACCCGACATTTCCTCCTGATATCTTACCAATTTTCAAACCTTCCTCTATTTTCTCACTCACCATCACTAGATTAGAGAAATCAGAAAAAGTACTTCCAATCAACCTTTAATAATATTGCATCGGTAATGTTCCCATGAACAGATCATTTCCGCTAAAGTTGGTTGAACCCTCGAGGCTACCTCCCTCCACCTTTGAGCATATTCTTTAAAATATTTCATCTCCTTCTGAGACATATTTTGCAGCTGTACACAGTTGGGAGCCATGCTGGTGTTGTAGTGGTACTTCTTAGAGAAAACAACAGACAAATCATCCCAAGAGCGGATATTCGACTTCTCTAGTTGTATGTGCCTCCATCTTATGATAGTACATTCTCAGATGAGTATCTGGACAACTCACACCCTTGTATTTTTCAAAGTCAGGTATTTTGAATTTTGGTGGAATAATAACATCAGGAACAAGACACATTTCCAACGCACTCATGCCAACAGTGTTTTTTCCTTTCAATTCTTTCACTTGCTCAGCCAATTCTTTGCACATATTTTGTGCATCCATGTCTTGAAAAGGAGCCGGAATGCCCACGGGTACAACATTCTGGTAAAATTATTTCATGTAATCATCTTGCATCTCTTCATCAGCTTGGGGACACAAAGACCAGTTATTCTCTTGTTCGTCTTCACCCTGCTCTTGCTCATTATTTTCCATAAATTGTGTAGAAACATGCGCTGCAACAGTAGTACCATGATTGTCGGATTCGTTGAAGAAATCAGAAGGAATCCCATAAAGTAACGGATTGGGTACTTGCACACCAGCCAAATGAGACAGAGTGTTGTTGACATTTCGGTGGACTCTTGTATTGCCAACAGCAAAAGGAGGAATAGCATTAGTTGCTGCATTGGTGACGAAAGATGACCCAATGGTGTCTGCATCTTGAGTTGTTGTGGAAGCATTGAAAGTAGCAATAACATTGTTCGCTGCAGCAACAAATAAAATAGCAGCAACTTCACTGGCAGCTCGTTTTTCTTCCCTTCTGTGTTGAGCAGTCATCATCTCCATAAGCTGGTCCATCTTGGACTTCAACCCGTCGATATCCCCTTGCATAGCTACTTGTATAGATTCGTATTGATCCATAGCTTTCTTCGTGTTGGCCCTCGTACTGTACGGATATCGAGTAGTCATCTTGAATCTGGACGAGAGGAAATGTAATGAGCTTGGCGTTCTTTTGTTTTATATAAATAAATAAAAAGTGCGATTATGTATGGTTAATGTAGGATGCTTATGATCATATTCCCATTTCCATGGATCTTTATCAGACTCGCTCGCTTGTAAGCAACCAGCACAACAAATGGATAATCAGCTCCTTCATTCTAAACATAAAAGTTGAATACAAACATCAAGAAAAATAAAGAGCAAGAATCGCAGGTCTGCTTTTAGTTCAACAAATACATGAAGCTGAAAAAGTACACAAGGTAATAACTCAGAAATGTTGTCCTCTTTGGGGCTTGAGCTCTCTTATCTCCCTTTTGAATCGTTCCACCATACCTTTGTAGAGGAAAATGAAGTACTCCACTGCCAGGGGCACCTGGTCTTCCTCAAGGTCTTCGATAGCTGATTGAAGCCTCTATGGGGCTTCCACCATTAACTGTCTACATAATTCTACCAAGCCTGAGTACTTTGCGTACAAATCCTTATTTTTCTCTTCCAGGTTGAAGATGGTCTCTCCTCGATCTACCCAAAGTCCATTTTGACGTCGAGCTTCTTCTTTCCACTTCTCGCACTGAACCTCTAACTCTCCATATGTCGTCTCCCATTGACTTACATGATGCCTTGCAATATCCATCTCTTGGATCTTTTGGGCATTTTCCTCGGGGTCTACGCTACATGCCATGCGAGCTTCTTTCTTAAGGAGTGTTTCACGTGCCAAATTGGCTTCAATGTTTCTTAGCGCAGCCTTTAACTCTCAGATTTGAGCGGTAAGAGTTGCCTTTAAGTCAACCTTTGCTTTGATAACTCATTCTTCATCTGTGTATGCTTGTCCCCTTTGTTGTTCAACTTCAGCCATCCTACAATGGAATTCACTTAATTCAAAATTGGTTGCATTCAGATTATCCTTCACACGAAACTTCGTTTTTCTCTCTTTTTTTACCTACTCCTGACTTTTTAGCAGTTCAGCATCTCTTTCTTTGAGGCTTTGCATCAAATCATCTCTCTCTCGGGGAACACGAGTAAGGACTTCCTGTTGTCACTCCTCTTCATCTTTCATCTCCGTAATGGTGACCTTGAGCTTGTTGAATTACTCAATAGGGACGTGAGTGAGTTCAGGTTCTGGAACATCAAAAGGAATTTCCATAGTAAATGGCAGTTTTATTTCTGCTACTCTTCTAAGTATCCATGGCCCATAAGGTTCTCCGTCGTCATTTCCTCTTTTCCAGAGCTCTGTACCCTTCCTATGAACTTGGGTCCAAGCTTTCTGGACCTGTTTTAGCAAACTAGGATCTTCCTTCCCAAAGTCTAGCAAAATAAGCTCTTTCAGAAATTCCTCCTTTGGTGCAGTTTCTATAGGACAACCAAACTGCTTGAGGACCAACCGAGGGTTATAATTGATAAAACCTTGAGATCCAATTAATAGAACATTGGGGAAATCTCCACAGTGAGTGATGATGTCCCAAATGTACCAACTTGGTGAATACCATAATACACCACTAGCGATGAGATAAGCCAACTTTTGAGACCAAATTAAATTCTCCAAGATTTTAACCCAAGGTCCTCGTTGAGGAATATGGGACTTCAACCACGATTATAGTAAAGCGGAGCAACACATTACCACTCCTTTCCTTTTTGCGTATCGAGTATGAATGTTGATGAGCATATCTGCTAGCAAAGAGGGTATAGGGTTCTCTAAAAGAAACACACTAATTGCGGGCTGACTCACATATTCATCGTCATGAATCGGAAACATTACTACCCCAAAGATCAGCAAAGCTAGAATAACACTAAATGACATCCAATTTTCCTTCCCCACTGCCAATTTTTCAACTCTTTTCTCCAAGAAGTTCTTGGGAATTCCTCTTTCCACTAACATTGGCCCTATATCTCAAACTGGTAGATACAGGGAAGCTGCTACGTCAATTGTGTATATCTTTTCCCCCAACTTGGTAAAAGGAGCACTATCTTTTAAAGGCCAATTCAACAATCTTTCAAACTCTTCAATCATTGGGACCAACTGAAAAATCATGGAACGTAAAGCAGCGTAGAGGAGGATCAAAAAACTTTACCAGAGCTTTCAAGGCGTTGTGATCAACATCAACATCCAATAGTTCCCAGATCCACTCATACCTGGTATGAAAGTTATTCAATTGAGCGCGCTTCATCTTCCCTCTAAGTTTCAACAAAGTCTGAGTATTTGGAATTTTGAAATTGATATGAGGATTGTTCTTTCTGCTTGAATCCATTGTGTGATCTGATTACTTGCAAGAACGAGTCTTTTAAAGTTACCTGAAAATGACAACAATATGATGAAAAATGAATTATTAATGCAAACATGTAATGCAAATGATTTAGGATGGGATCCAACAAAAAGTGTAACAGTAGATCATATGATGGGTCACTGGGTGGTCGGGCATGGTTTCGACGTCTACCCAATAATTCCCCACACAAGGTTGGTTCTAATGTTTTTTGCTAAATGTTTCTCGGAGCCTCATATCCCTTTTAAAAATATCATCATCAAGCAAACGAACCATGTGACGATAGTATTTCCAAAAGTATACTCCAGGAAACGGCTCCTTAAATGGATACTCAAAAATCCTTTGAGCGGTCAGTCTTGGTTTGGACATCCTAATACTTAGAGTTATAGGCCATTTTTCCAGAAATTGTTGTCCCGCACTAGCATACGGTGCAACAACCCCCTTAAAACGACCAACTCTAAGTTGCAGTCTTCACGTCGATCCAATGGACACGGATGTCCAATGGACCTAAGCTACACAACCACTCTAACTTAATGTTTCCTAGAAGCCTGGGTACTAGGCTTATCTATGAATCATAACAAACAAGTTCCCAACAATAATATACATCAACAGGATAATATAAAAAGCGTAAAGAAATAGTAGGCAATGAATAATAAATAAACATCAAGAAGAAAGAAATAAACAAACACACAAACATGCGAAGAACTAAACTAGGGTTGACTCGCTTAGTCAAAAAGATTTGTTTTTTTTTAATTTTCCCCAGTGAAGTCGCCAGCTGTGATGACCGGTTTTTTCATTGGTTATTTTAAAACAATGAAGTCGCCACCTAATTTTATTTGTTCTATAAAGAACGGAAAAATATAGATAAAACCCACGAAATCGGATAAGGCGATCTACGAGACCAAAAGACATGGATTCAGGAGTCGGTTATACAAGGGGAAAATATTAGCACCCCTCACATCCGTCGTACTCGATGGGACCCGTTTAGTTCGTGCGTGTTTACACGTGTTTATTGTAATCTATTAACTTCTAAAACTAAGAAAGGAGGAAAAAGAAAGTCTTTATTTTTGGGTTTTTGAACTCGCCAAAGACATTGCGTCTTGTGCCTACGTACTCCCTCGTGCAATGAGAAAGTTAAAGTTCCGTAGTTCCTCTTGAAAATATTTAAGTTGGTTGTGTTTATTTTATAAGAAAAATCTTTCCTTAGACATTTCAAATGTTTGAACTTCGAGTTGTTTAGTTTGTTTGAAAAACTAAGTCTTTGTTCGTATTTTGAAATGGCTGTAGCACACTCTTTGTAAGGAAAGAATTAAATGGTCGCATATGAGCGAAAAAGAGTTGAGTGAGTTTAATTGATTTTAATGGGGGTGAAAAGTACCAAACAATAGGACTAGCATCCTACGATTCAAATACAAGAAACCAGATGAGCTCAATGCTCAACAAGTCGTCTATCATTCCAAAAAGTTTTCTTATAAAAAGGGTAACGTGAAGCAAAGTTCATGTTATTAAGAGCCTTTAAATAATTGGACTAGCATCCAACGATTTAAGGACTCGGAGTTCATTTGGCATACTTTTTAAATAATTGGTCTAGCAACCAACGATTTAAATACTTGGTTTTATTGTGAAAGAGTTTTGAAAATGCACTCGACGTTGGATTGAGGTTTATAAATTAATTATGAAAGTGTTTTGAGGTTTGGTGTATGGATAGAATTGAATCGGGTCATGATTAATCAAGTATGTGGACTTAATTAATCTCGTGACGATAGGTGCTCCAACCCCCAACTATGAAACCCTTGTGCATGGAAAATTGGTATATGGACGGAAATTTCGGGTTATGATTAATCAAAGCAACAAGGGAAAGGATTAACCTCGTGAGAATGGTCATGCCCATTCCCAACTATGAGAACCTTATGGCACAAGAGCCAAGTTAAAGGAAATGGATTCATTTAATGTCAAGTGTGTGAAGTGCGCAATCGTGAGTAAAACATACCAGCATATGAGATACGCACTAAAGTTTACCACACAATACAAGCCTAAAAATTTAAATAATTATTAGATTTGATTTTTTTATTTGATAGAAATCAACTAATAGTTTAATTGATGATTACCAAATAAAAACTATCATAAGAAACTAATAATTATTTAATACATCCATAAGAATTTAATTGCATAATAATAACTATAAAAAAAAGTAATAAAAAAGATAAGGTTTTAGGAATATCTTGGATGTAGCAGATTTGGGGGGTGTAGACAAGAAATTCGCAGATTGAGTCCAAGCCCACATAAAGGGCCCAAATTGGCTTTAGTAGAATCCAGCGTATGTTCAGGGAAGAGGATGTACAGTGGGGGTTACTTCCAGCCACATGATCAAAATACTAGGGAATTTTTGAATAAGCAGACGTAGGAGATGGGGGCGCGTGGCAGAGGCTTGAGGGCTCTTCATGATTATTCTAGAACATGATGTGGTGACAAGTGTCACCACCGTTAATCCAACACTTAACACATCAATAATGCAAAATAAATACAAAAAAAGCCAAGGGTTAATTATCTTAATTAAAACAAACAACATAACTCTTATCTCTCTCGATGCTCTCTCATCTCTCCACACGCTCTCACTTCTCTCTATATGCTGGTCGCCGGAGAAGACGACCCAACCGCGCCGAAAAATTGCCAGGACGGCGGCGGCAGACGGCAGATACCTTCCGATTTTAATTTTTTTACTTTTTCTAAATCGTCTCTCTCTCCTTATCTCTAATATTCTAATAATTTTTGCATATTTGGGCCAAAACTCCCTAGATCTAGATGAATAGAAACCCTAACTTGTCATTCTTGCGAAAACGGAACAAAGATGATGATGATGTTCTGTCAAAAATGAATCAGAAAGATATAAAGAGAAAGGAATAAAGCCTAGGCCTCCTTTGTATTGATCGGAACCTTCGATTGTCGTTGGTGATATCCTTCTAACTTCTTTTGCTTCTTTCTCTCCGATCTTCCAACTCTGAAGGGATCAGTGATGCGGGAAAGTGATGATAATGTTTTTCTTAGATCTGGAAAAATTAGGGTTTGTCGTTTTCTTTTGCTTTTTTCTCCTTCTTTTTTGAATCTGTATCTCTAGTCCTTTTATATTAACGCCCTTTTTAGGGTTTCTGATTGTTTTTGGACTTTAAGATGTTTTTTGCTTTTTTTGCTCTTGCTGGACTTTTTGATTTTCTGGAAAAATAGGCCCTACGAAAATTTGTGTTACTGGGATTTTTGATTAGTTATCTGACTTTTCTAGATTTGATAATTTTCTAGAAAAATAAGTCATACGAAATTTTGTGTTGTTGGGCCTGACTTATGATTTCTAATTC
Source organism: Vicia sativa (assembly GCA_021764765.1). Taxonomy (NCBI): domain Eukaryota; kingdom Viridiplantae; phylum Streptophyta; class Magnoliopsida; order Fabales; family Fabaceae; genus Vicia; species Vicia sativa. Next base: position 101,673,393 of record CM038796.1, on the reverse strand, counting down.
TTCTTTGTCCTTGCACTTGCATTATTATAACTATGATGAATCCTGAGTTTTCCTTTTCCACACCTCCCTTTGTGTACCAAAGTTGTTTTCTCTTTGTGATTTGCAATGGAAGTGAATGGGTGATGACTGAACTTGGAGTTTGGAGGCTTTTGTGTTACTTGAACACAAAGAAAACCCGTAAACGTGATTCCTTAACACAAACCCTAATGATGAGTTTGAATAGAAACTTTTTGAAATGCTTGTTTAAGTTCTTGATTACGTTTCTTGGTTGCTAACTATGTCCAATTCCTTGTTTCATGTCAGCATGTGATGGCGATGGACAAAGAGTTTGGAGGCTTGGAGACGAAGAAAGAAAAATGACCATAGATATCCCTTGGAACAATAATGGAGCTTGGCACGGAGGATTTGTGATCCCACGACATCCATGTTTTGTTGCATAGATTAGAACTTAGGAAATACACAAAGTGTCATAATTTAGAGCAACTTTTCCTTTGTAATTCACACTTATATTTCCTTGTGTAACTTAAATCCTTTGTATTTCGACAACACGTTATATCATGAAAACAAATTCTTTGTATCCATTCTTTAATTCAAATTTTGACGAAATGAAACTCTTTAGAACTTCTTCGAAATCCTTGAATATTGAAATGATTCGAAACTTGATTTGCTATTCAATTGGTGCCTTTTAAAACTAGAGTTGTACTTATGACTTGAAACTTGTATAAATCCTCTTGAAGCTTGAATGATAGTAAGCTTTATGAAACCTTGTAATTCCTTGAAATTTGAACGAGATTTAGCTCCTTTAATTGAGACTTAGTTCTTATAGTTAGCAATGATTTCCTTGAAAGATCTTGATGAAGAATAAAATTATAGATATAACTAGGCCATAGGAAATAAAAACATGGGATAATATATTCTAAAAATTACACCGTAGGACATGAATTCTCCTTGCATATGTATGAAGTAAATCGACGTAAATTGATGAGGTATTGATACCATTTGAAGCTACGGCTGAGAATGAAAACTTGAATCTTTGTGAAAATAAAACCTTGAAAACACATTCAATTTTCTAAATCTTCTTTCAAACTCAAGAATTCCTTGAATATTTCTTATAAAAGCTTTGAACTTGTAATTGAAGTAATCCCAATCCCATTTAAATGATAGATGCCATCTTAATTTTAAAAAAAAAAACTCAATCCCTCAAGAAAGTCCACAAAGAAAATTGTAACCCAGGTGAGCATAAATCCTCGACTTTACCTTCTAAACCTCTTGATGAGCAATTGACATGTGGAAAGAGATAAAACTCAACATGACCTCTGAAACAGAAACCCATGCACAAGAACTGACAGATAAGGGAGAATAAGATTCACTGTTAAACCCTTGTTATTCTCAAATCTCTTGGATTGATTGAAAACAAAAACATCTTCCATATCTTGTAAAAGAAACATTGTGATCTACCTTAAACCCATGACCATAGAACTCATGACATGAATGCATTTGTGTGCAATAAAAAAAAGAAGAGGGTAAATTTTGGGGTGTGACATGATGTAAAGAAAAGAATTTTCTACATGGAGATGTAACATCACAACTATTGAAGACACCAGATATTGAGAAGAAGGCAGATAAGATCCAGACTTATCTTTTGAAGACGTATCTTTGGACATACGCATGGTTGATAATGTGGTTTCTTCTATGACAAGTTACAGAGATTGGCAATCTGAATCTTGTGTAGCAAATAAACTGAGGATTCCTAATTTGGAAATTGTGGCAAATTCCAAATAAAGAATGCTTCTAGTATTGTGAGGATCAAAAAAATATGTCCTTACTTTGTGTGACCCTGGGGAGAGAAAGGGTATGCTGTAAAAGCTTAGAAATGTTGATGTTAAGGGGGAGTAACTATCCATGTGTTAATTTTGTGCTTCCAAATGTTACTGATGATGTGTATAATGGGAGCAAATGGCTATGTCTGTGCATCTGTGAATACTGATGATGTGTATGATGTGCTAATATATACGTCAAACTGCTATTGAGGGGGAAAAGTTATTCTTTAGTATATGTGAAGTGGAGTGTATACTGCTATATGTTGAAGCGTCATAAAATCTTGAAGAAGCAGTGTTATTGTAATCTCAAAACCAAGGCAGATGGGTTCTGAGTGAATGTCTCAAAAGATGTTGGAACATCATATTTGGTATTGTGAATCTTGTTATTCAAATTTCATCCTCAAATATTGAGATCTCTATTTATTTTAATGAATAAAGAGATGTTGAAAAATTAGTATGCTCATCCAATGCATGACTACAAATGCAATTTAGACTTCACTAAGTACCATCAACCATAACTGAAGTATCTACACAGAAGAAATATTTATCTGCCAAGTATTGAAAGGGATACTCTCCTATTAAAATAGTCTGGATGCTAATAAAGCTTATTTAATTAATTCAGACTATAGGAGCATGACTTTTTCACAATTTAAAAAGTCATGACAATGTATGGACACTTAGAAATATGAGCAAGTAGTTTCCTTGCAAGTTGTTTAGATATCATAAAGCCAGAATATTATCACATGCTATGATATCTCTAAAAATTCAATCATGATTGGTTCAAGAAGAGGCAGTAATGACATGTTACTGCAAAATGTACAAAGATGAAATGACCTATGTATGTATTGGAACTAATAGCCAAAGATGGTCAGAGTTTGTTTGGACGGTATATTAATTGTTGAGACAACTATTCAAACAAAATTTTTATCACCTTGACCAAGGACAACTTCAACGGTGCTACAAATAGAGGACTCTTTAACCTCTATTTTTCAAGAAATAAAGCTACACCACCATGATCATCATTCATTGTTGGGCAAACTGTGCCAAGTTTTGGTTCTGTAAGGACCTCCTTTGCCAACTTTTGGCTAAAAATGGGGAGAAAGGTCCTATATTTAATGTTTTTCTTAGAGCTGAAAGTATTGCCTATGATGTTGCTACTGATCTTACTGTCGTATATAGCAGGGAAAATATGAGTTGTTCACAAATAATATCCAAAGCACGCTCTACTGCTTGTTGGAAATAGTTTGTGACTTGAGTTCTGAGTTTTATTCCTGCTTGGAGTTTGAATGAACACAGTTGTGACCTGTGTTTTGTAAAAAAATAATAGTAGCAATAATATAATGTACAATAGGATATTTTAACTTGATGTAATCCTATTGGAATGCCTAAATATGTTGTGTTTAGTAAAATCAACATCTGGAACAATATGTCGAAGAGGATGTCTTGACATCAAACATCAGACATCATACTACTAAACTGTTAAGTTTGTTACAATTCTATTTTAAGTTATGTAGAATATTCTGGGAATATTATGCATCATATGTGGCATGTAATTGAAGGCATATGTGGAGGTATAAAAGATTCAATCAAAAGCTGGGAAAAAATCAGATTGAGGACGTTTCTGCAGAGTTTGTAACTGCAGTTTGTTACCACTATAAGTTGTTATTTGAAGGCCCAAATCTAGTTAGGTAATAGGTTATAAATAAGGACGTTGTAAGCTAATTTTAGCAAGCTATCCAATTATAGAAAGATGTAATCATTAGGGTTAGACATGTAAGTGAACCACTCAGATTGTAGGATGGTGACTGATTTGTACCTCAAAGCCCGTAGGCAAGAGGATGACTTTACTCACTCAAAAGATGTGAAGCAATGAGTTGAGTTGTGTTCTTGGAAGAGATGTGAAGCAATTCCAAGTATATGTGTTTCAAAAGTGTTTGACTGTTTTTGTGGTTTAAAGAAGGGTTCTTCAAACTGGTTGTTATTGTTGCAGGGGTTTGCAACTGTTAGGTATCACTAGGGAGTGAGCAAAGGTTCTCTTGTCTTAGATGGTCTTCTAAGATAAAGGTTTCATTGGGTAGTGATTAGGTAAATCAGAGGTTGTTTATCTGTAAAACGAAGGTTGTTTACATAAAATAATACTACTAATAGTGGAGTCTTCTTTCTGGCTTGGTAGCCCCCAGATGTAGGTTGGTTTGAACCGAACTGGGTAAACAATTCTGATGTGTTCTTTATGTTTCATGCACTTCTATATTACTCTACCTTGTCTGTGTTGTTTAATGTCAGATCAGATGTCTCGACATCTTTATAGGACATCTGAGTCTGCTGTACCAAGATTTCACAAGATTTGCGTTCTTAAATAATCATATAACTGAATATTTATTTTATTTATCTAATCATTGTATTTAATATATATCAGAAACAAATGTAAACAATATTTAACATTTGATCTTTCTCAAAATTCAATAATTTGAAGATCCAACATATAATGTTCACAGATAGTGATGACGATGAATCATATTCAAAATGTACTATATATTTTTAATTTAATATTATGCGTAAACAATATTATATTTTATGTAAACAATATAACTTGTAAATAAATTAATTTATTAATATTTTGTATAAATTGTGTAATTTATATTTTTTAAATGTTTTTTTTTGTTTTGGTCATAAATCGAGAGATAGATTGTGCTAATTTTGAAAATATTAGAAGTTATGTTGAGGGTCAAATAAATGACAATTTCAACTATCATCAAAGTTAAATATATTTTTTATAGGGTTAAATAATTTTTTGGTCCCTCTAAAATTTCTAAATTTCGTTTTTAGTCCCTTCAATATATTTCGTCTGAAGAATTAGTCTCTAACGTTAAAAATCACTAACGTCTGCTAAGTTGGCAATACATATGGATTTTTTTTTGTATTTCCATGAATGACAGTGTGGCCTTGGAGGGACTAAAAACGAAATTTAGAAAATTTAGAGGAACAAAAAACTTATTTAACCCTTTTTTATAAAAGAAAAGTGATTCTAAATGTTTCATAGAAAAATCACGATTCCTAATAAAAAATTAGTTTATTTTTCACTATACCAAAAATGACCTACGAAAGCGCTTTTTTTGGGCTTTAAAAGCGCTTTCGTAGGTGGCGTTGCTAAAGGTTTTAGCAACGCTTTTTGTTTAGAAAAAACCGCTTTCGTAGGCCTACCTATGAAAGCGCTTTTCACCAAAAAGCGCTCTCATAGGTAGACCTAAGGCAGCGCTTTTTTCTGGAAAAGCGCTTTCATAGGTGCCTACAGAATGCCATAAAGGCATTCTAAATTAGGCCTATGAAAGCGATTTCCATAAAAAAAGCGTTGCCTTAGGTGTACCTATGAGAGCGCTTTTTGGTGAAAAGCGCTTTCTTAGGTAGACCTACGAAAGCGCTTTTTAACCAAAAAGCGCTTTCATAGGCCACCTATGAGACCGTTTTTTTGGTTAAAAGCGCTTTCATAGGTTTTCTACTGAAAAATAAAAAATTTAAAAAATTTCTAAACCTGCATTTTTTTGCAGCAAACCTGTAATTCATAAACCGGTAATTTACAATCTTATATACAAATACCATTATATATCCGTGTTATCCAAATACCAAATTTAAAAATTATATACAAATACCATATATACCAGTCATATCCAAAATATATATACACCATTGTAATTCAATTAACATGTTTTTAAACGTAACAAAATCAACCCTAACAAATTAGCTATATAACACTAAGTAAATCAGTCCTAATGTACATATATATCCAAGGTCCTGATCCTGCAAGATATGAACATAATAACACGGTCAGTATTGTATACACAAAACAATGTATTCATAACCATTTTCACATAACAATGTATTCATAACTTATAAGATTCTTAGCTCAATAAAATATTGACACAACTCCTCTTTGAGTTCTTCCAATTGAAGTTTCGAGTAATATGGACACTTGTATTGATCAAAATACTACATAACAAAACAAAAAATATGCATGATTTAGTTAAAAGTAATAAATTGTATGCAAAATCCGATAAATAATAAAACAAAGTATAAATCCATAATAAGTTATAAATCCATATCGTGATTGGAATCTCGATTTCATTCATTTGAATGATTTCTTTGATAAACTTCAAAACAAAGTATCCGCAATCTATGCCGTTTTGTTGTTGAGGGCACTACATAGAAAAACAAATAATAATATATAGATGTATTGTTTTATCAAGTAGCATAAATATTATAAGCAAAATTGTGGAAATTTATATACCTGTACTTTGATCCAATTAATGTTGTTTGATTTAGGTCGTGGTACCCGTGCTTCCCTTTGACATCGGAATACTTGTATTGAACTGATAAAATTAAAATATTTATTTAGAACAATGACATAGAAATAGTTAAATATATAAACACAAACGAATATTTAGAATAATGTCACTTACGTATCAATCATTAGCTTCATTTCCGGATAATTTATCCAATCACCGTCAACCGAATTCAGGTAATAGACCACTTCTTTTATGGGATCGATAAAAAGCAACAACCAGTGACATCTATAAATTAAAGCAACAATTTAGAAGCGAATTTTAATGTAAAAACTAAAAATATTAAAAGGAACTTAGAATGAAAATCTAACCCTGTATTATACGCCAAAAGATACAAGCTTTCTGTACTGGCAGTTGTCATGAATCTATCGACCAAGTGCTCTCTTACTGAATCCGGTTCCCTAGAAATTGTTGCTCCGCTGATACGGGAGGAAGACACGAAACAGAATCTATTTGACAATTGATTCCCGCGCATCAATTTGTCAAATAACATCCTTAAATAAAAACATAATTAATATTAGACTATTTCAATTAAATGTTTAAAAAAAATGTTCAACCAATTAAATAATATATTGATCGGGTTACCGGATGTACGAGTGCATCAAACTGACGCCTAATTCTCGATGATGAAAGATTTGTTCCATGTCCTCTAGTCCAATTGTTTCGGTACATGGAAAACCAAAGACACATGCATCCATATTGATTTGACGAATACCATCATTCATCAAATCTGATGTGCCAACTAGTGTTTCCAGACATTGCCGAAATCTAGGCACAAATTTACGGACAGGAACCCTTTTCTTAGGTGGAACCCTACTAACTTTCTGGCTCACCTGTTGTGACTCTTGAAAAGGTACCTAAAAATCATATAGACTTATGTAAGATACAAAGTTATGCAGTTTTTTTATTCTGATCATAAAATTAACACTTTAAACGTACCTCTCTTTGCGATGCAATAGACTCGTCGCGCTGCAAAATCCCTTTATCCTTAGATGTGGTACAGCTGACAACATGAAATGCCCTAAACCAATAATAACCATTAAACTTCCTTTAATGTTGACAATAATAACCGTTATAATTATACTTTCTCTAATATAATGGATTATCATCTTAATTACCTCGGGAAATTTATGTTGACAGTTGATACTAGCCTTGTCACTAGTTTCTTTCAGCTGTGAACTGCTCCTTTCCGCCATATATCTCTCTTTGTCCCTCTGCAGTTCACGGACTTGTGCTTGTAAATCCTGCAATGTTTGCGTCACTTCTACATTGCTAGGATTTTTTTCTTGGATTTTTATACAGAGAGGTAGGAGTCACACCATAACCTTTACCCCTCACCCGTCCCGGATACTCAACAACACATAGTGCTCGACTGAGTACGCTTCTGATATCCTGGTCATCACCTGTGGATACCGATTGCGATATAGTCTTCTGTAATTCATTTAAATATCGAAAATTAAAGACACAATGTTAATTATATATTAATAAACATTTAATATAATTTAATTAAAGACACAATGTTATACTTACACACTCATCATAAACATGTTGCAGATCGAGATTAACAACTCGATCTCTGCCAACACGAGCTTCCTTCCACAGCACCTGTGTGGGTAGTGATGTTTCGTCACTTTGCGTCTCTTCCAACTACACATTGTTACAAATAATAAAATCATCAATTATAACACATTTAAAGAATTAATAAGATCGTAGAATTGATATTTACTTACAATTTTTTCCTGTAAGCGTGCATATCCCAAACGCCCTTTTTTATATGGATATGCGGGTTTTGACGCTCTCTCGCGATTTACGGCACTCACTTTCTTGAAATTTTCGTCTCTTCTTTGGCCCACAAAAGCAACCCATTCTTCGGGTGTAATGAAGCTCTCATATTTCTTTGGACGTTCAGGATTCTCTTCAACAAAATTTCCTTCCTCGTCTTTAAGAAACTTATTTGTCAAAAAAATTCTCCACCCTCTGTGTCTTTTTCCAGCCAAGCCCATTATATACTTTTTGCGGGCATCTTCAATGTTAAAGGACCTCTACAAAATAACATACGCATAGAGGGTGTTAGTATATGTAATTTAAAAACATTATCGTCAATATAAAGCAAATAACAACAACCATATATGATACCTTTATCTCAGTCCAAAAATTTTCTTTAGCCTCGTCGAACTCTCCTTTTTTCCATCTAGGAGTGGTGATCGGAATGTGCATACGAACAAGCGTACCGATGTAGCTTGTCAGCTTTCCAGAATTAGCCCCAATTAGTTGGTCATCATTATTCCAATATACATTATATATAAGCCCTCTATCTCTATCACGGATGATTCCCCGCATGATAGTTATGCCTCGTGTGATATCCTTATCTGAAGTATCTTGTGGAACATTATCTTGTGGAACATCTCCTTGTGGAACATTTTCTGAATTATCTTGATTACTAGCCATTTGACCTGTAATAAAGAAAAATAAAATATAATTAAATGACATATATAAAATTCCATAATCATATATACTATAAAGAAAAAAAATGAAATGACGTATATTTAAATTTTATTGAATGATATAGGCTATATATATTATACTATAATGAAAAAAAATGAAATGGCATATATATAAATTTTATTGAATGATATAGTCTAAAATTATATATACTATTACCTTTTTCACTAATATCTCTTTCTTTTCTTGGTAGGAATATGTTCTACTCGTCTCTTAACAACGCGGACGGTTGGATTGATCCAAATACCCTCATTATGATCATTTCTAATACATGATTCATTCTCATTTTGATCATTTCTGGTAAAAGATTCAATGTCAACACCAATATCGCTTTGATCTCCAATGTTTTCATCAATTACTTTGTTAGAGAAAAGCACTATAGACCATTTCGTACTTGTCGGATCAGTGACATAGAACACTTGTTTAGCTTGAGAGGCTAGAATGAAAGGCTCATCTTTGTACCCCGCCCTGTTAAGATCCACTTGCAAAAATCCTGACTTATCCATCCGTATACCATTATTATTTTCAACCCACTTGCAACCGAATATAGGAATCTTAAATTTCTCGTAATCAAATACCCAAATGCGCTCGATAACCCCAAAATACGACAGATTTGCAAATTTCGGGTTTAAGTCCTTCACACTTGATATGTGCATTGCTTCAGCTACCAAGGTGACACCACTATTTTGCATAGTAATTTTATCATCTTGTTCTTTGGTATAAAACGTGTATCCATTAATTGCGTATGCGCTATAAGAAAACACAACCAAACTTGGACCATATGCAAACATCTCAACCTTTCTGTTACTGAGGCGGGACCTGAACGATACTTTGAATAAATATGTTCCTTAAACCATGGTATGAAACTTCGATTGTGCTCTCGTACAATCCAATTCTCATTTCTATTTGAATTTAAACCTCGAAGAACACCCTTGTGCATTTCAACATACGACTCAACCTCAATCTCATTGTGTAGAACATACAAATGCACTTGATCCCGTTCGACCCTTGATACTGTCACAACTTTATTTCCAATTAGCTTTTTACCTTCTTATTTTTCAACAACATGAGATTTGGGGAGTCCAATTGATTGAACATTTGACAAATACTCAGTACAAAACTCAACCTCTTCTTCAACAATGTATCTTTCGGCAATACAACCCTCTGGTCGACTCCGATTTTTCACATACCCTTTTAATATTTTCATATAACGTTCAGCAGAGTACATCCATCTCATATAAGCTGGTCCGCACAATTGTGTCTCTTTCGCAAGATGAACGACAAGATGAACCATTATGTCAAAAAACGAGGGAGGAAAATACATTTCAAGCTCACACACAGTAACAACTATTTCTTTTTGCAATGTTGGTAAGATCTCAGGATCGATCACCTTACTGCAAATTGACTTGAAGAAAAAACACAATTTAGTTATTGCGCTTCTTACCTTTTCTGGCAGAATATGACGTATACCTATCGGTAGAAAATGTTCCATTATAACATGGCAATCATGCGTCTTTAAACTCTTTAACTTGAGGTCTTTCATAGACACAAGTCTTCTAATATCTGATGAGTAGCCTTCTGGAACTTTAACTTCACTCAGAAACTTACACAATATTTTTTCTCCTTTCTAGATAGAGTGTAAACAGCAGGTGGTAGGTATGTCCGTCTTCCTTTCTTCACGGGTCCCAATTCAGTTCTTATTCCCATGTCTACCATGTCCTCCCTTGCTTTAAGGCCATCCTTAGACTTCCCTTTTATATTGAGTAACGTACCAATAACACTGTCAAATACATTTTTTTCAATATGCATCACATCAAGAAAATGTCTTACGTACAAAGATTTCCAATATGGCAATTCAAAAAAAATCGACCTCTTCTTCCACCCACCTGTGACAACTTTATATGCAAAAGGCTTGCCAAACTGAATATTCACATCTTTCACCTTTTCAAAAATTTGATCACCTGTCAATCCAAGCGGAGTCCTACGTTGTTCGGTATCTTATTGAATGCTTTTCTCCATCCACGATATTGATGTTTAGAAGTTAAGAATCTACGATGACCGAGAAAGACTTTCTTCTGACAAAGTTTCAATCGCATCGTATCGGTTCTGTCTTCACAAACAGGACACGCTTTTTCACCTTTAATGCTATACCCGAATAGATTTTCGTACGCTGGAAAATCGTTAATTATTCCAAACAACATCGCCCTCAAGTTGAAACTTTCTTTCCTATAACCATCATAATCCTCCACACCGTTCTCCCACAAAATCTTCAAATCTTCGATTAATGGTTCCAAGTATACGTCTATGTCATTTCCTGGTTGTTTAGGCCCAGAAATTAACATAGATAGCATCATGTACTTACGCTTCATACATAGCCACGGAGGTAGGTTATAAATCATAAGAATCACATGCCATGTGCTATGCGAGATACTTTGAATACCGTGTGGGTTCATTCCATCAATAGACAATGCCAAGCGAAGGTTTCTTGCTTCTTTTCCAAATTCAGGATCATCATTATCAATTTTCATCCATTGTGGAGAATCTTCCGGATGTCGAAATTTTCCATCAATAATTATTTCATCTGAATGCCAAGTCAAGTGTCTTGAATCGGTTTCACTACGATACATCCGTCTAAATCTCTGGATTATAGGAAAATACCATAAGACTTTTGTCGGAGACAACTTTTTCTTATATCGAGGGGCACCACATTTAGGACACTCATTTAACGATGCATACTCGTTTCGAAACAAAACGCAATCTTTTGGACACGCGTGTATCTTATCATAGCTCATGCCAATATAGTACAACATCTTTTTGGCCTCATACGTTCGATTGGGAAGAACATTAACCTCTGGTAGCATATCTTTCATAAGGGCTAATAACTTTGTGAAACTTTTATCCGACCATCCATTGTCGGCTTTTAAGTTGTACAACTTTAACACCGCAGACAATCTTGTGAATTTTGTACAACCATTATACAACGGTTTCTCTGCATCGCTTACCAACCTCTCAAACATTTTGGGACAATCGTTAAGATCTTCTTCAAGCGCTTTTGCAATTTCTTCGACTCGATCATAATCGTATGTATCTGTGCAATCGTCATTTGAAACATAGGTCCTCTTATCCCCCGATTCAACATTCCCGTTACTTTTCTCACCATGCATATTCCAACATGTATAACTTCTATCAATTCCATACCGAATTAAATGCGATGCCAACTGAACTGTGCCAACCCGGTTCCCATAACAACAATACAAACTAGGACATGTCATTCGACTGGGGTCTTTGGCGTGCGCAACAACAAACTTAACAAACTCCGAAACACCATTCTCGTAGTCTTTCGACAATTGATTGGAATACGTCCATGTCTTATCCATATCAACTAATTAGTGCACAAAACAATATATTGCGTTTTTGTCAAAACGCAAAGTATACACGGAATGGATCCGTATCAAGAAAACGCAACATACGAAAGGCAATTTAAGACAAATTCATCACAATACCAGTAATTTAAGGAAGAAATTTACCTTGGATTTATCGAACTTAATGAAACGCGGAGAATGAGCGTCGTACGTCAAACTAGGCCAGGAAACGCTGTTAAATCAAAGAAAAGAAAACTTATATTATAAAAATTAAATAGGATGAATGTACATGAACATTTCACTAAACGACATGAATGAATGTAAGTGAAACTATCATGATAAACCAACGGCAGTTACCAAAACTATGCTACAACCGATTTACTCATTATTCTCAATTTAAACATGTAGCAGCACAAACTCATTATATTGAAACTTCTCTGGATAACATACTAACAATATCCGAAACGCTTCATCCACTCAAAACCAACAAACAGAAATTATTTGTAATTGTCAAACATCTTACATGTTTTGGCACTGTTCTTTTTGTTATCTTTTGAAATTTGAGTCCATGTTGTTGATTCTTTGTGGGGTTTGAGCATATCTATTGAAATTATCAGAGCTACTTGTTATCAAATAATAATTTAAACTAAACTTATTTGATAACTTCATTCATGTATCTTACAAAGTCACTTATTTATTATTCAATGCAGAAGTAGGTTTATAGCATCAGATTTTTCACAACCATACTACAGTTGTTGATTCCTCACTTAATACAAGAAATTTCAAGAGAGCATCATCACTTGTGACATTGATTCAGTAGAAGATGCAGCTTGTGAAGGCTATTTCATTCTTCCTATTGTTATAGATGTCGATTTTCTTCCTATGCTTAATGTTAGTCAAATTATAAAGTCATCACGAAATTAGGTGATACTTGTGTTGAAAGAGATTACATTTTTCTTATTCCTTTTGAGTTCTGACAATGCATTTACTAACAGCATACTAACACCAGAATACACTAACAGCGTTAGTCTTGGTCAGATTGAGAGAATTTCACTAACACCATGGAAGAAGAAGAAATCTTTATCTATCCCTACAAATCTGTGAAACGAAGAAGAAATCCCTTTATCTATCCCTAGAAATCGGAACAGGTTGCATGTAACTAAACGGAACAGAGAACCCATGGAAGAAGAAGAAACTTACCAAAGACAAGATAAACCCAGTCGACGGCTGAACGGTGGCGATGGTGCAAGATGAACGCAGACAGTGAACGCAGTCAACGCAATGAACGCAGAAGAAGTGAAGATGAACAGCAAACGCATAATGGGATTCTGGAAAAGAAAACGTATTTAGGGTTATTATTTTAATTTTAAAATAATCTATGAAAGCGCTTTTCAAAAGCGCTTTCATAGGCCCAGATATAAGAGCGTTTTTTTCTCCAAAAGCGCTTTCGTATGGTAGGCCTATGAAAGCGCTTTTAAAAGCGCTTTCGTAAGTCCACCTATCAGAGCGCTTTTCAAAAGCGCTTTTATAGGGCCACCTAAAAGAGCGCTTTTCAAAAGGGCTTTCGTAGGTTAGATATTTCAAATACCTATGAAAGCGCTTTCTGAAAAGCGCTTTCGTAGGAAACCCTATGAAAGCGCTTTTTTAAGCGATTTTTTTTAAAGGCTACGAAAGCGCTTTCTCTTAAAAGCGCTTTCGTAGATGCGCTGCCAAAAATTATTTTTTTTGTAGTGTTTATTTTTAAACAAATTTCGCTTTTATTTTTATTTTCAATAAACTTAATCATATTTTTATAATATTGATAACAACCATGTGAATTAAATATTTCTTTAAGAATTATCATTCTTATTTAAAAAATTATTGATAAGAACCATATAACTTATAATAATATTTTTTAAATAATTAGTTCTTAACTTTTCTTTGTAACAAATGTTGTTACTCTCCATTTTAAATAAATTTCACTTTTTAAATTTAAATAAAATAATATTTTATTCACTTAAAATATACTTTAAAATTGGTAAATTTTTAAATAGAATGCAAAATCATATTAAAAAACTATTTAAAAAAGAAAAAATCAAATAATGAGTAAACCATATATATATTTCACTCAGTTTTTTCTAACTAACTCATGAATTTTTCAATTTTTTTTTAAAAGTGAATATAAATATTTCTAAAAAAACCCACGATTACTGACATAAAAAAGTTTGTTCATTTTATTTTTAAACAAAATTTAGTTTTATTTTTTATTTCTATTTAAATTAAATCACATTTTATTTACTTGATTCAAATAATAAATGGTCATTTAGTGACTTGTGATTCTAATAAAAATAGAATATTCTATTTATAGTAATAAATAATTTCTATTTAATCAAATCCTAATACAATATTCTCATAAAATAAAATAGATTTTTTTCACTTTTCTAACCGCTCAGAATTTCTTCATTTTTCTATAAATTCCAAATACAAACCCTAAATAATCTTTAGCTGCTCTCATCTCCATTAGTAATATTTATTTTGGAAAGAAAAAATGAATCCTAGTGCAGTTGTAGTCAAGGGAAAGAAGAATGGGGCAACATTCACCATTGACTCTACTAATACAGTTGAAGACAGGATCATGGACATTGCTTCCTTTGGAAAGTTTCTTCAAGAAAGGACTAAGGTGGGTGGCAAAGCTTATGCTCTTAGTGATTCTGTCACCATTATCAGGGAGAAATCCAAGATTACTGTTACCTCTCACAACAACTTTTTCAAGCGGTAATTCATTTTTTAACACTTAATTTATTTTTATCTTAACTTTACGTTAATAGTATTGTTATGTTATTGTTATTGATTTTGAATCCATAACCTAAGGTTTGTTTAACATATCATTGGTGGCAGTTATATGAAGTATTTTATCAAGAAATATTTGAAGAAACCATCTCTAAGAGATTGGGTTAGAGTTATTGCCTCCAAGTAAGATAAATATATCTATGAGCTGAAGTACTTTAACATTTGAGAGAATGAGAGAGAGGAAGAACACTGTTTCTGAGAATTATTTTTTAAATTTTATGAAAATTGACAATTTTATTTATTTAAGGGTTAAATAAGTTTTTGGTCTCTCTAAAATTTACAAATTTCGTTTTTAGTCCCTCCAAGACGAAAAACAAAAAATATAATCCACCTGTATTGTCAATTCAATAGACGTTAGTGATTTTTAACATTAGAGACTAATTCTTCAGACAGAATATATTGAATGGACCAATTATTGAAGAAAAGTATTAGAGAGATTAAAAACGAAATTTAAAAATTTTAGAGGGATCAAAAATTTATTTAACCTTTTTTTTATATTAATGATGAGTAAAAAAAGTTTGCAAATCTCTAAAAAATCTTCAAAAGTCTGATAATGATTGGTGTTGAACTTCACTGATGAAAACTCCATCCACATAATTGAGAACATCTTCACTAAAGTTGCAAATATTTCATCTGAGATGTCGCAAATGAAACTTCTGGAAGAGCATAAAAAATTGTAAATCTTCAAATACCTTTTCTTCCAAATGGTATAAACCAACAATATTTAATAGACTAATTTAATGTATGATTCAACTTCAACACAATTAATTCAAACTATTTGATTCACGTAATTCAGTGAATCCCTATATAAATTTCAACCAATAATATAATGTTTAAATGTATGTAATGGGATGTGTGCTAGAGATTAGAGAATATATTCTTTAGCATTTTATATATTTGTGATGTAATAGCCGTGCAAGTTAGAAAACCATAAACTTTAACACTTGTATTATCCGTTAACCTTGAAACAAGTTAAGATTCTCCCTCAAACTTTTTATCATTGAAAGAAAAATAAAAGGGGTAAAAGTAAAATGTTTGTTATTTTTCATCTTTTTGGTCAAGAATACTAATAACCATGCATCCTAAACATAGCTACAACCTTGCTTTATGTGTTATGATTATGTTTCTTCTAATCCATGTGGAAATCACATTACTATAGTAAAAGATGATGATAATGCAAACATAAAGAAATTATGATGGAAGGTGTTTTTCAATATTTAAACTAGTGAGATAGCCGACAGAGACGACAAAAAGAGACTAAAGGGGGCCGAATTAGACGTGGTAGAAGGGGGAGAGAAAAATTCATAACATTCATATATTAAGTTCATATAATCTAATTAAAAAATATTGAAAATTAGGTGATGTATCATTCATGTACAATTGTAAACCGGGAAGTGTGGACAATAAGTTGGAGCCTTTTGTCATCAGTTTTGCATATTTATTAGAGAATTTTTTAATCCATCCAAGAAGTGGAATTAAACCTATGCATTTTTTAAAATATCTTTTTAAAATCATAAGTATATTTTCGGTGCGTATCATTTTTTGAAATATTTGAGTTAAAATCAGAAGTATACTTACGGTTTCATACTAGATGTATACTTCCGGTTCTGGGCATGACAACTACTAGAAAAATTAAACAAAAGCAATAATTAAAAAAGTTATACGAATTAGAAATTTAACAAACTATACAATTTATAAATCCAACAAAAGATCAAAAATATTATCCAAAATGCATTTCATAAAATGGTATCCAAAATACAAATTCGATACAATACGAAATCAAAAAACTAAAATCAAAATACAAGTGGATGATCAACCTAAACTACTGGATATGGCGGATGATGAGTAGGCATGTCACCCTCGAGGCGTCCCTCTGATGTATCCTGTATAACAGGGCACCCTGAGCATCCACCGTGATGGCCTCAAAAACTCCTCTGACATCGGACCCATTAGGAAACAACCCTCTGCCAATGTCATCTCTAGCAAGCTCCATGATACGGCGACACCTAGGCATAACGTCATGAGCATGATCCCTCCTCGCCTGCTCCTCCTTTGAGATCTCTTGATGAACTGCCTTGCGTGGGTTCCTTGGAGCATCCTCTATCATGTATGAATAGGACACCCTAAAGAACCATATCATGTAATTGTACTCGTAACTCTAGTCGTCTGGAGCCACGATACTCCTGACGTCATCAGGTACAAGATAATTCTCGAAATTATCAAACAAAGCATTCATGTCCCTCCTCTTCACTGTCGGAGGAGCACATACAACACGATCCCGAAAAATGGTCTGGGTAAACCCGAACGGATGCATCACCCGCTTAGGCATATAAGGAGTAGTCTTGTGAGTCTCGCGGGCCAACCAACCTATAAACAATGTAACCTCATCAAACGGTATCGTCTCATGGTGGTCGGCGTAGGCACTAAAGTGAATGTCCTCATGCATTATCCGGTCCAAGTAAACCCGGAACGACAGTGCCTCCTGGTTCCCTCTGAGCAGCTCATATGCACAGGCACGTGGCATATCCTCAGTATACCCTTAAGCAAGTGACCATCTAGAAATGCGTGAGAAGTGTTGTATGATCCATCCTGAAATAAAATTAAATCAATTAATTTCAAAATCAGAATAATTAAAAAAGATTGCTAAGAGAAATAATTTATACCGTCATGAGTGACATGTTGCCGATGATGTGCCTCGTATTCCACTTAATCCCCTCATCCAACTTGCTATACAAATAAACAAAGCAGGCAGTCCCCCAGTTCCACCCATTGATCGCCTCAAAATCACCAAAGTACCTAAGGTACATGATGTCAGTGTAGGTGACACTAGTGTCCACAAATATTTGTGTGCCAACAAGATACAAGAGGCATGATCTCATGGAAATACCCCCCTGTGAAGGGTAACCTGCTCAGGATCACCATCAGCAGTTGTAGCACGCGCGCAAGCTCATCCCTAAAAACCTGCCAATCAGCTATATCTCACGTGGCAACCATGTGTCTTATCAACCTCCTTCAAGGCGCTATCTAGGGTAACTCCCAGCCTCTCAATCAACAAAGTAATGGCCTCGTCTTTCTCTAACTTCTGGTGATCCAAAAAGGCCCATCTGACCGGCAGGTGAAGTAGACACGCGACGTCATCGAGTGTGATTGTCTTCTCGTCATGTGGTAGATGAAATGAAGACGTCTCATGGTGCCACCTCTCTAAAAAAGCGTTGATCATCCCCCATTTGACCATGCTATATCCACAAAGGGTCAAATCTGTCAACCCTGTAAGGCGTAGAAGATCATCAAACCATGGCTCAGGAGGGGTAATAAGCATGTTGATCTTCCTCCCATGATTTATGACCTTTAGTGTATCGCGATCCTGCAAGAAAAAATTCATTGTTAGAATTCATAATTGTAATATAAATTTAAATTTCATAACTCTTCATCCCATATATGTCTAGCCACATGGGTGAGATAAAGAGGAAGTAGAGATAAGTCAGAAGGTCTTCATCCAAAGACTTAAGGAACCTAGGGTGCCGCCGGTGCCTCCGCTGCCTGGTATCTCTGGTGCCTCGGGTGCCACTTGTGCCTCGGGTGGCACCGGTACCTCAAGTGCTGGGGATGTAGCAACAGGTCTCATCTCAGATAGTTGTGCCTGTGTAGCAGATGAGGATCCCGTCTCAAAAATCTACGGTGGTGAGGATATGCGTCTGCGGTAGGACGGAGGCGGCGAAGGATGGACTGGAGACTCTCGTCTGCTATGGGAGGAAGATGTAGAAAGGGTATAATCAGAACCAGAAGAATATGCATTTGACATAGCCTGTCCAAATGTTGAAGGAGGTTGTCCTCTCTCTCCGCACAGAAGCATGTTGTGCAACCCTCTCGTGCCTCAAATGTGACGGTCTGTCAACCATATCTCATGTAGAAGTAAGAACGAAATGTTAGAATATGGGTTAAAGTGGAAAACAGGAAAAAAATGAAGACATAAATCGGAATTATAGTTCCGGTTTTGTTCTTCCCCCAAATCAGAAATAAACTTTCGGTTTCTTCTACGAAAATAGAGTTGCGTAGCAGCCTACCCCAAATGTGTCAAAAAACTTGCATTGATCATCAAATAAAGTTTAAAGCTAGTGTTCTAATTACTCGTAATGATATAAACTACATAAAACAACACATTTAAAACTCAATTTCACTAATTTCAATAGAAATTAAATAAACTCTAAAAATATCTTAATTCACTTACTTGATTGATTGAAGGTGGTTGTCGCTTGCTTGATTCCGTTAGATATTATATTTATCCAATGCTTGATGACTTGTGTTGATTGTTTGAGAAAATATTTGATTTTGAGAGGAAGGGTTGAAAGAGAGTTTGAGTGTGTTTTTGAAAATATTTGCTGTTATGGGTGTTGTACCCCAAATTTTACCCTGAATTTTCCCATCCGTTTTATTTATATCATATTTAATTTTTATTCGCATATTTGCATTTATTGCGTAATTTACATTTTTGGCCATTTTTCTTATCCATTTACAATTTCTCTTGTGTTTAAAATTTATTTAGTTTTTTTTTTGTTTTAAAATAGATAAAAAAATATTATACAAAACTTTTTAAATTTAATGATATAAAAAAAAGAGGTTTTATGTATGTATATATATAAAAAAAAAGTTGTGTGTATATTTTATTGATTTTATGTTATTTACTTATTAAAAAAATTGTTATAAAATTTTTTGTTTAGTTTAATTTTGTTATCTTTTTATCATAAAATATCATGAGCAGAAGGACTTTTGGGTCATGCCTTAATACATAGATTGGATAAGATTCCATTGGTTATAATAAGGGTGTGGTATCGATACTACGCAGGCACAAAACAAATCTGAGATAAAAAATAAAAAAAATAAAAAAAATTCCTCTTCATCGTAACCTCCAGCATCACCTCCACAACCACCATCCATCCTTTTTCTCATAAACCTCGCCGTTCCTTTATATTCCATCACGCCATACTCCTTCCACCGTTTCCGTTAACCTTCTTCTACTCTCTGTCTTTCCCTGTTCTGATCCTTAACACCGTCGATAACCACCATCGATAATCACCCTCACACCTCCACCACCTTTATCTCGCCTCCCTAAGCACAACCTTCTTCCTCTCTCCGCCACCTGACCTTCGAGTCTCCAACCGGCTTCAATCATTCTATAATACTCCATGTTTTCTCTTCTCCAAAACCGCCGGACAACCTTATTCAACCTATCTCCATCTTCACCATCTTCACCATCTTAACTCAACAACCATTCAACAACAACTGCTACTCTCATGCCCGCAACAACTTCAACATTTCTGTTCAGATAGATTCGACATTCCGGTAAATTTTGATTCCCTTTCTTATTGTTGTTACTGCAGTGAGAAATAGTTTGACAATGTTTTGATGCAATAACCGGGTATGCAGTGAAATCTAAGAAACAGTTCCGATGTTGTTTGTTTTTATCTTTTGATTTAATCTGTGGATGTGAGAATCATATGATAAATTCTGTTTAGTTTGATGTCTGTAAAAGAACAGTTTAATTCCTATGTTGAAAATATGCTTGATACGCGTTTATTGATCTGTTATGCTCTGGAAAGAAATTGGTTGCTGTTTATTTCGTTTGAGTAGATGAGTTATTTTTGTTAATCTTTGGTTCACTATTTTTCCATAGCTCGTGTTAATTTTGTTTGAGTTTCGAATTCCTAAGATGTGTCGAGATATGGTGATGTTTATGTCAATATTTTGTTGTTTCATTGAAATTCTAAGGTTATCCATGTTAGTCCGCCTTAATTGATGGACTGATTTTTGTTTAGTTTCAATGAAGGTGATGTTGTTTTCGCGTTTGTTCACGTAGAAACTAACCGAGAAACTATGGGTGCATATTATGTTCCCTTTTCTATTGCGTTGCGATTTTGAAGCTTGAATTCAATTTGGGTTTCGAAAAACCGTATGGACGCATACATTTGAAGCATTCGGTTCGTTTTGTAACAATTGTGAAATTCCTGGCAGCAGATACGTGATGTCACAGAGAATGTTATGACACAGTATCTGACACTTAGTTAACAATTTACACAGTAAATTTAAATAGCAGTAAAGAACACAATAAATTATTTACCCAGTTTAGTGTGTAACTACACCTACATCTGGGGGCTACCAAGCCAGGGAGGAAATTCACTATTAGTAGAATTAATTCAGGAATAAACCAACCAGTTTATCTCCTTCACTTAAAACCTACCCAATGCAACTTCAATCTAAGTCCTACTTAGACCTGAGTTCCTACTCACTCCCCCTCAATCACAGCAGTGATATCAACCTATTGATTAATTGAATTATGAAGACACTCTTCAATAAACAAACTTGATTTTGCTTCAAAGCTTTAATCAAGAGACACAACACTCGTGCTTCAAAGCTTTGAGTGATAAACTACCCTTACAACCAAATCCTAGTCCAAAGCACTTATCAATTGATAATTACTTGGCTCACAAGAGTAACTAGAATTACACAATACAACCTGCTAAATATTCAATACAGTCCAAGAGGCGCAACAGCAGTGTAAGGGATCTATTCCTATTATAGAAGCAGTCCTGAAACTTCAGTTTTGGGCTTCCATAAAGATAGCTAGGGTTCACTTAATTAATCCTAAAAACTTGGTCTTATCAACAACCAATTTAGGTTTAACTAAGATTAACCAATTTAGCCACGTGAGCATGTAATCTAAAAACATATAACAATAATAAAACAGCTCAACAAACTTCCTGCAAAATCTCAGGAAAAGCAGATTTTGCAGAACAGAATGTCACACAGGATGTCATGACATCTGTTATGACATCAATCAAACTTCTGCAGAATTTCCAGCACAGTACTCGCTTCCAGATCAGAGCTGTACTTAAACATCCTTGTCAAGTAGGATTTATCTTCAATCTCTGAATGTCATGACATTTATCAAGACATTGCCATAGCCTAGTTTTACCAAAAAGTAATGCCAACTAAAAACACTTACAAACTCCCCCTTTGGCACATTTTTGGCTAAAACAACTTAAGACACCAGAGTAACCATGCAGCAGAAGAAAAAAAAACATACTAGTCTAGGCTATCCCAAGCTTAAAACCAGAACCTAGAGAAGATAAATTCTACCCATAATTTTTCATACAATTGCCCCAATTTCCCACATATACTTCTCCCCCTTTTTAGCCTCAAAAGGGCCAAAGGAACCAGTACAAATACCCCAACATTCATCATATATTATAGAAAGTACCATCACAATTAAGTTTACAACTCTGTCAAAATTAATACAATCATCCAAAACAAATAGGGAAATAACAGAACAAAGTTTAAACAACAAGGCAATAAAACAACAATTGACAAGCTTCCATCTCAAGTGCTCTCTTCTCCTGAAGAAACACTATGAAAGGAAGCATCTTCTGAACTTCCTTCAACTCCAGCCATCTGAACATCACGATCAGCATCACCATCTAACCCTTCATCCTCAACCTCTGTGTCCTGCTCTAGTTGAGAGATCAGTTCTTCAAGGCTTTGCTTCCTTGCTTCAAGCTCTTTGCAGGTAGCTTTTAGCACAGCTAAGACTGTTGCCTTCTGAGAAGTTGTCTTGACATTGGATGTCTCACCATATGTCATGACAATGTCTGGGACATGTCTTCCTTGAAACAGCTTGTAGTGAAATCCAAGAGCAGGGGCTCTTTTGCAGACTGCATCTCTATCAACTAGTATATCAGGATATTGATCCATTATTATGCCACACAGGAGGGAGGAAAAGGCTATTGGTCCTTTGATTGCATAGCTTTCAGCATGCTTGAGGGTCTTCTCAAATATGTAGGTTCCATAGTCAAATTTTGCTTGTGTACCTACTGCAAATATAAATCTGCCCAGTCCAATAGAAATGGTTGACTTGTGATTGGTTGGGACCCAGTTAGCAGCACCTATTTTGTGCAGAATGGCAAATTTTACACTCAGCTTGCTTGCTGAGAGTTTTCCCTTCAGAGGCCAAACTTTCACTTGATTAGCAGTGATAGTTTGACAGATTTGGTTGTCAGTTTCCTCAAGCTCAGGTTGAGCATCATCTGATCTCCCCAAGAATCTATTAACCACACTTGGAGAGAACTTTACTTTCCTCCCCCTCACATACGCAGTCTTATAATCTGCAGACCTCCCATCACCACAACCACTTGACAAGTTTACTATAAACTCTTTTACCAACACATCATAGCAGTTTGAGAAACTCACAAATGTCTTCATTAAACCATCCTCCTTAATCAAATCAACAATCTCCTTGCACTCAAGTGCACTCTTATTCAACTCTCTTTCCAGAGCAATCCTCTTTAAGCACACATACTTCCATCTCCCAGCATTCTCAGGATGATGGAATGAGATGTTGTCAATAGCCACTTCAGGCACCTTGGGTAGTTTCCCAAGAGTTGGCTTCTTCCTTGGATGAATGTCTGTGACATTCTCCTTAACATCAAAATAAGAGTCTTGATCAGACTCTGAAGGTTCAGGTACCTTCCTCTTCTTAACA
Source organism: Vicia sativa (assembly GCA_021764765.1). Classification (NCBI taxonomy): domain Eukaryota; kingdom Viridiplantae; phylum Streptophyta; class Magnoliopsida; order Fabales; family Fabaceae; genus Vicia; species Vicia sativa. The sequence continues at coordinate 101,650,010 of CM038796.1, read as the reverse complement.
ATTGGTGTCCTCTTGGGTCTAGAGCCACCACCAACCGTTTTTACTCTACACTTCTTTGTAGAGGGTCCAGCCTTGGTATGCTTCTCAGCCTTAGAGACATTGTCACCAACCTTTTCTTTAACAGGACTCTGTGAGGCAACCTGTTTTCCCTTCCTTCTCATCATCCTCTTTGCAATGCCTGGGTTGACATTGGCTATGAGGTCATTTTCTGAGAATTCTTCATCCAAATCAATGACAGGAGGTTCAACTAAATTTTCAGAATCTTGAACTGGAGATTTTTCAAGATTATCACCACTTGGTTTTTCTGGAGTCTCTTCTAAGATACTATTAGAAATATAGTCAGCAGGGGTTTTATCAGAAGCACACTTTTCTGGGGATTCCTCAAGGATAGCATCAGAAATTTCATCTTCATTAACAGCAGGAGGTTCATTAAGAGTATCATCTACACACACTTCAGGGACTGGAACAGAGGGTTTAATAACATTCTTTATAGGAGAATCAACAGGAGTTTCAGTATCAGGATCCACAGGGGTTTTCTTGACATGATCATCAGATGTCTTGACATTCCCAGTGACATCTGGATCAGCTGCTAAACTAGGGCTAACAGACTTTTGGTTTAGAGGGACAGAAACCCCAGGTACAGAGTGGTTTTCGTTTAGGATCCTGGTTACTATCCTAGCAATGGCTTCATGCACATACCTAGACCCCTCTCTATTTTCTATTTCTGGAGGTACAGATGAAGATGGTTCAGAGGTCTTACCAGAAGAAAAAGCTAGTGACCTTCGTGCATTCCTTGTGCGCAGTTTCTTGACTTTCTCAGGGTCAGTTGCCATTGCACGCAGAGGAGTGACCTTCACAGGTTCAACATGCAGGGCTTCAACGCTTGCCCTAATCTCAGCCATGGTAGGAGATGAAAAGCCAGAATCTTGGGATGATGAGGAGGATGATGACATGTTCTGTTGAGACATCTTGAGGAATGCAAGAAAATTTTCACAGAGGGCTTGAGAGTGTTTGTTGATGAAATGGCAGTAGAGACTTTCAAAAAAAGAAACTGAAATATATATATGTCTCTTCCTATTCTTGGACTTTGAAAAATAAGAAGAAACCAATTAATTACTCCACTTAGAATTAAATAAAAAATGTCTCTTCCATTCCTTGTTGTGAGCAATCTTAATTGCTACAATTCCTCATATTGGTAAATACCCAGTTTGCCCCTTAAATTCTCAAACTGATTAGCATCAAGAGCTTTAGTAAAAATGTCAGCCAGTTGAAGTTCAGTGGCTACATGCTCCAATTTAATCACTTTCTCTTCTACAAGCTCTCTGATGAAGTGATGTCTAATGGCAATGTGCTTAGTCCTACTGTGTTGTATAGGATTCTTTGAAATATTAATAGCACTCAGGTTGTCACAGTACAATGTCAGAGGACATCCTGTGTGACATTGTACTCAGTCAGCATCTGCTTCATCCAGACCATTTGAGAGCAACTGCTACCAGCTGCTATGTATTCAGCCTCAACAGTTGTTCGCGTTAAAAAGTGACGTGCTGGAGAATCAAATGTGAATTCAGATTCTCTGGCTCGAAACGATTTACTCTTTTCATTTGTTTATAAAGATGCCGTGAGCATCAAGCTTTATTATTTTCAACACAAGAAAGATGATTTAATGATTATGAAAAAGGGGAAAGCTGTTAATACCCTCAATTGATTTTGATATGCGTAACAACTAGCGCAAACTAGACACAACGCATTGGGGAGATTCTGAGTAAGGGGGTTTGTTATATAAAGGGAATAGATGGAGCACCCTAAATATATATGGTTATCCATAGCTTTATATATGAATACGTTTGATATGTTTGTGTGTTTTAATTGCTATTTCTATGATTGGGAAAGTTTCTCCTTTGGGATTTTAAGAAGGATAGATTAGGTGGGATCCTAGTGTTTGTTATTATTGTGCTCGCAAAGATCTCTGGATCTAGCTCAGATCTACAGGGATCTATGGTTTGTTTGGTCTGAGGGAGAAAGAAATTTGCTCGGCAAGGATGAGACCTTGTGCCTACGTATTCTCAAAAGGATGTTGAGAAAGTCAGAGCAATCGTAGTTCCCACTTATGCTAGTGGAAAGCAACGGGATGTTAGTAAGAGACATACAAATCTCATCTTAATGAAAAATGTATCTAATCTATTTCATCACATACATTTTGAAAAGTTTGACTGATAAAAATCTTTCGTCGTAAGTTACAGGTGTTTTCCTTGAGTGTACAAGCGTTACCACTTACATGTTTAAGAAAGATGTTTGAAAAAGATTGAATCTTTTAACTGTAATCATTGGGTGTTTTGTTTGAGTGTACAAGCGCTACCACTTACAATTAAGAGATGTTTTTGTTTGAAAAAAAGTTTGAAAAGTTTTTGATTATATGTGATGTGATAAATGAGATACTTCTTCCATAGAGATGGTAAACGTCTAAATCTCTAGGAGAAATTGATTGGATTAGGGATGCTTTTAAGAAGCCCATGGGTCCTTGTATTGTAAGCCCAAGAGGAGGCATTCCGAGGGTCATCGAGGTTCCTTGTACGAAGCTCAAGAGGAAGCTATAGGGTATGGCTGGCTTTGTCTTTAAAAGGGATTTCACCGGGAAACCATCCTTTTGGAATAATAGCAATTTCACCGGGAAATTATACTCTCTGGGTTCTATCCTAGCGCGGGTGATTCTTTGTATTGGAAGCCCAATAGGAGGCTGTTAAGAGATTTCCTGTCTCTTTCATTGTATGATGCCCAAGAGAAGGCTAAACTCAATGAGGAGTTCTTTTGAACGAAGCCCAAGAGGAGGCTGACTCAACAGGGGAGTTTGTCTTATATAAAGCCTAAGCGGAGGCTAAACTCAGATGAATGAGTTTTCTTATATGAAGCCTAAGAGGAGGCTAACTCTATAGGGAGAGTTATCTTGTATAAAGCCCAAGAGGAGGCTATAACTTTGGGGAACCTATTGGTTAGACTAGTTGTTATGTTATAACTAGACAGTTGTATAAACAAATGTGTGTGTGTGATATGTATTCAAAGGAGTTTATGAAGGAAATATAAACAATGCATGATGTTTATTTACAAGAGTTTATGAAGGAAATATAAACAAGTGTTTGTGAAACGAACGTTTGAAACGAACGTAACTTGATTATTTATAAGTTTGAATGTGTACAAGGAAGTGAATATGTACACGAATGAGTATTTATGTACAGGAGGATGTGGATGTACATAGGAGGGTTGGGACTTACATAGGAGGGTTGGCAAGCAAAATGACATGAGATGTGATTCTGAATTATAGCCTTGCCTATGTTGATCTTAGTGTTCAAACAAGTTTCATATGGATATTAAGACATATTAGACACCAAATTACTCAAGGTTTTTCATTAGTTTTCAAAATTGCAAGTTTTGGCAAATTGAACTATGATTCTTGAATTTTCAAAGATAAAGAGTGAAAGCATGTATTTGCATGGATTTGGTGTGTTTGAACTTGAAAAGGATACCTCTATTTATAGGCCATGGATTCTGAAATGTTAGGCACAAGTACATGGCATTGGTAATTCAAAGATGCCTTAAAGGGCAAGAAAGTCTTTTGGTAAAGGAAAAGGAAACTTCCTTTTTTCACCATGTGTGAAAATCTCAATTTGATCTTATCTTTCCACAATTATCTCTAGCTGATATTTATCAGCTCTAAACTCAATTTGGCAAGGTGGCAAGTGTTCTAGAAGAAGAAATCAAAAAATGACTTATAATTTGAAGTTTTGAACTTTGAAAATCATGTTTATGGAGCCTTATGTTTCAATTTCAAAAGTATAGCTAGACTCCATGGATTTGAGAGTTCTTGGACATTTTGGAAAGCTTGTTTCAAGAGCTACAACTTTCATGTTTTGAGTTTTTTCCAAATCAAAGTGGAACTATGTGAAAAAATGCCATGGAGTTTGGAAAAAATAAGAAATTTCAACACTTGAAAATTTTTCTAAGTGTTGGAACTTTTGACTTTTTGTTGACTTTTCCAAATTCTTTGATTTTTTATGATCATGATGGATCATTTGAAGTATTTTGATGTTGGAAAAAGTTTTGTCTTGAAAAATTTGACCAAAAGTCAAAGTTTGACTTTTCTGTGCAAATGAATTTTCATCAGATGTTTCTGAAATTGACTGATGAAGTCTGTGAACTTATGTGATGTTTTGAATCCATAAATTAGGTCAAGATTTTGTATCTAAGATATAATGACCAATATCTATCCAAAAAAGTCATTCAATGCTCAAGAAATCAGAGAATACTCATGCTCGGTCAAAACCCTAATTGGTCGATCCTCGATTGATTAATGAGAAAAATTGGATATCTGAGGATTGAAGGTTGATGTTTTGATCAAGATAGGTCAAATGAAGTGAGTAAAACTCAAACCCTAGTTGGTTGCCTCTTGAATCAGATGAAAATCTGATGAAACCCTAATTTTGACCTGTGAATGCTACACCCGATTAATGCTGTTCTGAACTGTTAGTGATGCAAATGATGTAAATGTAAGGTGGTATATTAGGTCAAAAATTGGGGTATGACAGATGCCCCTATTTAAGTTTCTTTATCCTGAAAGATGAAGATGAACATCTTCATTTTTATAGGTGTAAAGAGACTTAAATATCAGAATACGCAAATTTTGGACCTAAGATACCAAAAAATGCGGATGATGCAAAATGATCATAACAGGATTCACCCAGAGAAATATCAAGGAAATGACATGATGGGGAAAAATTTGTGAGGATGACTCGATCTGTTTAAGAAAAGAGGATCATGTTTGTTGGGAAACAAGCAATATGTCTCGCTGGGGAAAGAATGATTCACAAAATATGTGAATGTCTGTTTCACTTTAGGAAACAAAGAGATTACCTTCTGTCAGTCTCGTGACAATATTTAAGGTAAGTGAGAATGATATTACCAATTATCAGCCTTGTGATATTTTTATTATTTTTTGCAATTGTTCTGAAGATATTACCAATTATCAGCGAAGTGATAATTATAACAAGGTAAATCTTTGAAAAGTTTTGTTGAGTATTCAGCCTTGTGAATATCAGACAAATGATGGAAACAGGTCTCAAATGAGTTTTGAAGATATTACCAATTATCAGCAAATTGATAACTATAACAAGGTAAATCTTTGAGATATATTACTGAGTATTCAGCCTTGTGAATAACAGACAGTAAGAGAAACAGAACTCAAATGAGTTTCTACTTTCTTGGATACAATCTTGCCGAGGATCTCTCTTTTGAGAAGACGCGGGCATTTTGATTGGAAGACACAGGTTTTATTTTAGACAGAAAGACAACTGCTGGTGAATTTCTCGTACAGTCGTGATTTGACTTTGTTGAGAAGAACAAACTTTCATGACAAGTTTTTAGGAATGAAAAGAAAAATAAGCTGCTCAAATGATGAGGCTATTGCTTATTTGCTTTGTTGATTATAGACAGGGTTCTATCCAGGAACGATCTGGAAAGAAAAAGCCAATCAAGACATTGTTCCCAATGAGGAATGATCTCAGCTGGGGAATATGGTAGAGAAAAGATGTATTTCTCTGCTTGGGGATAATCTACTGGGGATAGAATTGTACCAGTGATATGGAAGCAAACATTTCGAGAAATGCAAAAATGCATGAATGATGCTTTTATGTATGAATGTCATGAATGTTATATGCATGCTAACAATAATTTGACAAAGACACTAAAGAAATATTTGGGAAAAGGACCACGTCACAGTTCGAACAAATACTTAACAATATCCGCAGCAATGGCGTAGACGTTGCTGATGAAGGATTTGAGTTGCATGCTTTAAACTTCCGAAGAAAGGCGTTTTATTGGCAACTTTGTTGGGAATTCCTTTTGGATAAGAATATCGTCCTATGATGATTTCTGCTGAGGAGAAGACTTCTTGTAGCAGTCATTCTATCCTTCAGAGATTGAAACACTCGTGGAGGAACTGTTGAAGTTCTTTCTGTGTTCATAGTTCAAAGGAACATTTTTGCTTTTTGTTTCAAAATTTTGAAGTAAAAATTCATTTAAAACCTTTTAGTTTCAAAAAGTGATTTTCACAATAAAAGCGTTATTTTGCAAAACAGAATAAAGTAGGGATTGGAAACAAAAGGCACAAGGCTCAAATTTATTGATAGAATGGTAATCAGCCAAAGGCGTGATTCCATGAGCTATTTACAAAAGTTGGAAATGATAATTTATTGGGAAAAGGCTACATTGAAAGCAAATAACCGCTATTATCCCTAACAACTTTGAATTCCAATTGTGCTTGTTGCTTCAGAAAATTTGATTGAAGATCCGTTGATGGAAGATTCTTCAGACTGACGAAGTACAGACTGATCGCAGTTACTTTGTCATTTTTTGTATCCTTATTTTTGCCTAGATTGCCTTTTCAGGTTTTCAATCTACCAGGATAATTTCTGTTTATTGTCTCTAATTTTTGCCTGGACCGCCTTTTCAGGTTTTCAATCCACCGAGACGCTCTTTTTTGCCTAAGCCGCCTGTTCGGGTTTTCGACTTACCGAGCTGTTCTTTTGTTTTTTAGACAAAGTATTTCTTGATCGCATCAAGATTCACGGATGCGGGAGTTCATCACCGTCCATGGTTGTGAGAATCATAGCACCGCCGTAAAAGCTTCTTTGACGATGTATGGGCCTTCGTAATTAGGAGTCCATTTGCCCTAGAATCGTTGAAAAGATGTAATCTTTTTAAGCACGAGGTCGCTCGGAATTCACGAGGTCGGACCTTTTGTCGAAAGCTTTCTTCATTCTTCTTTGATACAATTGTCCGTGGCACGAGCGGTCGCTTTTCTTCGATTAAGTTCACCGGTCGATCGCTTTGACACCATTCACCTCGATAATTTGGTTTCCATGAGAACTCTCATTGACGGAATCTCAACTTCTACGGGAGCACCGCCCATGCCGTATACCGAGAAAAAGGAGTTGCCCCTGTTGAAGTGCGTACTGAAGTATGATACCCATGCAGAGAAAATGGCAGCATTTCGTGCCAGTCTTTGTAAGTAATGACCATCTTCTGGACAATCTTCTTGATGTTCTTGTTGGCAGCTTCAACGGCGCCGTTCATCTTTGGCCGGTAAGGAGATGAGTTATGATGCTCGATCTTGAATTCCTCACACAGTTCTTTCATCATTTTGTTGTTCAAGTTCGATCCATTGTTTGTAATGATCTTGCTTGGAACTCCATATCGGCAAATGAGGTTGTTCTTGATGAACCTCACAACCACTTGTCCTGTGACGTTGGCGTAAGATGCTGCTTCGACCTATTTGGTGAAGTAATCAATAGCCACTAGAATAAAGCAATGTCCGTTGGACGCTTTTGGTTCGATCATTCCGATCATGTCAATGCCCCACATGGAGAAAGGCCATGGAGAGGAGAGAACGTTGAGTAGAGTCGGTGGCACATGGATCTTATCTGCGTAGATCTGGCACTTGTGACATCTTTTGACGTGTTTACAGCAATCAGATTCCATCGTTATCCAATAGTATCCTGCTCTTAAAATCTTTCTAGACATTGCATGTCCATTTGAATGGGTTCCAAAGGACCCTTCATGCACTTCATGGATGATCGTGTCTGCTTCTTGCCTGTCGACGCATCTGAGCAGAACCATGTCGAAGTTTCTTTTGTATAGCACATTTTCATTGAGGAAGAAGTTTCTTGAAAGCCTCCTTAGGGTTTTCTTATCCTTGTACGATGCCCCGAGTGGGTACTCTCGTGTTTGAAGGAAACGTTTGATGTCGTGAAACCACGGATTATCGTCGAAGACTGCTTCAGTTGCGAACACATATGCAGGTCTTTCAAGGCGTCTGATGCGGATTTTAGGCATATCATTCCAATCGTTGACTTTGAACATGGAAGATAAAGTGGCCAAGGCGTCTGCCATTCGGTTCTGATCTCGAGGGATATGATGCAGTTCAACCTTGTTGAAGAAAGTCAACAAACGTCTTGCATAATCTCTGTAGGGAATCAGACCAAGATGATGAGTTTCATACTTGTCTTTGATTTGATTGATCACAAGGGCTGAGTCTCCATATATATCAAGGATCTTGATCCTCAAGTCGATGGCTTCTTCAATACCCATGATGCAAGCTTCGTATTCTGCGATGTTGTTGGTGCAATCAAATAGCAATCTGGCGGAAAACGGGATATGAGAACCCTCGGGAGTGATGATGACTGCCCCAATTCCATTGCCAAAAACGTTAACTGCTCCATCAAAAATTAAGCCCCATCTAGATTCTGGATCGGGACCTTCTTCGGGTAGCGGTTCGTCGCAATCTTTCATCTTTAAGTACATAACATCCTCGTCAGGGAAGTCAAACTTGAGAGATTGGTATTCGTTGAGCGGCTGATAAGCCAAGTGATCGGCGAGAATGCTTCCTTTGACCGCTTTTTGAGCGCGGTACTGGATGTCATATTCTGATAGCAGCATCTGCCATCGAGCAATTCTTCCCGTTAAGGCAGGCTTTTCAAAGACGTACTTGATTGGATCCATTTTGGAGATTAACCAAGTCGTATGATTGATCATGTACTGGCGGAGACGTTTTGAAGCCCATACCAAAGCGCAGCATGTTTTCTCGAGCATGGAGTAACGAGTTTCACAGCCTGTGAACTTTTTACTTAGGTAGTAAATGGCATGCTCCTTCTTACCGGTTTCATCTTGCTGTCCAAGCACGCAGCCCATGGACTCTTCCAGTACGGTAAGGTACATGATTAATGGTCTTCCTTCGACTGGAGGAATCAGTATTGGAGGTTCTGACAGGTATTCTTTGATATTGTCAAAAGCTTTTTGGCAATCTTCTGTCCACACAACCTCTTGATATTTGCGGAGAAGCTTGAATATTGGCCCACAGGTAGCAGTCATTTCAGAGATAAATCTGGAGATGTAATTCAACCGTCCGAGAAATCCTCTTACTTGTTTCTCTGTATGTGGCGTAGGCATTTCTTGAATAGCCTTGACTTTGTCAGGGTCAACTTCAATACCTCTTTGGCTGACGATAAAACCTAGGAGTTTTCCAGATCTTACCCCAAAGGTGCATTTGTTAGGATTCAGGCGAAGCTGAAATTTCCTTAGTCGTTGAAACAATTTTAAGAGATAGTCTATATGCTCATCTTCAGTGTCAGACTTTGTTATCATGTCGTCTACGTAGACTTCGATCTCTTTATGCATCATGTCGTGGAAGAGGGTAGTCATAGCCCTTTGGTAAGTCTCACCTGCATTCTTTAATCCAAACGGCATTACTTTGTAGCAAAAAGTGCCCCATGGCGTGATGAAGGATGTCTTCTCCATGTCTTCGGGAGCCATTCTGATCTGATTATAACCAGAGAAACCGTCCATGAAAGAAAAGACGTTGAATTTTGCAGTGTTATCCACTAGCATGTCAATATGCGGTAGCGGGAAATCGTCTTTCGGACTTGCATTGTTTAAGTCCCGGTAGTCAACACACATTCTGACCTTTCCATCTTTCTTGGAGACAGGTACTATGTTGGCTAGCCATTGAGGATATTCAGAAGTGCAAGGAAACCTGCGTCGAGCTGTTTTTGAACTTCCTTTTTGATTTTATCAGCCATATCAGGGTGAACTCTTCTCAGCTTTTGCTTAACTGGTGGACACTCCGGCTTTAATGGCAAATGATGCTCCATGATACTGGTATCTAAACCTGGCATGTCCTGGTAGGACCAAGCGAACACATCGACATATTCTTTGAGAAGATCTATCAGTTTGCTCTTGACGTTGTTGTCGAGTGAAGCTCCGATGTTTACTTCTTTTTTGTCTTCCTCAGAACCTAAGTTGATTGCTTCTAGGGGCTCTTTGTGAGACTGAATGATCCTTTCCTCGTGCTTTAGCAGTTTAGAAATTTCATCTGGGATATCTTCTTCAACTTCTTCCTCAACGACTTCACAGGGGATTTCAAAGTTGGGAGAGACCATAGAGTTATTGCTTTCAATGGATTTGTCCATCTGTTTAATCTGCATATTTGATTTATGTTTGATTAATTAATCATTTTTTCATCATTTTTTTTTTTTGAAAAAAGTCAATGTGAAAGTGTATGCAGATTAAAAAATTTTATTATTCTCTTTTTTTGAAGATTTTTTTTTAATGTTTTTTAGGATTATCATTTCCAAGAAAGGGTAAAATGAAAAACAAACACAAAGTATGGAGTCAAAACAACGCATTTTATTTATGATTCACAATATGAAACAGGGCCCTAAAATACAAACTCATTTGTCTTGGGCAAGACAAAGAGAAATTATTTAAAAGCTAAACCCTATAAAACATCTCTTCACTTTGGGCGAAGTGAGAGTTCAAAACAAAAGCAAAGATAAACTACTTAGAACTAGGAGCGTTAGTCCGAACATCAACAGGCTTCCAGTAGTGACGAATTCCTTAGGAGTCGAGGTACTCGGGTAATTTTCCACTTGGCTTAACCCTTGAGTAGACTTTGGTCGTTGGTCGAGCAGGTTTTGAAGACTCTGGACGATGGACTTTGCCTTTCGTGCTGCTAAAGCAGTCTTCTTCAGCTTGATGAACAGATCGAGAAGTATGGGATACAGCATATGTGCTTCCTGCCGGTCTCTGTGTTGAATTCTGGGGATGTACCGTCCAATCTTCTGAGTGAAGAGACTCATTGTCAGCGACACTTTCCACTTCGTATCCTGAGTCATACCCCTGATCTTCAGTGATCACGTTGATGTAGTGGTAATCCCGATCTGGTTTAGCGAATTCCACAGGCGTGTTAAAGCAGAGATCCTCGTTCAGAACCTCAATTGGTTGATTAGATCGGGAAGATGAGTACACCTCCTCTGGTTGACTAGGGTACTCGAAAGAATCACCCCATCCAAAGCTGGATATCTTCAATTCGATTCTCGAGCTTTCGGCAGATATTTCACCATGTAGTCAAATTTACCACTGGTTCTCCCAAGGTATCCCAAACTTGAAGGACGGTGGATTTTTATGTCGCGAGGACATGTCTTTGAATTGATCAGTCGGCGCGTACAATTCCTCTTGAGACACATATTCAGGGTTGTTTAAATAAGTGCTCCACTCTTCAGATCCAGAGAGATCCTCTTCATCATCTTCAATGGTGACAACGCTAACCTCTTGGAGAACAGGGTTTAAGAAACCCCCACTGTTGAATATTTCTTTAATTGGACGAAGTGCTTCATCCTTTTGCTTGTCTTTGGAGAATACGGGTGTGAACCCGAGTCCGGCTTTTGTTCCGTTGTTGACAGGTTTGATTACTTGTCCCCAACCTTCAGCATTGCCCTCCTTTACTATCTGTGCCGCTTCTTTATATGAAGAGATAGATGATCTGTTTTTGCTGGCAGATTCATCTTCTAATGGATGCTCCGGGAGATGCGTCCCTTCAATGTCATTAGCTGTGATGAAAGAGAAATTGGATAGATGACTTACAAGTAAAGCTTGTTCACCGCTGATGGTCACCAACTTTCCATTTACTGTGAATTTTAATTTCTGATGGAGAGTAGAAGTTACTGCTCCTGCATCGTGGATCCAAGGTCTTCCTAGTAAGCAACTGTATGCGGCTTGGTACGTCCATGATTTGGAAAGTAATTTGAAAAGTGTGTGGGCCAATCGTCATTGGGAGATCAACTTCCCCAATAACTGACTTCCTTGATCCGTCGAAAGATCTTACTATTATGTCGTTGAACTTCATCGGCGTTCCTTTGTAAGCTAAACGAGCGAGCGTCGTTTTTGGCATTACATTTAAAGATGAACCCGTATCCACCAACACATTGGATAGGGAATCTGACTAGCAAATCATCGAGATGTGCAAGGCCAAGTTGTGATCTTTCCATTCTTCCGGAAGTTCCTCGTCACTAAAACTCAGGTTATTGCAGGCTGTTATGTTGGAGACGATCCCTCCAAATTGGTCTGTAGTCACATCGTGATCCACATAAGTCTGGTCTAGTACTCTCATCAAAGCTTCTCGGTGAGCTTCGGAGTTGAGGAGTAAGGACAGTATCGAAATCTTTGAAGGAGTCTGCATTAGTTGATCTACGACTCGATATTCGCTTTTCTTGATCACTTTTAGTATCACTTCAAAGTCTGAGTTGATGTTGGTTCTATCAACAGAACCAATATTTGTGCTTGGGTTAACAATGGGAATCGTTGCAGGATTCTCAGCAGATATGTTAACTGGGTTTTGTTTGACAATGGGAACTGCAGGCGGTCTTGGTGGTAATGGAGTGTGCACTCGTCCACTTCGCTACTATTTCATTATATTGACATTAGCTGGCAGTGTAGGCATGGGTTTCTCCTTCCCATCCTCTATCAGGGTTGCATTGTACTGGTAAGGAATTGCTCTGGTAGAACTATATGGAACAGGACCAGGTAGGCAAATCACCAAAGGAGATGTTGGAATCTTGGAACCCATCGCGATCTCCGCATGCTTGGGTATGTTGAAACAAGGGATCACAACGTTTACTTGGGGTTTCCGAGTTGATATCCGAGACTAAAAGCTCATGCGGAAAATGCCCTCTTATTTACGCCACGATCATCTGTTTCGTAAACTTGTAGATCACCGATGTCTAACAAATCGGATATCTGCTCTTATGGTGGAACATCCTTGAATATTCTTGGAGGATGCGGCAAGGCGTAATCATGCTTAGTGAAGGTGCTCATGGTCTGTATGCTTCATGCGGATGCACCAAGTTTCCTTTGATCGGGTTTACGTGCAGCGAGATACTGTCTATTTCTTAGTATTAGATTCACCGAGTGTCCACTATGGTGGAAGTGGATTGGCTTGCACATTCGGACTTGTGCTTCTGAAGGAAAGAAGATTAGTTTTCACTAATCTCTGTACCTCTGTTTTCAATGCTATGCAATGCTCAAGGTCATGGCTGGTGCCCTTGGTGAAAAGGGCAAGATGCATCCGTTTTGTACCACCATGGTAATTTTTCGAACGGAGGTGGTAACCTTATGTATTAGATTCCTTTCTATCGTCAGGTAAAGTTCGTATACGTCATTGGAATTGGGTCGAACCGAGTGACCCGAGGCGTCTGGTTTTGGTTGTTAAACCGCTGAGCTGCTGCGAGGTTGTTGAGTTTGTTGAATTTGTTGAAATTGCGGAGCAATTCCTGTGTTTGGACTTGTGTTGACGGCGGGTGCTATGGCAGCTACCTGTCGTTGTTGAATGACATTCTTACGTGGTTTCCCTCGGGATACCATTCCTACGTCATGTTCTTTTTTCCTTGGAAAACTGGTTCCAACCTTCTTTGTACCACTAGAAGATCCTACTTCCTTGGTTAGACGTCCGGTTCGAACTCCCTCTTCTAATCGTATTCCCATGCTCACCATCTCGGTGAAATCTCCGGGAGCGCTGGCGATCATTCGCTCATAGTAGAATGAGCCTAGAGTATTCAAGAATACCTTAGTCATCTCCTTCTCTTCCAGTGATGGGTTGACTTGGGCAGCAATTTCCCTCCATCGTTGCGCATATTCTTTGAATGTCTCTCTTTCCTTTTGAGACATGGAGCGGAGTTGATCCCTATCGGGAGCCATATCCAAGTTAAACTTATATTGTTGTACAAAGGCTTCACCTAAGTCATTGAATGTTTGGATACTTATTGTCTAATCCCATGTACCACTTGATGCGGCACGGTGAGACTATCTTGGAAGTAGTGGATCAACAAGGTGATCGCGTTGTATGTAGACATTTTCCTGGCATACATCGTGAGATGACTTTGTGGACAGGAGTTTCCTTGTACTTTTCAAAGTCAGGGACTTTGAATTTTGCAGGTATCCTTACGCGAGGAACTAAGCACGATCTCAGGCGTTTTCCCAACAGTTCTTTTCCACGAATTGTTTTAATTTCAAAATGCATTTTGAGGAGTTGTTCCGGAGATTCTCCATCGAGCCACGGAATTCGTGTTATTGCGGAGTATGGTGAACTTCTTCGTCTATGGTTGTGTGTACTACAGTGAGTTCGTCATGATCGGTTGAGAAACCGCATTGTTACTTATGGAAGAGTTACTCCATGTTGCGGAGTAAATGTAGAGTTTTTTGCAAAGTAAGTATTTCAAGCGTGGTTGTTTGCACTTGAGAAGTCGGTTGGCAAAATCCAATGCCAAAGATGAAAGGCATGCCCCATGGATAGCCGGCATCTTGAAAGGTGGTGACCGATGCTGATGATGAGTTGACCTGTGAGTCTCTCCACTTCTTCTTGTAGTGTTGTTCAAAGTTCATTTGCTTACTTTTCTTCTTTTGATCTTGTCATTGATCTTGTGGACGCGGTGAACTTAAGAGGCGAGACTGGCGATCTTTTCCTATCTGTTCAAACTGTTCAAAGATCAGACTCTAGACAATAGACTCAGAATGCAAAGTATGATGCATGATTATGATTGTAAAGAAAGATTTCCAAAGAATTTATGCTAAAAGAGAAATTTCTGGCAAATATTTGGATGGAAAACGTGAATTTATTAATTAATGAACGTAGATTACAACAATTCTGTTTTTGAGCATTGCTCACACAAATGATAAAATAAATGATAAAATTACAAACTAAACTAAACTAATTGTCCTCGTCGGATGAAGATCCAAAGGCTTGATGCAGCTTCAACTTTAGGATTTCCTTTCCATAGTGAGCTTTCAGTTCAGCTTTCTCGGCTTTTAGCTTGCTAATGACTTTCTTCCACTTGTCGGGAGCAGGATCGCTGGTTGTCATTTCCTCAAGCTTTCTTTTCCTTTCTTTGACATATCTCTGGATTGCGTTATCTTTCTGACGAATCTTCTCATCCTTCTCCATGAGCCATTCATCCTGGAAATAAATCGTCTTTTCATGATCTTTGACTTGCTTCTTGAGCTTTTCATTCTCAAGATTAGTCTTAAGGAACTTGTTTTCCAAAGCCTCTTTTTCAAACCTCATTTTGGCCAAAGCTTCTTGGTATTCTCCCATAGTTTCGACGGGAAAAATTGTTAATTTGGAAGCGGTTGAGAACATGGGTTCTTCATAAGCGTAAGGCATTCAAAATTCCTTTGCTCTTTTCTTTACCCAAGAAGTGTAGGTTTCCATGGCTACACAATTCTTCGCCTTACCTTTTTCTTTCTTTCGGATGTGATGCCAAGCTCTGATCATTCTAGCCTTCAATCCTTGGGAATCTTCTCCTTCGTGATAGAAATAACTCTCTACTGTAAAACCAAGAGGTTTACTAGAGTTTGCGTATTCGAGTTGACGTCTCGCCAGGAATGGGTTGTAGTTGATTCCTCCTTTTGTACCGATGAGAGGTACGTTGGCAAACTCTCCACAGCTCTCAATGATTTCCATCTCATTGTCTGCCAAAGTATACCAATGGATATCGTCGTTTGTAAGAGACATGAGTCTTCGAGACCAATGCCATTCATCTTTGTTTTCGCGGAAGATAGGAGATTTAGGCAAGTGTGAGGTAATCCATTTGAAAAACAGAGGTACACAACACACGATAGTTCCATCTCCTTGACGATTTCTATGATGAATAGAGACGTAGGTGTCACCAAGTAGAGTGGGAACGGGATTTCCAATCAGAAAGATCCTTATGGAGTTGATATCAACGAAATTTGGGACATTGGGAAACAACACCAATCCATAGAGGAGTAAAGCTAAAATAGCTTCAAAGGCTACCATACTACCGACTTCAGAGAATTTGAGAGCCTTCTCCATTAGGAACTTTGAAGTTAGTCCTAAGAGTTTTCCTTTGGTAGTTAGGTTTTTGTCTATCTCAGATTTCTTTAAATGAGTCATCGTTGCAATGACTGGTGACTTAGGAATGGCTTCCAAACCATTGAAAGGCACTTTGTCTGATACTGAGATACTTAGTATGTGTGCGTACTCTTCCAAAGTAGCCATCAACTGATAGTCAGGGAAAGTGAAACAGCGATAGACTGGATCGTAGAACTGAACGAAAGTTTTGAGAAGTCCTTCATCAACGTTAGTGTTTAGAATAGTTAAAAGAGTTCCATAGCGTTTTCTGAAATCCGAGGGATCTTCTACCAAGGATGCTAACTCTTTTAACTTTCCTACATCAGGAATTCTAAAACTGTATCTCTTGGAGAATCTTCCTCTGACGTCCATTACTCTAACCTAAAATATTTTACAAAGAAAAATCTCTAAATTCTTTGGTAATGGGAAGAGAACTGAAGTTTTTGAATGAATGCATGAATGCGGCAAACATGGTTAGTAGTTATACACACGGTCAAGCGTTCGAAGTCACGAGCATGAGGCCAACGATAAGAATCAAACATGGGTAAGTTCTAAGGGCTTATTCATCTGTGAAACGGGTTCTACTGATAATACAGGCTCAACACTCCTCTTTGAAATATTATCGGATTTGTTGAATACTCGATGGTCCAATAATATTTTTCAAGAGAAACTCGCCTGATCGTAGTCTCTAGGCTTACGCCTGAATAATCTCTGCACTACATCCTAAATGGCCAGGATGGGTTATGTGTTCTACAGCCACTCAGCTTTTCGCAAGTTCCCTTGAAAGCAAAATGTCTTCGCAAATACTTGCTAAACACAAATACCCCCAAGACAACCTCCACTGAGAGAGGGATATTAACTTCGTAAGTACTGAGACTTCTCACAGGTTAATACCCCCACCTAGATCTTAAAATGTTTCTTAAATCCGGGTTAGGATTTCTTTCCATCAGATGAAATCGTGAAAACACACAATAAAGAAAAACAAACATATGCACATATGAAAGCTTAACCCCTTTTTTTCTTTTTGAAAACAAAAAAGCTTGGTGCTCTTGAGCAGAGTCACATTTTTTGAAAATCAAAGTTTCAGCGTACTCCCCAGCAGAGTCGCCATTTTTCCTGTTCGCGTTAAAAAGTGACGTGCTGGAGAATCGAATGTGAATTCAGATTCTCTGGCTCGAAACGATTTACTCTTCTGATTTGTTTATAAAGATGCCGCGACCATCAAGATTTATTATTTTCAACACAAGAAAGATGATTTAATGATATGAAAAAGGGGAAAGCTGTTAATACCCTCAATTGATTTTGATATGCGTAACAACTAGCGCAAACTAGACACAACGCATTGGGGAGATTCTGAGTAAGGGGGTTTGTTATATAAAGGGAATAGATGGAGCACCCTAAATATATATGGTTATCCATAGCTTTATATATGAATACGTTTGATATGTTTGTGTGTTTTAATTGCTATTTCTATGATTGGGAAAGTTTCTCCTTTGGGATTTTAAGAAGGATAGATTAGGTGGGATCCTAGTGTTTGTTATTATTGTGCTCGCAAAGATCTCTGGATCTAGCTCAGATCTACAGGGATCTATGGTTTGTTTGGTCTGAGGGAGAAAGAAATTTGCTCGGCAAGGATGAGACCTTGTGCCTACGTATTCTCAAAAGGATGTTGAGAAAGTCAGAGCAATCGTAGTTCCCACTTATGCTAGTGGAAAGCAACGGGATGTTAGTAAGAGACATACAAATCTCATCTTAATGAAAAATGTATCTAATCTATTTCATCACATACATTTTGAAAAGTTTGACTGATAAAAATCTTTCGTCGTAAGTTACAGGTGTTTTCCTTGAGTGTACAAGCGTTACCACTTACATGTTTAAGAAAGATGTTTGAAAAAGATTGAATCTTTTAACTGTAATCATTGGGTGTTTTGTTTGAGTGTACAAGCGCTACCACTTACAATTAAGAGATGTTTTTGTTTGAAAAAAAGTTTGAAAAGTTTTTGATTGTATGTGATGTGATAGATGAGATACTTCTTCCATAGAGATGGTAAACGTCTAAATCTCTAGGAGAAATTGATTGGATTAGGGATGCTTTTAAGAAGCCCATGGGTCCTTGTATTGTAAGCCCAAGAGGAGGCATTCCGAGGGTCATCGAGGGTCCTTGTACGAAGCTCAAGAGGAAGCTATAGGGTATGGCTGGCTTTGTCTTTAAAAGGGATTTCACCGGGAAACCATCCTTTTGGAATAAGAGCAATTTCACCGGGAAATTATACTCTCTGGGTTCTATCCTAGCGCGGTGATTCTTTGTATTGGAAGCCCAATAGGAGGCTGTTAAGAGATTTCTTGTCTCTTTCATTGTATGATGCCCAAGAGAAGGCTAAACTCAATGAGGAGTTCTTTTGAACGAAGCCCAAGAGGAGGCTGACTCAACAGGGGAGTTTGTCTTATATAAAGCCTAAGCGGAGGCTAAACTCAGATGAATGAGTTTTCTTATATGAAGCCTAAGAGGAGGCTAACTCTGTAGGGAGAGTTATCTTGTATAAAGCCCAAGAGGAGGCTATAACTGTGGGGAACCTATTGGTTAGACTAGTTGTTATGTTATAACTAGACAGTTGTATAAACAAATGTGTGTGTGTGATATGTATTCAAAGGAGTTTATGAAGGAAATATAAACAATGCATGATGTTTATTTACAAGAGTTTATGAAGGAAATATAAACAAGTGTTTGTGAAACGAACGTTTGAAACGAACGTAACTTGATTATTTATAAGTTTGAATGTGTACAAGGAAGTGAATATGTACACGAATGAGTATTTATGTACAGGAGGATGTGGATGTACATAGGAGGGTTGGGACTTACACCATAAGGGTGGCCCATTGGTTTGAAAGCAGTTTCACCGGGAATAATGCTCCTTTCAATACCAATGGTATTCAGTTGTATATACAGACGAAACGGAAACGAACGATCGAAGTTTGTCTGTGAATAAGTATCTGTATTATATACAGACAAAGATTTGTATGGATATGAAAAGATTTTGATATGTACAAGGAAAATATGTATGTACATAAAAGAATGTTGGTTTGTGTATACAAAAGCGAAGTGAAAACAAACGATCGAAGTTTGTCTGTACTTGAGTATAAAAAGTATCTGTATTATGTACAGATAAAAATTTGTATGTATCTGAAGAGAGTTTGATATGTACAAGGAAATAATTATGTACATAAAAAGAATGTTTTGGGACTTAAACCGTAAGGGAGGCCCATGATCGATTAAGAAATTCGAGAGAAAACGAATTCGGTTTTATTGTTTAAATCGGATCGATCATGGTAAAAAGATGTAAGTTTGATGAAAAAGTTTTGAAGAAATTATTTTGAAAGTGTTTTGAAATGTGAAGTTTATTTATGAGAAGTTTTGAAAAGAATCAGAAGTCGAAAGTTTGAAAAATTCACTTTTTAAAGGTGGTTTGAAAAGTGTCAAAAGTGTCGTTTTCGGCTCGATTAAAATATGATCAGATGAAAGTTTTTTCTGAAAATTTTTGCACTATCATAAAATAGATACATTTATTGACAAGTGTACAAAAAATCACCTCAAAATGAGGAGTTTTGATTGGTTAAAAAAATGTTAAAGTTTGTGAAAAAACATGAAGAAAATATGAAAAGTTTGAAAAAAATGGTCCATGGGAGGCTTGAACCCAGGACCTGATGGGTGGTATACGTGGCAAAGTGATCTACGAGCGAGCTGGCAACCGCTGGGACAAGATTTCATTCGTGTATTTGAATCAAAACACGTGTTAATATTATGTTGGAAAATTTAAATTTGAAAAAAAACACCAAGAACACGCGCGAATTGTTCTTCATCCTCTTCAATCCTTTGATTTTGTAACTTTCTTGTTTCTCAATGATTTTGAAAGTTGTAAACATGAAAGTTGCTCGAAATTTAACAAGGAATAGGATGGTGGTTGTTAATTTTATTTATTTTTGGTCTAACATGGTTGAATTTCTGGAAAATGTGAAGAACCCTAGAACTGGAAATTCTAATTGAAATGATGTATGGTTGATGATTTTTCCAATTGTTTGAGGGTTAAGGATCGTGAGAGGTGCAGAAACAAAACGGCCAAGAGTTTTTCTCAATTGAATCAAAGAATCATGGAGTTCGAGTTTGAAGTTCTCACCTGTTCAAGCTGAGATCGAAGATGGTGTTCGAGTGTTTCCAGAACTGATTTTATGATTGCTATAGCACCAACGGCCTATGTGGAAGGTGTGAGGATGGTCTGCTCTCCTTGAATCAACCTGGATCGTGCTACCCAAGTCCACCTGCATAAGCTCAAAATGGAAACTAGATTTTGATGTTAGAGTTGTTACAGATGGAAGTTAAGGGTCTGGGTCATTCATATGATGTTCATGGATGATGTTTGGATGTTTAGAACTCAAGTTACTTAAGCCAAACCATGAATTCGAAACTTAAGGCAGTTTTGGCAAGCAAAATGACATGAGATGTGATTCTGAATTCTAGCCTTGCCTATGTTGATCTTAGTGTTCAAACAAGTTCCATATGGATATTAAGACATATTAGACACCAAATTACTCAAGGTTTTTCATTAGTTTTCAAAATTGCAAGTTTTGGCAAATTGAACTATGATTCTTGAATTTTCAAAGATAAAGAGTGAAAGCATGTATTTGCATGGCTTTGGTGTGTTTGAACTTGAAAAGGATACCTCTATTTATAGGCCATGGATTCTGAAATGTTAGGCACAAGTACATGGCATTGGTAATTCAAAGATGCCTTAAAGGGCAAGAAAGTCTTTTGGTAAAGGAAAAGGAAACTTCCTTTTTTCACCATGTGTGAAAATCTCAATTTGATCTTATCTTTCCACAATTATCTCTAGCTGATATTTATCAGCTCTAAACTCAATTTGGCAAGGTGGCAAGTGTTCTAGAAGAAGAAATCAAAAAATGACCTATAATTTGAAGTTTTGAACTTTGAAAATCATGTTTATGGAGCCTTATGTTTCAATTTCAAAAGTATAGCTAGACTCCATGGATTTGAGAGTTCTTAGACATTTTGGAAATCTTGTTTCAAGAGCTACAACTTCCATGTTTTGAGTTTTTTCCAAATCAAAGTGGAACTATGTGAAAAAATGCCATGAAGTTTGGAAAAAATAAGAAATTTCAACACTTGAAAATTTTTCTAAGTGTTGGAACTTTTGACTTTTTGTTGACTTTTCCAAATTCTTTGATTTTTTATGATCATGATGGATCATTTGAAGTATTTTGATGTTGGAAAAAGTTTTGTCTTGAAAAATTTGACCAAAAGTCAAAGTTTGACTTTTCTGTGCAAATGAATTTTCATCAGATGTTTCTGAAATTGACTGATGAAGTCTGTGAACTTCTGTGATGTTTTGAATCCAGAAATTAGGTCAAGATGTTGTATCTAAGATATAATGACCAATCTCTATCCAAAAAAGTCATTCAATGCTCAAGAAATCAGAGAATACTCATGCTCGATCAAAACCCTAATTGGTCGATCCTCGATTGATTAATGAGAAAAATTGGATATCTAAGGATTGAAGGTTGATGTTTTGATCAAGATAGGTCAAATGAAGTGAGTAAAACTCAAACCCTAGTTGGTTGCCTCTTGAATCTGATGAAAATCTGATGAAACCCTAATTTTGACCTGTGAATGCTACACCCGATTAATGTTGTTCTGAACTGTTAGTGATGCAAATGATGCAAATGTAAGGTGGTATATTAGGTCAAAAATTGGGGTATGACAGCAGTGGACAAGGACACACAGTTTTGCTTCTTGCTGAACCAAGAAACAAGATTATTCCCCAAGAAGAAACATCCTCCATAAGTGCTTTTTCTGTCATCAGCACTACCAGCCCAATCAACATTACAATAACCAGACAGAATTGGTTCACATCCATGAGAATACAGAATACCATAATTGCAAGTTCCACTCACATACTTCAGAATTCTTTTCACCTTATTCATGTGACTTACTTTAGGTTCAGCTTGGTATCTTGCACATACCCCAACAGCAAATGCAATGTCAGGTCTGATGGCTGTTAAGTACAACAAGCTTCCTATCATGCTTTTATACAAACTTTGATCAACATTTTCTCCACTTGTGTCCTTGGACAACTTCAAATGTGTAGGAGCAGGAGTCCTTTTATGGCTGGCATTCTCCATTCCAAACTTCTTGACAATATTCCTTGCATACTTTCTCTGTGAAAGGAATGTTGAGTCTTCCATCTGTGTGACTTGCAGTCCAAGAAAATAGGTCAATTCTCCCATGAGGCTCATTTCAAACTCAGCTTGCATTTGGTTGGAAAAATGTCTCACCATTGTGTCTGACATTCCTCCAAATACTATGTCATCAACATAAATTTGAGTCACCATTATCTTTCCTCCTTCATCCTTGACAAAGAGAATTTTATCCAAGGCTCCTTTTCTATATCCTTTGTCAGTAAGGAACTTGGTCAACCTTTCATACCAAGCTCTAGGAGCTTGCTTCATACCATATAGGGCTTTCCTCAACTTGTAGACATGATTTGGAAAATTTGGATCCACAAATCCTTTAGGCTGCTCTACATAAACCTCCTCATTCAAGTAGCCATTTAGGAAGGCACTCTTCACATCCATCTGAAACAATTTGAATTTTAGAATGCAAACAACCCCTAGTAGTAGCCTGATTGATTCCAGTCTAGCCACAGGAGCAAAAGTCTCATCAAAATCAATCCCTTCAACTTGAGTGTATCCCTGAGCAACAAGTCTTGCTTTATTTCTGGTGACAACCCCTTCTGCATCAGACTTGTTCTTGTAGATCCATTTTGTGCCAATGATGTTTGTTCCTTCTGGTCTAGGAACTAACTCCCATACTTCATGTTGCTTGAACTGGTTCAATTCATCTTGCATTGCTCCAATCCAGTATTCATCAGTTAGAGCCTCTTTGACATTCTTTGGCTCAATTTTTGACACAAAGCAAGAGTTTGAGACAATTTCTCTGGATCTTGTAATGACACCACTGTTTGGATCTCCAATGATGAGTTCCTTTGGATGATCTTTCTGAATTCTGATGGAAGGATCTTTGTTAGCTTCCTCTGGTTCAGACTTTGGTGAAGTAGGAACAGGCACATCATCCTTATCAGACACTTGTGGTGATGTCTCAAACAATGTCTCAACATCATATGTGACATTGTTTTCCTGATGATGATCATCAACTATGACATTAATTGACTCCATCATAACTTTAGTCCTGGAGTTGAATACTCTATATGCTCTGCTGTTTGTAGAGTATCCCAGAAAAATGCCTTCATCACTTTTAGAGTCCATCTTTCTCCTTTGATCACGATCTGTCAGAATATAACATTTGCTGCCAAAAACATGGAAATATTTCACAGTAGGTTTTCTTCCTTTCCATATTTCATACAGGGTGGAAGATGTTCCCTTTCTTAAGGTGACTCTGTTGTGAACATAGCAAGCTGTGTTCATAGCTTCAGCCCAAAAATGGATAGGAAGTTTCTTAGCATGAATCATTACTCTGGAAGATTCCTGTATAGTCATATTCTTCCTTTCCACAACTCCATTTTGTTGAGGGGTTATAGGAGAAGAAAACTTATGGTTGATTCCTTCTAAGGAGCAGAATTCATCAAACTTGTTGTTCTCAAATTCCTTTCCATGATCACTTCTTATTCTGACAATGCAGCCTTCCTTCTCTCTTTGAAGTCTTTTGCATAATTCTTTAAAAACATCAAACACATCAGATTTTTCTTTGATGAAGTTTATCCAGGTAAATTTGGAGAAATCATCCACAACAACATAAGCATATATTTTTCCACCAAGACTCTCAACCTGCATAGGCCCCATCAAATCCATGTGTAACAGCTCCAGCACCTTAGAAGTGGTCAGATGTCTTGACATTGGGTGTGACATTCCGATTTGCTTACCAACCTGACACTCACCACAGACTCTTCCTTCATCAATATGAAGTCTTGGTATTCCTCTGGCAGCCTCCATGGAAATGATCTTTTTCATTCCTCTGAGATGCCAATGACCAAGTTTTTGGTGCCACAATTTCACCTCCTTTTCATCTTTGTCTGTAGAGCACACAGAGGACAGATTGGTGATCTCAGACTCCCACATGTAGCAGTTGTCCTTTGATCTGACTCCTCTCATAACCACTTCTTGTTTATCATTGATTACAAGACATTCAGACCTAGTGAAATTGACTTTGAATCCCATATCACACAGTTGACTTATGCTTATGAGATTAGCAGTCAAACCTTTTACCAGCAACACTCCATTTAGGTTTGGAACTCCAGAACAGTCTAAGTTTCCAACACCTTTGATTTCTCCTTTAGCTCCATCTCCAAAAGTAACAAAACTGGTAGAATGAGGTTTAACATCATTCAGAAGATTTTTGATTCCAGTCATATGCTTAGAACACCCACTGTCAAAGTACCAATCTTCCTTGGCAGACACTCTAAGAGAAGTGTGAGCTATCAGAGCTGCAGTCTTCTTCTTCCACTGATGAGTGTATGATACCTTATTGGTCTTAGGCTTCACATAAGTAACTTGATTAGGATATCCATGTAGTCTAAAGAAAAAAGGCTTTATGTGTCCAAACTTCCCACAATAATGACATCTCCATCTTTGAAACTTTTTATTCATGTTTCTTTGATCTTTATGTTGAACTCAATGTTGTGACATCTGCTTTGACATTGGTTTATTAGGTTTGTTCTTCTTTTTGTTATCAGCAAATTTCTTTGCCTCAACATATCCTGAGCCAGACCTATATCCTGCCTTGTGTTGTGACATCTTCTTTGACATTGATTTGCCAGATCTGTTCTTCTTCTTGTCACCAGCAGATTTCTTTGCAGCTTCATATCCCAGGCCATGCTTATTTCCTATATTATGTTCAAGCTGAAGAATTTCCTCCAATATATCAGTACCAGATGTCAACATTTTGACAGACTTAGACATCTGATCAAGTTTGGAGTTTAACACTATAATTTCACTGTTGAGGTGATTTATGGTAACAGTGTTTTCCTTCTTCTCAGCCTCCAACTTTACATTCTCAGCCTCTAACTTCACAATTATCTTTTTATGTTTCTCATTTTGCTGACATACTTAACCACTTCTTATACACAGCTTCTTGTAGGTTTCAGCAAGCTCTTCAAATGTCACTTCCTCATCACTAGAATCCATGTCAGAATTTCACACTCCAGAGAGAGCAGTGACAAGTTTGGCTGCTTCTTCTTCAGATTCACTTCCTGAGTCACCATCAGACCAAGTGACAGCCATCCCTTTCTTTTGTTTCTTTAGAAAGGTAGGACATTCAGCTCTAATATGCTCATATCCTTCACAACCATGACACTAGATTCCTCTGCTTTGACTTCTTTTTTCCTCTGACTTGGATCTTCTGCTGGAGTCATAAGACCTGCTAATGTCAGATGGAATGTTCTTGACATTGGACCTTGACTTTGGATCATTTCTCTTGATGAGTTTGTTGAATTTCCTTCCAAGCATAGCTATAGCTTTAGATATTTTCTCTTCATCATCCTCCTTGCATTCCTCTTCAGTATTGGATACAAGGGCTATGCTCTTGTTCTTCCTATCAACATTCTCACTGATCCCCATCTCAAATGTCTGAAGAGATCCAACAAGTTCTTCCACTTTCAAGGTACTGATATCCTGAGCTTCCTCTATAGCAGTCACTTTCATTGCAAACCTTTTAGGCAATGATCTGAGAATCTTTCTCACCAGCTTTTCTTCTGACATTTTTTCTCCCAATGCTCCTGAGGTGTTGGCAATCTCCAAGATATTCATGTGAAACTCATGAATGGTCTCATCTTCCTTCATCTTCAAATTCTCAAATTTGGTAGTGAGCATCTGAAGTCTTGACATCTTCACCTTGGATGTCCCCTCATGAGTAGTTTTGAGAGTGTCCCAAACATCCTTGGCAAGCTCACCATTGATGTACTAGTCTGAAGATATTTCTGTCAATTCCATTGAATAAGGCATTCAATGCTTTAGAATTCCCCAGTGCTAGCTCCTCTTCTTCTTTGCTCCATTCTTCCTCAGGTTTCAAGACAGAAGTCCCATCTTTCTCAAGCTTGGTGGGATGTTTCCATCCTTTGTCAGCAACTCTCCAAGCTTTAATATCCAGTGACCTTAAAAAGGCAACCGTACGAGGTTTCCAGTAATCATAATTAGATCCATCCAGTATGGGTGGTCTACCTCCAAATACTCCTTCCTTATCCATAACGCCAGAAACTATTATCCCTAGATCTCACCCAAAAATAACAGGCAGGGTGCCTGCTCTGATACCAATTGAAATTCCTGGCAGCAGATACGTGATGTCACAAAGAATGTTATGACACAGTATCTGACACTTAGTTAATAATTTACACAGTAAATTTAAATAGCAGTAAAGAACACAATAAATTGTTTATCCAGTTCAGTGTGTAACTACACCTACATCTGGGGGCTACCAAGCCAGGGAGGAAATTCACTATTAGTAGAATTAATTCAGGAATAAACCAACCAGTTTATCTCCTTCACTTAAAACCTACCCAATGCAACTTCAATCTAAGTCCTACTTAGACCTGAGTTCCTACTCACTCCCCCTCAATCACAGCAGTGATATCAACCTATTGATTAATTGAATTGTGAAGACACTCTTCAATAAACAAACTTGATTTTGCTTCAAAGCTTTAATCAAGAGACACAACACTCGTGCTTCAAAGCTTTGAGTGATAAACTACCCTTACAACCAAATCCTAGTCCAAAGAACTTATCAATTGATAATTACTTGGCTCACAAGAATAACTAGAATTACACAATACAACCTGCTAAATATTCAATACAGTCCAAGAGGCGCAGCAGCAGTGTAAGGGATCTATTCCTATTATAGAAGCAGTCCTGAAACTTCAGTTTTGGGCTTCCATAAAGATAGCTAGGGTTCACTTAATTAATCCTAAAAACTTGGTCTTATCAACAACCAATTTAGGTTTAACTAAGATTAACCAATTTAGCCACGTGAGCATGTAATCTAAAAACATATAACAATAATAAAACAGCTCAACAAACTTCTTGAAAAAATCTCAGGAAAAACAGATTCTGCAGAACAGAATGTCACACAGGATGTCATGACATCTGTTATGACATCAATCAAACTTCTGCAGAATTTCCAGCACAGTACTTGCTTCCAGATCTGAGCTGTACTTAAACATCCTTGTCAAGTAGGATTTATCTTCAATCTCTGAATGTCATGACATTTATCAAGACATTGCCATAGCCTAGTTTTACCAAAAAATTATGCCAACTAAAAACACTTACAAACTCCCCCTTTGGCACATTTTTGGCTAAAACAACTTAAGACACCAGAGTAACCATGCAGCAGAAGAAAAAAAACAGACTATTGAAGATGTTTCGGATGTGAATAAAATAATAGCATGAGTTTCTTTGATTTTAGTTTCATTTGTGAATAGCCATACTTGAATTATCGATTACTTAGTTCTTCATTTGTTCATGTTGCATCGTATTATGGCAATTTATTTCGATTTTATACTTTGTAGATACTAACTTGTTCATTAATTCTTTGGTGTCAATTATAATCGGTTGCTTATTTCTTCCTTTACTCATGTACATAGTTCATACAAATTTCATTTTGATTTTATTATCTTGTAATTACTAACTTGTTTGTTATTGTGTAAGCTATTAGTGACTCAAGTTTCTGATTCAATTTCATCTCTAATTCAATTTTCTATTTTCACTTTAATCTATTATTTCTAAATTGTTTTAATTAATTGATGTTTGTTAATTAAAATAGATTAGTTTATTAATCTATTTTTCTTAACTTGATTAATTAGTTTAATCGATGTATAATTAATAGATTCTTTACTTCTCTATATTTGTTTTCATCCCCATTCGGAAAAATGTATCTCAATTCCCTTGTTGCATTGTAATTAATTTATCGCTTTCTATTTTATTTTTATTTCTTAATCCCCATTTAAAATTGATGTATTCCTCTCCCAAAAAACTTGTAATAATTATTTAGCTTGCATTTACTTTATTATTTATTTAATTGTCATACACAAACAAAAAAAGTCATTTTCTAACTAATATTCAATTGTGAATCATTTTAAACCCGTAAGTCGATAAAGCTTAGAAGCGCCGCAATGACCACACATGCACACATGTACGCTTGATTCTGGGCCTTCCTACAGTGAGTCTATTTTGATTAATTGTTCCAATTGGTCGTCTTAGTAGACTAGCCCACTTTGTCAGTACACTTGTATTTTAACCGCTTTATGCTTGTGTGAGCCATCTTGTATGAGCTTTATCGATTTTATTTGCTATATTATTGATTTGTTTTCAATTACTTCGTTTCTCCTTCATCTCTCGCGCCTTGGTCTACATACCAAGTTTCTAATTTTCATAAGGGTTTCATAGTAGATAGTAAGCTTGGTTATTCTCTCGAGATCGATCAGGTTTCATGGTTTGGTTAATCATAACCCGATTCATTCTTTCTCCATTCGCCAAGCATTTAAAACACTTTCAATAAACTTTTAAACTCGATCTAATGTCGAGTCTTCTTTTCAAACCTCGATCCAACATCGATTTTCTTTTCAAAATATTTTCATAAATAAAATGCTCTACTCTCCCCCTTTTCAAGCGTAAGATAGTCAGTCCTTTTTCGATCCTCGATCGTACGCTTGGCTTCTTTAAAAGAATCTAATTAGGCGAACCTTGTTTCGCATCACCTTTTATTAATAAAACTTTTTGGATAGAAAAAGATGATCAGGATGATTCTGTCCCCTCCTTCCGAGTACTTGGAGCATTAGCCGTTGAACGCTTATGGTCTGATGCTTGTCACCCACTTAAAATCAATCTTAACTCATTCAAGCCTTTTTGTGCGCCCAAGAACCTTTTACATTTAACACCTTTTTCTTAAGATGAGATGTTCTTCCTCTATCCCCATGGTCTTCGACTTCTCCACTTGAGTATTAGAGGCGTTCTCAAACCCTCCCTCATGTTGGTGTGTAGTCCTTTATTCTTTATCACACCTTGTGGGCGTTTAGACGAGTCTTCTCCTTTAAAAATATTGACTTGTCTCTTCATTTAAAATCAATCAAAAAGCAATCATTTTCTAGCTGAACTACGGCGCTCTGACTCTCCCATTGGACGAGGGAGTACATAGGCACTAAGTCTTACGACTAAAGGCGAGCAAAAATAATAAAAATATTTCTTCTCTCTTTCTTTCTCTTTTCTAGCTTTAAAGATAGCAAATTTTCACATTAACACATGAATACGCTTTGAACGAAATGGGTACCATCGAGTACGATGGATGTGAGGGGTGCTAATACCTTCCCCTTGCATAACCGACTCCCGAACCTGCAAATATTGGTCTCGCAGACCATCTTATTCTTTATTCGTGGGTTTTATCTATATTTCCCCATTCTTTTGGAACAAATAAAATTAGGTGGTGACTTTATTGTATATATCGAATTAGAATATTTTATGACAATAAAATAAGAGAATAATTTGTATATCTAACAATTTGTATAACTCAACATTTTTCTTGCCTCCCCTTATATCTAATCTGCCAACCCCCAAAAGTATGGTTTTACTATTATATCCTTGTGAAAAATTACTTTTAAAAAAAAAATTACCGAAAAGTTCAGTCAAAATACACGAAATTTCGAATCTCATATCGAAATTTTTTTGTATATTTCAACATTTGTAAAAAAAATACCAGAAATTTGTGAGGTGCTACCAGAAATTTTAAAAAAATACTGGAAATTTACGAAATTTCTGGTATTTTTCAGAATATTCAAATTTTTTTTATTTAAAAAAAAAACCATAAATTTGGGGGACGTACCGGAAATTTCAGTCAAATACCGAGAATTCCAAAATTTTCGATAAAAATACATAATTTTTTCGGAAAAAAAAAATATTTAGTGTATTTGAAATTTTCAGTTGTGTATTTGAAATTTCCGGTATTCTAGAAATTTATAAAAATCTACCGGAAATTTTAACAGGTTAAAGTGGGAATAAAAAAGCTTAGGGGATGACAGATTAAATGAAAGAGGTAGCAAGTAAAATTCTCGTATAACTCAATAACTTAATAGAACATAATATACACATAGAAACTTCAAAAGAAGGAGATTTTTTTCCTGTCACCCCTTATTTCATATCCGCCACCCCCATTTTTTGTTATTCCTAAAATATCCCTGAGACTATTTACTCAAAATTTGTACTCTTTTGAAAAAAAATTACTGTTACCAAATTTATAAAAAGGCAAATTTTCGTATCCCAGATCAAATTTTCGGTACCCTCTTTTTAGCACATATCGGAAACTCTTTGTATTTTATAAATTTTCGATATCTATTTACTAGATATTTCCAAATTTACGGTGCAATTTACCAAAAAATTAAAAAAATCAGATATATTTTAGGAAAATTATTACACGTACAGGAAATATCCCAAATTTCTAATATAAAAGCAATACCGGAAATTTTATATTTCCGGTATATTTTATTCAAGTATAACTTTATATGTTTAAAAATAAATAAAAAATTAAGTCTCAATATTACTGGAAATTTAAAATTTCCGATTATTTTTTGTATTGAAGCCATATCAGAAATTTGAAATATGCGGTATTTTTTTGGTACCGGATTTTTGATTTTTTTTTGTATATGTTCTACATACTGGATATTTAAAATTTATGATAAGGATTTTAACTGATTATACATTCTGGAAATTCAAAATATCCGGTACCGAAAATTTGGAATTTTCGATACGAAACATGTGACACGGTAAAAATGATAAATCTCACATAATTTTCTATATTTCCTATTAAATTTCTGATATGTATGGAAAACCACTAAATATCCAATATTTTCTAAAAGTATTTAAGTAAAAACACCATAGGATGGCAAGTATAAATCTGGGAGTGGCAAGAAAAATTCTCCAAATGAAACTAAATCATCATAAGTTTTAAAGCAATCTCGGTCCATATAAAGAACAGTTAGAAGTTTTGCACCCCAACTCAAGTCAAAGAAGAATCTATCATACACCCCCACAATGGCACCTTCACATAACAATCAATTTGAATATAATTTCCTTAAATTATGAAAATCAATTTTTTTTTACAATTAAAATCACACACTTTGAATTGAAAAAAAAAATAAATTTTGACGTAGAAAAATATCGAATATTTACAAGTAGCGCTTTCCACTAATGTATGTTTTTTCCTAACTTTTTTGCTATAATACCGGGTTTTTAACATATACGATGTATTTTTATCGTTAGTATCAAATTTACGGGGTTATATCAGATTTTCAAGATAATATGGTATAATCCAAAAAATTTAATGTATTTTTATCAGATTTTATAAAATAGTTGGTGAAAATACATAATCATTTTAGTTATTTTAAAATTGCTAGTAAGCTTATAATTTTGTTTATCAAAGTTTCCACAAATTTGGTATACTTAAGGATGTGGTCAAAAATTTTAAAAACATGGTAGGTTAATAGTTTTTTTATTTTTTTATTTTTTGGTCTTTTTTGTTTAGTTATGAGAAGGAAAAGAGATGGCAAAAATATTTACATATTGACCAAGAGAGCTATTGCAGAGAGATCAGGTGGAGGCGGCATAGATGATGGAGATAATCATTTGAAGACTAGGATATGTATGATAGTTTCCACTTATTCTCAACACATGACTTTCAAGTAGACTCGTTGTAACACGGTGGGAGAACTGACTTGTTTGTTTTGCGTTTTACGTAAATGTTACAGTTAGCAAGAGTCGCCACCGACTTTTCTTTTATCCAATAAAGGGGAGGTGAAAAGAACAGGAAAAGACCTTGGTTAGATTCTGAATAAGGGAGGTAATTATGAAAAGGGAAGGTATTAGCACCCCTTCCATCCGTAGTTATCTACGAGCTCTTAATTGCTTAGCTCACTTTTGAAAATTTGCTTTCTGTGTTTGTGTGGTTTGAAAAGTATTTGAAAAATATTTCGCTTTGACTTCGTAATGATTCACGTTGGAATGTATACGAAGTGTTTGGAAATATTTGTTTGGGAAAATGTTTAACTTTGTAATGATTCTCGCTGGAATGTATACAAAGCGTTTGTTTGAAAGATAGTTTGAAAATAAGTGAGGTGTGAAAAGTATTTTGATTGATTGGAGCAAGCAATAGAGTCTTATTTACCTACTCAGAATGGTTATTTCTTGTTATTTTCCTTCTCCTTTAGGATAAGGCTATCCATACCATTAGTTGGTAGGTAACTTTATCCGTTGGATGTGAATGGACAATCAAAGGATCATCATATGGTCATTAAAGGCAACATGTAAGGATACCTTAGCAAATTCGTAGGGACGATCATCACTTTTCGTAGGCAACAACCGAGGGACTAGATCATATATCCGTAGGCAACATCAAGGGTCATTGAGGGACTATGATCTTTGTGATGAATTTTGAATCGAGGGACTTTTGCTAATGGTACCCCTACATTCGAGGGGCATGACCATTGTTTATTCGTAAGGCAACAAGAGAGGATATCCTAAGGGGGTGCAAGTGTGATAGAGTGTATTTGATTCAGATATTTATCTTGATTATTAGAATGATGTAATGGTTGATTTTAGATCTTGTCATGCAAACCCTAGTTAGCATACATCTAAACAGTTAAATATTCGCAGGAAAATAAAGTGCGGAAAGTAAATGTCATATGCTATTACATGGCTTTAGGGCAGATACATAATATAGGTGCGGAAAGTAAGGGAAGAAAAGTAAATCTACGATATTAAAAAAAAAAAACTTTGCGATTTCTAGAATTTAAAATGCGAGATAATAAATAAATAAAAGAAAAAATGTTAATAAAATGTTTTAATGTTAGTAGAAAACATTTTAGGGTTAGTGAACCTAATTACTAGAAAGAAAAAATATTTTTTTGATTCTTGGATTGATTTTAATTAGGAAAACAAATTAAAGGTTAATTTTAATGGTTAATTAACAATTAATTAAAATAAAAGAAAAATAAAATATTTTTTATATCAAAAATATAATAAAGATTTTTCTAACCTAATTCTGAAAATAAAATATTTTTTGTGATTTTTTATGTATTTTAGAAAATATTTTAAAGGAATTAAAAAGAAAAGTGAAACTATGAGAAAATAGGTTAGTTATACAAAGTGGTAAAAATATGGTTGAGAAAATAGGTTAGTTATACAAAGTGGTAAAAATATGGTTGGGTACCAGGGTTTGAACCCTTGACCCTGGGGTTGTCAAGCAAAACACGCTGCCATCTGAGCTACCTATCATTGGTGTCAGTATAATGAAACAAATATAATATATATTAAAAACGAATTTTAAAATATATTAAAAGAAAACGCGCGCGAAGGGGCTTCGTCCTCGATTTGAATTTTTTGGGAATTTTACCCACGACTTTTCTGTGGGTAAACCTATACCGACGGTGCTTGTTCGTAGCTACACCCCTGCAAAAATCAAAATTTGAAAAATACGAATGATAAATGAGATGTGAGACCATAGATCGATTGGAATCGATCCTCTGAACACAATGGCGCCCATGGTTTGGTCCAATTTTGCCTAAAATAGAAAATCCCAAATCGGAGCTTCAAACTCTAGCCATGGTGAATCTTTATTCCTACATTCAAACTCAAATCAAGCTATACATAAAGCATCGAAATCATGTCAGGAATATAGATATATAGTCAATTCATGTTAAAAATGCATGTATATATGAAATCGATTTTGAAAATATGTATGGAAACCGAAATTGTGTTTCTACGTTTTAGAAGCTTTGGATCACTTGTGAATGCCTGGAATGGATTATAGGAACACAATGAAGCTATTGGAATGCTTGGAATGGCTTGAAACGATGTAAAACCTGGTCTGCAAGTAACTTGAATAGCACGATTTTTTGAGAATTGGCTAGGGTTCTTGGCTGCAAAATTTCGTCCTCTCAGCATTATGGTTCATTGTGTATATATAGTGGATGAATTTATGTCAATAATTCTGATCAAGAATCAAGCCTTGAATGCAAAAAATATTTGATTGAGAATTTGCACCAAATATTTCCTTTTTGGATTCAATCATGTTCAATCTCTTGCCAATCAATGATATTTCCAAATTGACAACTCTTATTGAGTATCTTGGACTTCAAGGAACTTGATTTTACAGCTTGCATTCATCAATTTGATTTTTGGTATTTTGTTTTAATTAAAATTGGATTTAAATAAATAAATTCCAAAATAAATAAAATAAAATAAAGGGAGGCGTGCAAGTGGACTTAGGAGTCATTGATGAGCTTAGGAACAAGTTTGGATCATAAAAACTTAGGCCCATTTAGAAGAAATTTGATTTTGTTAAGTATTTCTCTTCATGCACTTCTTCAAATTTCCCAAACTTGCACAAGTTGTATCTTTCTCAATCTTCAACATTTTGAAGTGTTCTTGGACTTTTTAAAAAGCTCAAGATGTCCTCTAAACACTCCTTTTGGTTTCATCTTCATTGAAGCTTCCATGTTCATGTAAGCACTTCTTTTGAAAAAGATGACGTTTTGTTGACTTTTAGAAGGACCTATAATATTTTGATCCATAACTCTCAAATGGAGCATTTTTGGCCAAAGCTTGTGAGGCATAAAGTTGTAGAGAATTGAATTCTCTTAAAAATGAGCTTTGGTGGAAAAATTTCTGATAAAATATGTGAAAGTTATGCTTGGTCAAAGTTCTGTTGACTTTTTGTCAAGAAACCCTAATTTAGAAACTTTGACTTTTGATCAAATCTTGAATTTTCTTGATGAATCATGATCAATCCTTGATCAAATTATTAATGTAACTTCAAAATCTTGATGTTGACCAAAAATGATGAAGTTTGACTATATGTTGTCCACAATTGACTTTTGTCCAATACAACTGATTTTCAACCATCCATGCAATTGACTGAGCAAACTTGAGTTGTGAGGCTTGAAACTTGACATGGTGATACCTTGAGACATATGAGGATTTATGATGATCACTTGAGGCAATAGAAGCCATCTTTGACTTGAGAGAATCAAAACCCTAGTTATGGGTTGATTGCTTAGGAGAGGGTGTATTTGGCCAACCTTTAAGAAATTCTTGAGTGTGGAGATGTGGATTGTCTTGAGAAATAGGAGTGCAAATTTTGGGGTATAACACTCGCGCACCACGTATCCTCCAACATAGATGAGGAAACACTTATTGGTCCATATATCATAAAGATGAGCCAAATGTTATCGTTACTAATGATGTTGAGGCTGATGTAATTATTCACGAAGATGTGGAGGTGTCAATTTAGACTGATATA
Source organism: Vicia sativa (assembly GCA_021764765.1). Classification (NCBI taxonomy): domain Eukaryota; kingdom Viridiplantae; phylum Streptophyta; class Magnoliopsida; order Fabales; family Fabaceae; genus Vicia; species Vicia sativa. The sequence goes on along the minus strand of CM038796.1, from coordinate 101,614,905 downwards.
AAGGTGTGTGTTCAGGTTGATATAGATTGGGGTTTCCCTGGAGGTCCCTTTGACCCAACCTTATTCATTGGATACTCCGATCACGTGGCATTTAGATAATGTTAGAGAGAGGTATAAATATTTTAATTTAAGTTGTTTTTATTTTCAAATGGAAAATTGAAAACAACCAATAATTTATGCTTTATTTTCTACAAGACGGCGCTCCATTTAATTTCCCAATTTATGGTTATATTTTAAGAAATTCTTGGCAATTTAGATTCCATATGAGTTTAGGGAAATTGTTGTTGATGTTGGCATACCATTGTCGGTTGATTGTTCTCTCCCTATGCTTGATGCTCTCTTGATATATTCTTTTGTTGAGTGTTGTCATACAAATTCATCTTCCTTTGCATATTCCCTTTAATGAGATGGCAATTTCCATGGATGATATCTCCAACCTCTTCTATTTCCCCCATGCTGGTAACTTCTACACTCCTCCGCTGATAAGCAATCAAAATGCACGTATAGCTACTGATACATACATATGTGTTACATAGGGAATGGTATTGGAGGAGTTCAAGTTTAACAGGGTTCTCATTTTTGTCTGTCTTGGATTTGGGATACTTATCAGTCATTGGTGGTGTATTCTATGTATGATGTGGCCACTAGGGTATACATGTTGCATCTTGTTGGATGTACTATTTTAGACGATAAATCTCATGTATACATCAATGATAGGTACATATCATTATTTGCTAACTTTAAGTCTCTCCATTAGGCATGAGGTTGTGTTGTTGTGATGATACTATATAATGCCTTTAGAGAGGAGCTTTCTTTTGAGACGAGACAACTTTTCAGTAACATGAGTCTATCTCAGGTATGAATATTTATTATGTTTAATTTTTTTGTGAATATTCAATAAATAAATTTAGAATATCTAATTTGTTGTATACTTATTTAATTAACTACTGTTGGTCCTATGGATTGACAGCACTTTTGGTAAAACATTCTGCTCAGAAAATGCCATGAAGTTTACTGAAGTAGCAGATGTCACATCAGATGTCCTGACATGTAAAACTGACAAAAGTGCAGAATTTTTAGGAAGCCAGTTTGTTTGTTATTTGTATGCTTCGACTAAGGAAGCTTGAGAACGCCTTCACCAATATATTTGGAGATTTAATATCCTACTTTCATGGAGAAAAGACAGGAGGCGCTGAAGACTTGTGAGTAAATCAACCCTAGTTGCTGTTACTCTATTTAAAGGCAGCAAACCTTGTTTTGCAGTTTGGCCGTTCCAGACTTAGAAGTCTAAATTTTAATTGTTGGTTGTTTATTATTTTGGTTGTTAATTGTTCATTGTGAGTCTCTCTCGTATTTCTACTTGAGTAGGACGTTTTCTTTGAGTTGTAAGTTGTCAATCTCCATAAGCTTTGAAGCGGGTGTGATTGTGTGTCTTTGAAGAGTATCTTCAATTTTGATTTTGTTGAGTGTCACAGTGTGTGACTTAGGGAGTTAGTAGAGGTTCTCATATCTAAGTGTGGTATCTTAGGTAGAAGGGTCATTCAGTAGTTTGATTAAGTGAGAAGTGTAAACAGGGAAGCTTTACTCTGAATTAATACTGCTAATAGTGAACTTCATCCCTGGCTTAGAAGCCCCCAAACGTAGGTTGGTTAGAACCAAACTGGGTTAAAAATTCTCTGTGTTTTTATTGTTTTTTGCACTCTCTAAACTCTGTTCTGTTTAGCTGTGTTCATAGCAGATGTTAGTGTCGTGACATTACATTCGACATCTTATATCTGATACTAGAATTTCAATTGGTATCAGAGCAGGCATCCTGCTCTACCTCTGGGTGAGATCTAGGGAAAATACTTTCTAGTAACATGGACAAGAAGGCAATATTTTTTAATAGACCACCCATTTTGGATGGTTCTAACTATGACCTTTGGAAGTCTCGCATGGCAGCTTATATAAAGCCCTTAGACATCAGGGCTTAGAAGGCTATTCTGAAAGGATGGACACATCTTGTCATAATTGGAGCTGATAATCAACCTACTGGTGAGCTGAAGCCTGAAGAAAACTGGTCAAAGGAAGATGATGAACTAGCTCTTGCCAACTCAAATTCGTTAAATGCTATATTCGGTGGAGTTGACAGAAACATCTTCAGACTGATCAATACATGTGAAGTGGCTAAGGATGTTTGGGAAATTCTCAGAACTACTCATGAAGGCACTTCCAAGGTTAAAATGTCAAAACTACAGTTGCTCACAACTAGGTTTGAGAACTTGAGAATGATAGAAGAACAAAGCATTCAAGAATTTCATATGAATGTTCTTGAAATAGCTAGTGCTTGTAGTGCCTTGGGTGAGAATATACCAGAAGAGAAGCTGGTAAGAAAGATGCTTAGATCTCTACCTAAGAGATTTGATATGAAAGTAACAGTTATTGAAGAAGCTCAGGAAATCAACAACATGAAAGTGGAGGCTTTGGCCACATTAAATTAGACTGTCCAACCTTTCTCAAAAGACAAGACAAAGGATTGAATGTATTGTGTTCAGATGAAGACTCTGAGAGTGAGGCAAGGGAGGAATTAGACAAACATGTAACAGCTTTTACTGGTACATATATTTCTGATAGAGACTCAAGTGATGAAGAATTGACTTTTGAAGAACTGGCTTCTACTTATAAAGAACTATGCATCAAAAGTGTTGAAGTATTCCAGGAGAATGAAAAGCAGAAGAAGCTCATAATGCAATTGCAAGACATAAAGAAGGAGCATCTAGAGATGATTAAGAAGGTGGAAAGTGAAGTAACTGTACTAAAGTGTGATCTTGATAAGATGACCAAATCTGTCAAGATGCTAAATAGTGGATCTAAGACACTAGATAAGATACTTCAAGTTGGAAGAGAAGCAGGAGACATGAGTGGTATAGGGTACAATGGTACCAAGGAGTCTTCTACAAAATCTGTTCAGATTTAGGCTGAGTCAAAGATGTTAAATTAGATGAGCTAAGCAAAATACTTTTCAAACACACACATAAAAGCAAGTTTTCAAAAGGTGAGCTAAGCAATTAAGAGCCCGTAGATAACTAAGGATGGAAAGGGTGCTAATACCTTCCCTTTTCATAATTACCTCCCGTACTCAGCATCTATCAAAGGTCTTTCCTGTTCTTTTCACTCTTTCCTTTATTAGATAAAAGAAAATTTGGTGGCGACTCTTACTATCTGCAACATTTGCGATAAAATGCAAAATAAACAAGTCAGTTATCCCACTGTGTTACATGTAGAAGGGACTAGAGAAAATGTAGCTGAGGTTGTGATAGATGTAGAAACTCTGTCTGATAATGAGCTGATCGTTAATGTTAACCATGGGATAGCCAAAAGCCTAAAAGAAAGAAAGGTCAAAGTTGTTGCTTCCAACACTCCATCCAAACCTTTCAAGAAGAAGGTTATGTATATGAAGGGAAATTGCGACATAAAATTTGCAGCGGAAAAACAATTTTCCTTTGTGATCCTTACGAATGATCATGGTCAGTGATAGAGTATTTTTACCTCTTGTGGAAATTTGGATTTCTGATGTTGTGATCGCGAACGTTGATGAAGAACAACGTCTCTACTCAGTCGACACGAACAGGTTACTTCCGATCACAGTGCTAGTTGTTCACGAACGAAAGCTTTGAGTGAGAGAGTGAGCGAAATCTCAGCAGGGATTCAGGACCGAATTTGCATCAAGTGAAAAGCTTCATCACAAGGGTTCTATTTATAAGACCACAAGTGTGGGCTGCAAGCTAAAAGCCCAATAAAGGCTGTAAACTAAAAGCCCAATAAAGCACACGAATATCATACATCATGATGTATCGTATATCACTTAAGCATGTGTACCTTACCACATTCTGTATTCCACTTAAGTACACCGTACTCTACGATGTTCCTTATTTACACTATCTCTCATTAATCTGTCCTTATGTATGTGACCCTGTAGGTTTCCGCGACGTTGGCAATTATATTAAATCACATTTAACATAATAAACAGTGAGCGGTATCTAGCAACACATCACTGCTACCCAAGTCACGAAAATGTCATGTGATCTGACAAAACCTTTCTGTGATAATACTTGTGTGTATAATTACCCTTTTGCCCTTATGTCTATATTGAACACAAGGCATAGACCGTGTCATCCTTGTTCAATTTAATATTGGGCCCTCAGACATTTATCCCGTTACGCAGGATGGGAAAATTCCATCTAGGTCACTCATGTCCCTCAGCATGCTTTGTGAAGTACCCATCAACTGTCTTTATGGTCATCCAGTTACGGATAACGTTTGATCAACAATAAGGCACTTAACTCTACATCTAGGGTCCATAGTGGTTTCAGGTCGAAGGGTGGTATACACCACTTATCACCATGAGAATAACTTATGACACTTTGCATAACTTTATATGTAGTATTCTCATAGCGGGTCAATCCAGTATAAATATTACTCCTAATATTTATACCTATGTCAAGACTTGATAACTCCTTATCCATGATCCATGAGATGTGATCATCAGTGTATCTTCATAATAATCTCAATGCTTTAATGTTATCCCACTTCACAATAAAGCTCGATTATGGATACTTTAAGAATAGTGTCCTTGTGTTTAATGGATCTCATGATTAAGTCACACTTAACATTGAATTAAACAGACTAACTATTCTAGGGACTTTATTATTTTTCAAAAAGCAAACATAATAAAGAAAAGACTTTTATTATTAATAAATAATTCGATACAAGTACCAAAAAGGTATTGGCCTCTAGGGCTTACACTAACAATATGGACCTCCAAAAGCATGGAGCGAAGCTATTCCATCATCCAGCAAAAGGAAAATCAGATTAGAATCTGATTCTGATTATGATGTCGAGAGTGATGTCCTAGACATCTCACCAGTAAAGATTTCTATTGTTCAAAGGTCCACTGACAATTTCCCTGATGCTCCTACTGACAACATATCATTCCATTCCATCAAGTTTGTTGTAAGATGAAAATTCATATATTAGAGGAGACTGACCTTGGAGAGGGAGTTAGGAAAAGATGCCTTGGCTTGCAAGGAAGTTATGAACTTGATCTCTGAAGCAGGGCTGATGAAGACAATGACAAAATTTCCAAAGTGCTATGAAACTATAGTCAAGGAATTCATAATTAACATCCCAAAAGATTGTGATGACAAGAAAAGCAACGAGTATCAAAAGATGTTTGTCAGAGGAAAGTGTGTAAATTTCTCACTTGCCATCATCAATCAATATCTAGGAAGGAGTGAGAAGGAAGTGAGTGAGCTTGAAATCACTGATGACCAACTATGCAGGATTATCACTGCAAATCAAGTTATGACATGGCCCATGAAGGAGAAGCTGTCTGCTGGAAAGCTAAGTGTGAAGTATGCTATTATTCATAGAATAGGTGCAACAAGCTGGGTGCCAACAAACCACACTTCAACTATCCCAGTGGAATTGGGAAAATTTATTTATGCAGTTGGCATGAAGATACCATTTGACTATGGTACTTATATTTTTGATCAGACTCTAAAGCATGCTGACACTTATGCCATAAAGCTTCCCATAGCTTTCCCCACTCTCATAAATGGAATAATGCTTCATCAACATCCTGGAATTTTGTCTACAACCTTGGATGTTGGATGTAAAAGATAAACCCCTCTGTCACTACATCAGAAGCTGTTTGCAGGAGCACATGTCCCAAACATTGTCTCAACATCTGCAGGTATTGAACAGAAAATAAACAATAAACGGGATTTGATTGTTGAACTCACTGAGACTTGCAGAGAATTGGATGAGTTCATACGCGTTAGCACAACAAGGAAGATGAAACTTGAAGAGATCATCCTAGCTCTGAAGAGGAATGTTGCTGCAAGTGTTGCTGAAGAGGTACAAGAAGAAGAAGCAAGCAGCTCAGTAACTCAAGGCTCCTCTGAAGCTGTCTCAGAAGAAGAAGAAGGAAGTGAAGGAAGTGGATAGTTTGCAAGTTCTGCAGAACATTGACTGTGGCTGAAGATGTCAATTTTGTTTCCATGTATTATTTGTGCTGATCCCTCTTTTATGTATTTTTGGCACCTAAGGGCATAACATTTGTTTTAATTTGGGGTATACCTAACAATAGATATTAGTGACTTAGTTGAATCTAGTATTTATTATGTCACTCTCCATGAATATTTCTTAGTCGTTTGGCCAATTATGGCTAAAAAGGGGGAGAGTGTGTGTTCTTTTTGAGGGGGTGCAACTGTGAATTGTTATAGCTTTGAGCGATTGTGTTATTTGTGTGATTCCACTTGTGTGTACAACTGATGTGATGATTGTGCTAAGGGGGAGCTTTTGTTGTTATGTGTTAAGTGTTATTTGTGTGTTTATTATGTATCTCTGAAGATTGTGTTTCCACAAGAGAAGAAGTTGTTGTGCAGGGGGAGATAAAATTTGGTTTATCAATTGTGCATATGTGTGTGCTATATGCAGGGGGAGTAAAATGTTGCATCTGTGAATGTTCTAACTGATGTTTGAACATCTGTGTTCTTTATCCGATGATATCTCTATTTTGATTGTGATGCTGTTTTTACTGTGCTGCTCTGATTTATGTGCTTAAATTCCTATGTTAATTGTGATGTTGTTTTAATTGTATGGCTTGTACCCCAAATAATGTTTTAGCCAAAATTTGCCAAAGGGGGAGCTTGTTGGTTCTATGGATTGGCAGCAATTTTGGTAAAGTATTCTACTCAGAAAATACCATGAAGTTTACTGAAGTAGTAGATGTCACAGCAGGTCCTGACATGTGAAACTGACAAAAGTGCAAAATTTTTAGGAAGTCAATTTGTTTGTTATTTGTATTCTTCGACTAAGGAATCTTGAGAACTCCTTTAGCAATATATTTGGAGATTTAATATCCTGATTTCATGGAGAAAAGACAGGAGGCGTTGAAGACTTGTGAGTAAAGCAATCCTAGTTTCTATTACTCTATTTAAAGGCTGCAAACCTTGTTTTGCGGTTTGGCCGTTCTAGATTTAGAAGTCTAGATTTTAATTGTCGGTTGTTTATTATTTTGGTTGTTAATTGTTCATTGTGAGCCTCTCTCGTATTTCTACTTGAGTAAGACGTTTTCTTTGAGTTGTAAGTTGTCAATCACCATAAGCTTTGAAGTGAGTGTGATTATATGTCTTTGAAGAGTGTCTCCAGTTTTGATTTTGTTAAGTGTCACAGTGTGTGAGTTAGGGAGTGAGAAGAGGTTCTCATATCTACGTGTGGTATCTTAGGTAGAAGGGTCATTGGGTAGTTTGATTAAGTGAGGAGTGTAAACAGGGAAGGTTTACTCTGAATTAATACTGTTGATAGTGAATATCATCCATGGCTTGAAATCCCCCAGAAGTAGGTTGGTTAGAACCGAACTGGGTTAACAATTCTCTGTCTTTTTATTGTTTTCTGCACTCTCTAAACTCTATTCTGTTTAGCTGTGTTCATAGTAGATATTAGTGTCGTGACATTACATTCGATATCTCATATCTGATACTAGAATTCCAACTACAGTGTTGGATATATGAGTATTTTTTCTATCATTTGTGACATCGTAATCATGGTCCTATCACATATGGCACCCCACATGCCACCAAATGGATCTTGGGGCATTATCATACATGTGATCTTCTAGAGTACAGACAGATGATCTATGCTCGAACTCTAGATGATGTCATATGGACACCCTATCAGAAGTTCGATGAAAATGACTTTTATTATAGGTTATCTTTAGTTAGAGAATGTTGTTACTACATATTTACCTGATATGTGTTTGCATTAGTTTGGCTATTTTTTAGGGATTTCCTAGATCAACCCCTATTGTACCATCCAGGAGAATTGATATATAGTTTAGGTATAACATTGTGAGCAGTGTACTTGCCATTAGAGAAAATGCATTATATGTGCCTTTTCTTAATCACTATGTGAATGGTCATTCAGAGTGATATTTAAGGGTATCACACCCACACATCATCCTACATGTTAAGCCTGGAGATGATATTGGACCTTTGCATGATGGAGGATATTCATATGACATGCCACCGTCTCCACCACCTCTACCTAAAGTGACTAACTAGCAACAAATGTAGATGATATCACTTCTTTCTGATAAACTCATGGGTTTAGTAAACTCATATAGTGAATTCTATGTATGGTTATCATAGATAACACACATTGCCCATGGTGGACCAATTTATATTTCATATACTTGTTCATTATATGTTGTCGTTGACATTAGTTTTTGTTCTTTCAATTATATTTTTTATATTGGATTATTTTATTTTGTTGAGACTTTAACTTAATATTGCATTAAATGAACATTAACATTAAACTATTGCAACATGAACATAACATAACAACTTATCATAAACATAACCTAATATAACATAACACAAATATAGCATAAACAAACCTTAACCATTGGTAAATAATTCAATACGCTTCATCATCTTCAGTATCAATAATAGATATTGAAAGCTTCGTCTCAATTGGATCATTTATTATGTAATAATAAATTATACTCCACACAAGTCTTAGATCTTAATCTCTATTCAGCTCAAACTTACTGACCCTAATATTCATATGTGTTCAACTCAAACAGTCATTTTAGCTTTAATGCTATTTCCTCTTTTGGGGAATTTCAAACCTATAAATAAAGGTCTCATTCCATCTAGAAAAAGCTGAATTGTCTGGTCTATACACAATTTCAACGTATTTTTGGAATGCACGAATCTTCCTGATGTCAGTGGTTGTATCTTTCTTGAAGTGGTCCTGCATAGAGACAAAAACACGAATTAGATGTCTGAAAAATAAAAACATTGAAATTTTCAATGGTGTAGTAATTCTTCCACCAATTGTCAAACTCTTGTGTGTAGTAAAAGGATGGTCGAAAAGAAAAAGGTGCGAGCATGGTTTTTCCAGTACATCGAGCCATGTACCTTTTATATCCTTATTCAATGGAAAACATGTCGTAGAGGCATAATTGTTTCTTTTTCTCATAAAGTGGCTTAGGTTTATCTTATTTAAGCCAAACTATCGAGGAACTAGATAAGGTTGATAGCAAACAGAGGTATAATGACTCTTCGAAGGCCTTAGTCTGTTGACAAGCAGTTTTGGGTGAGTAATGCTTCATAAATATCCATGGACTATTCTTCTTAACCGGTGGAAAGAGCAGGGAATTATATTATGAACCACTCAGGGACACGTGTCTTATTGATGAAGGGAGTCATTGAAAGAGAGGAGTTGTAACACTTAGTGAACATCACGACAAACGAAGTGAATGAGTCTGAAAGATGCACTCTTTCGTTACGAGGGGTTAGGCGAGAAAATCTCATTTCTTCGATGGTCCTGTTATTTATAACATCATCTTCCTTATTAATGGTGTTTTATGTTAGGAGTGATGGTTTGAATGTGGAATTCAACCATAATTGAAGTAGCCAGAAGGGTCCAGCAAAAAGAATGTTGTTCCCCATTTGATAGTTCCTCAAGTAGTCAGCATCTTCTCCAAGGGATTCGTAGAGAAAACTCATGATCATTTGGCCAAGGCATAGCTTGTGCCCAACATTCAGTTGGTTCTCCATAATAAGATACCCCTTTTCCACTTGAAGAGATCTGGAGCAAAAGACACAACACGACGGCCATATGGCCAGGAAGACGATATGATCTTCGTCTGAGACCTCTTTCTTATCAGTAATGTGGTTATCAATAGTATATTGGATGAAGGTAGCCTTATCAAAATTGATAGTATCTTCGTTTATTTCTATCTGATCGAAAATCTCCCTTGTTGGTCGAAGCCCAACAATGGCAACAACGTCGAAGAGGGTGGGGGTCATCATTCCACAAGGGAAATGGAGAGTGTTGTGGGAAAGATCCCAGATATAGAGTGAGGATACTATCATATGTTGGATATAATCTAATCCAGATTACGACAACATCACTAAGTCATAAATCTCCATATCTTTCCAAAATTGAGATTTCTTCTTCTCAATCTTAGCCAACCAAGCATAATATGCTTCAGGGTCCTTAGATAAAGGAGTAAATAGAAACACTCTAAAATCATTGGTCATGTAATATAGATCAATGGAATCATGGACATTCAAAATGTTAGTCGAACACTACGCTTGGTCATTTTTTGGAGAATATGTGATTATAGGAATGGGTTTATCTTTGTCATCAAGCTTTTTCTTGCTAGCTAAGGGCCTAGAACCATGATAACAGGAAGAAAAAAACTCTGAAATAGTTGTAGCATCTGCATCAGGGTCAGGCAAAGGAACCATGAATGCGTGCATTTTACAAAAAATGGTTAAGGGTATAAGTACCTCAAATTCATAAATTTTGTCTTCTATTCAAGAAGGGGAGGTTCTAAAACATATTCTTGGTTCTTTATTTGTATGGATTTTGTAATCAAGATAATGGGTCGAGAAACATCTTGATGTTGTTGTTGCTTGAAAGCTTTTTTCGTTTTAGGCGCCATTGTTAAAGTCTGGAGGTTGATTGCTTGAAGATTGTTGAAGAAGAAGCATTGAGAGATGTTTCGATTTAGAAAATCTTGGAGTTTACATGAAAGTGTTGGATGTTGAAAGTTGTTGGTATTTATAGAAAGACAATAAGCTATTTCATTTTAAATTTGAATGGTTAATGCAAAGTGAGTGGAAGCATGGGAGCTCTCCGATGGGAGAAAGAAGTGGTTGTGCAAGTTACCACCTTACTCCTAGTTTATAGGGGTAGTCACCATTAGCAGCTACACACGTTTTGATGAGACGTTTGGGACAATGGTCATTATGACCATGACGTCACGATAATGTTGGCATTAGCGTCGAAAAGTATTTCAAAAAATGTCCTTTTACAATGAAACATTTTTAGGATGCAATTTGTTAGCTGTAATTTCGACGCTCCAACGAACAAGAGGTTCGAGAAAAATTCGAAAGACAAGTGTTAGGATATTAAAAGCTAATTTCAATATGAAACATAAAACATACATTTTGACCGAGTATGCACGGACGAGACAATGCAAAGTGAATAACTTAATATATTTTCTAAAGATACTCGAAGCGGGTTCGACACACATTTAAATAAGGCTATAACTGATTTTAGCGTTTATCCGATATTTGAAAAAGAGATACGTGGAAGCCTGCAAAAGGATATAGACATGAAAACAAGAACATGTCCTCGTCTAAGAAGAAAATAGTTCGTTATAGTTAGTTTAGAACTATTATATATAGGATTTTATGTTAGAATTCTATGTGTTCACTTCGTTGTACAAATTACTCAAAGTACCAAGTGTTTGAGAAACGAGTTGCTGAGAATGTACATATGAAGCACCAATTTTATATTCAATGTTATTCCTTTTCAATTGAAGTCCTTTATATTACAATTTTAAATGGAATATATTTTACATTCCAATTTAAATTGAAAATATCTTTATCGAAGAGTTTAACACCCACAAAACCTAGAAAATACAAAACATACGCTATTGTCCTAGGATCAATCTAGTCGATCATGTAAGTAACCATAATCTCTAGGATTTGGAATACCAACAATCGTTTGCTAAATTTCACGGAAAGAACATGAAAATTTAATGTGATTTATGATTTACATAATCATGCATTGCAATCCAAGCTAGTCGATCATCGGACCGTATGTCGTCTTAAACACTACAAAAAATGCGAGAATAATGATCGTTTTGTTAGATAGTGCAATATAATTGTGACTATTAATGGTGAATTATGTTGTAGCACTTTTATCAGTAAATTACGACAGTTTTAACCGCCATTATTAACGATATTTTATTCGACAATATTTACACTACATTTTAGCGATTTAATAGGCTGTTATCTAAGTATTTTGTTTAGAAAGATGAGGCACATTAAGATTTTTACTTTCCCTCCTATAGTTTTGGTATTTGTTTTATTAAAAATTTTACTCTTTTTTCTCTCTCACTTTTTTTTATTTGTCACATTAAAAATTTAACTTTCCACTTTTTTTCTTTAAGTTCTCTTATGTTTATATTTCTCTCTTGAATTCTCCCAAGTTCGGTTCCAACCAACCTACGTCTAGGGGCTTCCAAGTCAAGGATGAAGTCCACTATTAGCAGTATTAATTCAAAGTTAAACCTCCTTGTTTACACTCCTCACTTAATCCCTACTCAATGACCCTTCTATATAAGACACCTATCTTAGATATGAGAACCTCCGCTCACTCCCTAAGTCTCACGCGGTGACAATCAACAATAACAAAACTGAAGACACTCTTCAAAGACACACAATCACACTTGCTTCAAAATTTATGGTGATTGACAAATTACAACTCAACAAACGTACTACTCAAGTATCAATGAATAAAAGAGAGGCTCACAATAAAACAATGAACAACCAAAACAATGAACAACCAACAATAAAAATACAAAGTTTCTAAATCTGGAACGACCAAAATGCAAAACAAGGTTTGCAACCTTTAAATAGAGTAACAACAACTAGGGTTGCTTTACTCACAAGTCTTCAGCGCTTCCTAAACTTTCTCCACAGAAGTAGGACATAAGATCTTTAAGAATATTGCTGAAGACATTCTCAAGCTTCCTTAATCGAAGCATACAATAACAAATAAACAGACTTCCTAAAAATTCTGGACATAAACCAATTCTGTCAGTTTCACATGTCAGGACATCTAGTGTGACATATGATACTTCAGTATTTTTCATAACATTTTCTGAGCAGAATGTTTTACCAAAATTGCTATCAATCAATAAAACTAACATCTTTTTGTCATTTCTTTCAAATTTTCAACTAATTTCCAATTTTACTCATTACATCTATTTTGTGTCTTCCTTTTTTTCACTTACAAGTTTTGGTCATATTTTTGAAAGAGGGGTTCCTAGTTGATCAATTTAACCGCTTCAACTACTTCGAGATGAAAGCAACCCAAAATTTATGGTTGAAGTGGTGACTTTCTTCTTGGAGGATGCATGAAGACTCCTAAATAGTTTAGGAAGAGAACCGTAAGAATATACACTATTAATTTATGGGAATTTCTCTTTATATTTATTATTGTTGACTTTTACCACTGAAATTTGAAAATACCATTCGGATATGCATATAGGAAGGAATCCCTTTTTTTTTTTTTTTAGGGAGATTTTGAATATGCATATCCGAAATAACTCAATATTCTACATTTATTTTGATTTTATTTTGAAAAGAGATTTTTTTTATAATATAATATAATTAAATTATTATTAATAAAGAATAAATTAAATTTATTATTGAATTGTTATCCCAAATTATAAATTTATAATATGAAATTAAAAAATGAATGCAATAATTAATAATTAAAATTTTAATTCTAAAGGTGAAATGTAACAATTGATATATTTTATAATAAAATAAAATGTGACTAAATAATATCGGTGTTCTAGACCTTGTGTTTCTGTGTCTCTGACATTTACGCGACCTAACATAAAAAATTCAATTTTCTAAAAAATCGACTCCGAATTAAAATCTCCTATTTTAGAACAAAATAGAGGACCCCATTCTAAAAACCCTAAATTATTTATTTTTACATTTTATTTGATTTATTTTCGATTTTCTTATCTAAACAACTCTACGTATAAGAACATTAACTCTATTGGATTGGAAAGTATGATTCTGCCCCTTTGCCTTTCCGTGACACGTCCATAATTCTTGGGCAAATTGAGTCTTTTTGTCTACAATCTTAACTATTGAATAACTTATTTTGAAATAAACTACATTGGTTGCAAAGAGCTATGTAGGTGTTACTAACTATCCTAATTGATTACATTAGATTTCACAACTAAGTCTCAGAAATATACATTTTGGAGACACCGTATCCAACATTTTCTATTATAATAATGGATTTTTATTACCTGAAAAACAATTCATTTTTATTATTAAAATATTATGATGACTTTCTTTTATAAAAGTTAATCTACTTCATTTTTCACTTAAATTTCTCTCTCTTCTCTCTTTCATTCTGACTACTTCTCTCTTTCACTCAAATTTTATACAAATATGTTATTTTTCTTTTTCTACAACTTCTTCATCCATTAACTAACACATTATACTTATGTTTTTCAGGGTTTTCCTTCATCGATCGTCGCCATCAACAAGCACCAAGGTTTCTTCTTTTAAATTTTTATTTGATTGCATGTTATTTCCATACTCATTTTTGATGATTTTTATGAAAGCTTTCACCTTTCAGTGTCTGTCTTTAAAAAATTGCATTTTACATATTTTTATAATTTTTTCCTCTACAATCACCAATCTTCCTAATAATTTCATTTTTTTTTTCAGGTCTGCTTTCTTCAAAATGAATGATTTTTGAAAAAGAGAAATAAAATGCAAGCTAGAGACACATGTAAATGGTAAAGACTTGATAGCTCTTTTTTTTTCTTCTCATTTTTGGTCATTCAACTCACTTATTCTTCATGTAAGACCTAACATAAGAAATATTCTTTCCTATTTCTTTTATTGTAGATCTAAAATATTCTTTCCCATTTCTTTTACTGTAGATCTAAATTAATTTTTAAAACAAAAAATGTTAGATTTAAAATAAATAGTTATTTTTACATTATATTTGATATATCTAAGAAAACAGTATAAGAATATTTCTAAATTAAGTACAAGATTTCAGAAGAAAAAATATTGATAAATAGTAGAAGATTAGTTAAATGGAAGAAAAGAAAAAGAGAAGACTTTTGCATATTGATAAAAGAATCTTATTTTAAGAGGTTAATAAGATTTAGCTGATTATTTCAACCTTAAAATAATTTTACCTTTCTCAAAAAATAATTTTTTATAAATATTTTTCATGTGCGATGAGCACCTTACGGTGTATTTTTTCATCACATCGTTAAAAATGAGAGTTTGTAAATAAGAGAATAAATACATATATTACAGACTTTTTATTATTCAACTGATCATTTGATCTTGAGATTTCTCTCAAATATTTTTCTTTGATCTTAATGGATGACATATGTCATCATCGTTCATCCTTGAGATCACAGACTTCAAAATAGAATTTGTATACTTCTAAAATATATTGATGCTTTGTACAACTTTTAAATAATCACCGTCTCAGAGCTATAAATCAATCCTGCAAAACAAGTAGGATTTTTTCCTTTGGATCTCATAGTATAGTAAGTATTGAAAGCTTCCCTTTTCTAAGACCTCTGATCTCAAAATGTCATATTTCTTATTGAGTGTCTTTTTGCATATTTCTTCTTATTGAGAGTTAGACTCTAATGCCACTTGTAGAACTTTATTGAACTTGTGTAACAACGTCATAAACTACTCATTTATAATGATGTCTAATGTTAATATTGTGTTTATCAATTATCTATATGTTGAGTGTTTTAATCTAATGTAAAGTTGTTATGAATTTCTAATTTATCCATATTGTTTGTGTTTTCTATTTTTTATTTGAAGTATCATAAATAATTTCATATATACATCACCGAAATAGATCAGATATTAATTCAAAAATATATTTCCAAATTAAATTTTAGGCAAAATACTCTTTTTAGTCCTGTATCTTTAACACGGGGTTCATTTTAGTCCCTTAATTTTTAAAAAGATTATTTGGATCCCTTATGTCTTCAAACAATGTTACGTTAGTCCTTTCTGTCCAAATTTTATTAACAACGTCAATTTTGTTCTGACGTGTAACTTAGTGACGGAAAAACTGACACTATATTTTTTCTTGGATTTTAGTTTGATTTTTCGTCTTCTTCCCCAAAATTGTTTCGATGTCTGAAAACCATTTGTCTTTAAAACCCATTTTTTAAAGATGAGTTTCAAAGACAAAATTATAGACATAAGGTATTTTGCCTAAATTCTAGACAAAAACGAGACACAATATATGTATTTAAAGATGTATCTCCAAATTATATGAACATTTTTGAATTTTCATGTAAGAAGAAAAAGGGTGTAAAAAGAAATTGTCTTGAGAGAAATGTATTTCGTCCATTAAACCAACAATGCATTTGGTCCATTTAAACCAAAGAATTCTTCTATATCTTGAACTAGAAAAGACAATTCATTTCTCTTTTTTCTTGATCAATGCCAATTTTTTAAAGAGTTTTTATTTATAATATTGATAATAAAAAAAGAGAGCAGCTTTTTTTGGTTATAGTAGTCTATCTAATAGTCAAATTTTTATTTTTTAATGTGAAAAGTGAAACGTCTTAATTAAATATGTGTTGCAGTCAAGTATCTCAGCATTGCTATCAAGTAGTAATTCTGTTTAGAAGTATTTTTTAAATTAGAAGAAAAAAAAAACATATACGGTTTTTTCCACCTTTGAATGGTTTCCCCCCTCTTTTTGAGAAGCCACCTTTGAAGGAAATCAGTTTCTCTAAGAAAACGTGGGATATCATAAAATCCCGAAGAAAATATTCCAAGACATTAATAAAATACTATATGGAAATAGCCCAAGCAATTTCCTTGAAGTTTAGCACGTTGGATGGGGGTTATAATTCCATTTCCATGGAAATTAGCATGATAAATAAGGCAATACCAATGTAGTGGTAACGAGCTTTTCTTTTTTAGTCAATGTGATTTCAGCTTTTATATATATATATATATATATATATATATATATATATATATATATATATATATATATATATATATATATATATATATATATATATATATATATATATATATATATATATATATATATATATATATATATTAGAACATTATATATATTTGTTATGTTATAGAGTAATCAACTATAACAATAAACATAATAAATTTTAATACTCTCTGACAAGTTTGAATATTCTAGATGGCATTTTTATGGTGAGTGAAGTGTTGGACTTGGCAAAAAGAGATCATAGAAGTTGTTTGGTTCCAAAGGTAAACTACGAGAAAGTTTATGATAGTGTGAATTGGAATTATCTAAGAGACTTGCTTAAGAAGATGAGGTTTAGAGTTATGTGGATAAAATGGATGAAGGTCTGTGCCTTCTAAAGTTATATGTATGTCCTGGTAAATGGGAAGTGCGACAAAGGATTTCAAACTGGAGAAAGGTTTGCCGATGATACGATAATTTTTAACGATGAGGGAAGCAAAAATCTATGTGGCATAAAGGCCATTTTGAGAGGCTTTGAGCTTATGACAGGTTTGAATGTTAACTTTTTACAAGAGCAATGTGTGTGGTATCAATATATATGACTAATTTTGAGTGTGGCGTCTTATTTCTTAGCATGTGGCATTAGTTATTTACCATTTAAATTTTTGGGGGTGATGGTGGGACATAGCACTAAAAAGGTTAGTATGTGGAAGAAGGTGGTTAGGAACATAAGCAATAGATTTTCAAAATGGAATGAGAGATTTCTTTGTTTGTGGGGAGTTGTGTTGATCTTTAAAACTCAATTCCTATTTTCACAATGTCGTTTTATAAAGCTCTGGTGAAGGTGGTAAAAGACATAAGGAGAATACAAAGCAGATTCTTATGGAAGGGGGAGAATAGAATGAATTCATTGAGTGATTTGGAAATCAGTGTGCGAAGACAAAGATAATCGAGGTCTTGGTATTAAGGAAATATCTGGGGTGAATAAGCTATTTTGTCAAAATGGAAGTGGAGGATAGTATCGGAGGAGAATGTGATATGGAGCGACCTGTTAAATTATACAAGAGTCTGGTTGTTAAGTTATTCATATGGGACAAAAGCGCTATCTAAGGAGGACTCCATCTGATGGAGGGACATTATGTTGGTGGACTTCAAGACATGTTCTTTTTTTACAGGTTCTGTTTGGAGTAGAGTTGGGGAAGGGACTAAAACAAAATTTTGGTATAGCTCTTATATTCCAAAACTTTCCCTCCCACTTCTCAAGACAATCCACATCTCAATTCTCAAAGACTCCACAAGGGTTGACCAGACAAACCCTCTCCTAAGCAATCAATCAAAGCTAGGGTTTTGCTATTCTCAAGTCAAGATGGATTTCTAATACTTCAAGTGGTCATCATACCTCATCCTATGTTCCAAGGGATCACTATGTCAAGCTTCAAGTCTCACAAGTCAAATTTGCTCATCCAATTGCTCAGATAGTTAAAAATCAGCTGTATTGGATAAAAAGTCAACTGTGGTCAACATACAGTCAAACTTCATAATTTTTGGTCAACATCAATATTTTAAAGTCATATTCATCATTTGATCAATATTTGATCATGATTCATCAAGAAAAGCCAAGATTCTGATCAAAAGTTAAAGTTTTCAAATTAGGGCTTCTCTAGACAAAAGTCAACAGAACTTTGACCAAGCATAACTTTCACATACTTCATTAGAAATTTATCCACCAAAGCATATTTTGAAGATAATTCAATTCTCTACAACTTCATGTCTCACAAGCTTGGGCAGGAAATGCTTCATTTGGAAGTTATGGATCAAAACATTACAGGTCCTTCTAGAAAAGTCAACAAAAGTCATCTTTTTGCAAAGAAGTGTTTATGAGCATGGAAACTTCAATGAAGATGAAACCAAAAAGGTTGTTTATAAGACATCTTAATATTTCTAAAAAATCCAAGAACACCCAAAAATGTTGAAAATTGAGCAAGATACAAATTGTGCAAGTTGAGCATTTTTGAGGAGGTGCATGAAGGAAAATACCTAGCAAAAGCAAATATTTTTCAAATGGGCCTAAGATTTTATGATTCAAACTTGATTATGAGATTATCCATGACTTCCATGATGCATGCCACGCCTTCTATCCTTTTATTTATTTATTTTTTAATTAAATGGCTTAAATTCAAATTTAATTAAATAAAATCCAAAAATAAAAGATAAGACAAGTTGGGCTTGATATTTGCATGGCTTGGGGTCCAAGATAGCTCATTACAAGCTGTCAATTTCGTGCAAGAAGTAATGCCATTCTTTCTATCAGGTCGTGGATTCAAACCCCACCTTTTGCCTTTTATTTTCACTATTTACTTTGCGGTTTCGGATCTCGAGTAATGCCTCAAGCTCCAACTTGGGACTCCTCGACACCGAGCTCCCACGGGTCCCCAAGAATCCTCTAGAAGCTCCACCTTCTGGATGGCCCAAAATGAGAAGTCCCAAAGCTCCGCCGGACGTCTCGGATCGAGTCTCAAGCTCCACTGGACCCTCCAACACGAACCCCGGATGCTCCACGGGCTCCTCCACACCCCCGCTCCAACACGGGCGCCCCAACAACAAACCTCCGAGCTCCGACGGGATAGCTCTGCCAAGCTCGTTTTTATTCTTTTCCATATTTTTATTTATTTTCTGCTTTTCTTTTTTCTTAAAAAACAATTAATTAATTTAATTAGTAATTACGTTAATTAATTAGGTTAATTAGATAATTCCACAAATACCTTTCTTTTAACTAATTTAATTAATTTAATTTAGGTTATTATTCACTAATATTTTGTAATTAATTAATATCATTTAGAATTAGGTTGTTTTCACATAAACTCTAATTTCAAAATACCAAAAATACTAGGACTTAGTTTTTTTCCACTTAAATCATTTATCCTGCTATTTATTTTCTTGCATTTTAAATTCTAGAAAGGATGTATAGGTTGCAAGTTTTATCATGTAATAGCATAGATTTTATTTTCCGCATTTACTTTCCGCACCTCCTATTATGTATCTGCCCCAAAGCTATGTAATAGCGTATGACCCTTTTACATTTCCGCCATTTACTTTATGCACCTATTAAAT
Organism: Vicia sativa; assembly: GCA_021764765.1. Classification (NCBI taxonomy): domain Eukaryota; kingdom Viridiplantae; phylum Streptophyta; class Magnoliopsida; order Fabales; family Fabaceae; genus Vicia; species Vicia sativa. The sequence goes on along the minus strand of CM038796.1, from coordinate 101,595,177 downwards.
TGCTAGTAACTAGGTGTGTATAGCAAGATAAAAATCAACATAGATCACTAATCACAAGATAAATATCTGAAAATAATACACTCTTCTCACACATGCACCCCCTAAGGTATTCTCTCTCGTTGCCTTATAAATGGTCAAGTCCCTCGAACGTAGCGTTATCTTAGCACGGTTGCCTACAATATATCATCACAGTCCCTTCGACTTAAAAGATCATAGTCCCTCGATGTTGTCTACGAATACATGATCTCGTCCCTCGATTGTTGCCTACGAAAAGTGATGATCGTCCCTACGAATGTGCTAGGATATCCCAACACGTTGCCTTCTATGAACAACCGATGTCCCTTCAAATGTCCCTTTACATCCAACGAATAAAGTTACCTGCCAACTAATGGTATGGATAGATTTATTCTAAAGGAAAGCAAAATAACACGGAAACGACCGTTCTGAGTAGGTAATAAGTTTCTTTTGCTTGCTCAAACTAAAACATCTTTTTAAACCTCACACTTTCTCAAAAATATTTTCCAAAACACTTTGTATACATTCCAGCGTGAATCATTGCAAAGTTCTTTTCCAAAACAAAACATTTCGAAACACTTCGTATACATTCCAGCGTGAATCATTACGAAGTCAAAGCGAAATGAATTTTCAAAAATCTTTTTACAAACACATACACAAACAATTAAAGTGAGCTAAAGCAATTAAGAGCCCGTAGATAACTACGGATGGAAAGGGTGCTAACACCTTCCCTTTTCATAACCAACTCCCTTACTCAGAATCTAACGAAGGTCTTTTCCTGTTCTTTTCGCCTTCCCTTAATTGGATAAAAGAAAAGTCGGTGGCGAATCTTGCTATCCGCAACATTTGCGATCAAACGCAAAACAAACAAGTCAGTTCTCCCACCGTGTTACAGAACTGGCAACTTTGCTGGGGAAAATAAAGAGAGTTTACCTTAGGGTCTTTAGATCACTTTATTGCTTTCTGTTTGACTTGTATGCTTTACTTTTAAGGGCTTCTTGGGTATTATACTCGTGGGGGATCCTACACCCGGATCCAGGTTTCCTTAGGTAAGTAGCAATAAATCGTCGTGACTGTTAGGCGTATACCAAAACGGTCAACATGATGGCTACGTTAGTGCGACACTTTGGATGTCCCGATGCTCCTCATGTTCAGTTGAGGAAAGTATTTGGCGTCTGTGTGGTGTCATCAGCACTAACTCAACTTCTAGAACCCTAATTGACCCATCTTGACCATTAGAAGGTTGTGAGATGGTCGGCTTCGGTGTAGACTGAGGTTGGTTGGTACTCGATGCTACGCTCATTAAGATTCGTCTTTCGGGATGTTTCGGTCGATGATATGAGATTCCTAGAACCCGGTTACTATTATAGGACAGGTTGAACCCACTTAAACTTTGGTAGGGTAGACACCTATACCTCATGCGAGCCTTAAACCTAGGGCTATTGTGTGAATTGCTTGTGCTTGCTACTTGTTTTAAACATGACAACATGACATCATAATCATCATATCATTTCTAACTATTTCAAGGACCTAGGAATTTATCTTTGCTCTATTTTGTAGGAGATCATGGCCTCCAAGAGGACTATCCGAATCAACTTCATGGGTATACCTTCTCAACTCAAAGAATTGGTTTCAGAAGTTCCCGATCATGCTCAGTTCATCAAGAGACATGGTTATCTGCTTGACATGGTTATCTTCGGTTTTGAAGAAGATATGATGCACGTCGCATTCCAGTTCTTCGATCTGAAGCATCACTGCTTTACATTCCTAAATTATCAGTTGGTGCCTACCTTGGAAGAGTTCTCTAAGCTACTTGGGATACCTTTCCTTGATCAGATACAGAAATTCCTGGCAGCAGATACGTGATGTCACAGAGAATGTTATGACACACTATCTGACACTCTGTTAACAATTTACACAGTAAATATAAATAGCAGTAAAGAACACAATAAGTTGTTTACCCGGTTCGTGTCTAACTACACCTACATCAGGGGCTACCAAGGCGGGGAGGAAATTCACTATTAGTAGAATTAATTAGGAATAAACCAACGGTTTATCTCCTTCACTTAAAACCTACCCAATGCAACTTCAACCTAAGTCCTACTTAGATCAGTACCTACCCCTCAATCACAGCGGTGATATCAACCTATTGACTAATTGAATTGTGAAGACACACTTCAATAAACTATCTTGATCTCGCTTCAAAGCTTTCAATCAAGAGACAAACACTCGTGCTTTAAAGCTTTGAGTGATAAACTACCCTTACAGCAAATCCTAGTCCAAGGCACTTATCAATTGATAGTTGCTTGGCTCACAAGAGAAACTAGAATTACACAATACCAACTGTTACAAATCCTAATAGTACACAAATAACAAGCTGTTATCTCTTCAATATAATCCAAGGCGCAACTTGTAAGGGTTGAATTCCTTTTATAGAAGCGATCCACGAAACTTGGTTTGGGCTTCCATAAAGATAGCTAGGGTTTACTTAATTTAATCCTAAAAACATGGTCTTTTCAACAACCAATTTAGGTTTAATTAAGATTAACCTAGCAGCCACGTGAGCATGCTTTCTAATAACAAAAACATAAAATAGCAGCTCAACAAACACGAAAAGTCTCGGGAAAAAGCAGTTGCGAGCAGAATATCACGAATGTCATAACATACGTTATGACATCGTTTTCTGCGAATTTCGTGACTTTAGCTTCGGTTCTGTGTCCTTTAACATCCTTAGCGGTAGGATTTATCTTCAATCTCTGAATGTCATGACATTTATCATGACATTGCTAAAGCCTAGTTTTACCAAAATTAATGCCAACTTAAAACACTAACAAACTCCCCCTTTGGCACATTTTTGGCTAAAACTACTTAACCTATCAGAGGACATATGCAGCAGAAGACAAACTAGTTCTAAGCTTAAATAAACTAGAACCTAGAGATAAGATAAATTCTACCCATACAGAAATCCCACAATTCCCACAATTGCCCACATACACAATTTTAAACAGGCCATACAATTCCCCAAAGTCCCAGCCACTGTCACACACAGTTGGTCATAGTTTCCCACAATGATTCACAGTTGCCCATAGTTTCCCACAATGATTCTTCTCCCCCTTTTTAGCCATAAAGGGCCAAAGGAAACAATACAATTGCCCCAAACAAGCAACATATAATTAAGTACCAATATTTTTTAGAGGTACATTTCTGTTAAGGCATGACAAATCTGTCAACAAAATGATTACAATTAACCAAGATTAACCAAAATACAGAACAAGAACAGAAAACAATTGACAGAATAAAGACAGAAGCAACAGGGGCACAAGAGCAACAACTCAAGTGCTTTCTTCTCCAGAAGAAGCACTGTGGAAGAAAGCATCTTCAGAGCCTTCTTCATCAGCAGTTCCTTGATCAGCCTCAACATCTTCATCCATAGGAGTAGCAGAATCATCACCAGCAAGCCTTTCTTCCTCAACCTTTGTGTCTTCCTCCTTCTCAAGAGTAGAGATCAGTTCTTCAATAGTCTGCTTCCTTGCTTCAAGTTCTTTACAGGTCTCTTTTAGCACAGCAATGACCTTTGCCTTCTGAGAATTTGCCTTGACATTTGATGTCTCGATGTCATGACAATGTCGAGAACATGCTTCCTTGAAATAGTTTGTAGTGGAAGCCAGGCGGGAGCTCTTTTACCTATCTCTATTTCCCAGAATGTCAGGGTATTGATCAGTTATAATGCCACACAAGAGGGAGGGAAATGCTATTGGTCCCTTGATAGCATAGCTGTCAGTATGCTTGAGTGTCTGCTCAAATATGTAGGATCCATAGTCAAATGTAGCCTGAGTGCCTACTGCATAAATGAATCTTCCCAGTCCATTAGAGATGGTGGATTTGTGATTGGTTGGGACCTAGTTAGCAGCACCAATCTTATGCAGGATGGCAAATTTGACACTCAGCTTACTTGCTGAGAGCTTTCCCTTTAGAGGCCATTGCCTTACTTGTTTGGCAGTGATGGTTTGACATATCTTGTTGTCAGTTTCCTCCAGCTCTGGTTAAGCATTATCAGATCTACCCAGGAAGTTGTTGATCACATTTGGAGAAAACCTGACTTTCCTTCCCCTCACATATACAGTCTGATAGTCAGATGAGTTCCTATCCCCACAGCCATTTGACAGATTAACTATAAATTCTTTCACCAAAACTTCATAACAGTTTGAGAAATTCACCACTGTTCTCATCAACCCAGCTTCCTTAATCAAGTCAACAATTTCTTTGCAATCAAGAGCACTTTTATTTAACTCTCTTTCCAGAGCCACCCTCTTTAAGCAAACATACTTCCATCTTCCAGCATTTTCAGGATGATGAAAAGAAATGTTATCAATGGCCACTTCAGGCACCTTGAACAGTTTCTCAAGAGTTTGCTTCTTTCTGGGATGAATGTCTGTGACATTCTCTTCAACATTAAAATCAGAGTCTGACTCTGAGGATTCAGGTTCTTTCCTCTTTTTCACAATTGGTGTTCTCTTTGGTCTAGAGTCACCACCAACAGTTTTTACTCTACTTCTCCTTGTAGAGGGTCCAGCCTTGTGATACTTCTCAGTCTTGCACACATCTTCAGTATCTTTCTCATTAGCAGGGCTCTGTGTGACTGCCTGTTTTCCCTTCCTTTTCATCATTCTTTTTGCAATGCTTGGATTGACATTGACAATAAGATCATTGTCTGAGAATATCTCATCTAAATTAATGACTGGAGGTTCAGTTAAATGATTAGATTCTTGAACTGGTGACTCTTCCAAAATGCTGTCAGAAATGTAGCGTCAGGGACTTTACCAGAGGCACACTTTGCTGGTGATTCTTCAAGAATACTATCAGAAATATAGTCAGCAGGGGCTTTATCAGAGCAACATTTTGCTGGGGACTCCTCAAGAATACTGTCAGAGATCTCATCTTCCTTATCAGCAGGGATTTCAGGATTTTTAACTGAAGCATCCACATCATTCTTGACAGGGGAAGCATCATGATCACCAGATGTCTCAACATTCTTAGTGACATCTAGAACGACTGCTAAACTAGGGCTAGCAGACTTATAATTTAGAGGGTTTGAGACTCCAGGTATAGACCGATTCTCATTTAGAATGCTGGTTACTAATCTAGCTATGGCTATATGAACAGACCTTGACCCCTCTCTGTTTACTGTTTCTGGGGGAACTGAAGATGATGGTACATAAGTCTTACCAGAAGAAGATGCTTGTGATTTTCTTGCATTCCTTGTGCGTAATTTCTTGACTCTTTCTGGGTCAGTGGCAATAGCATGCAGCGGAGTTACCCTCAGTGCTTCAGTATGCATGACTTCAGTATTTGCCCTAGCTTCAGCCATGGAGGGAGATGAAGAGCCTAATTCTTGAGAGGATGAGGATGATGAAGACATTTTTCGCTGATGGTCTTTGAGAGGGTGAAAGTGAAAATGACAGAGAGTTTCTGGGTTTCTTTTGGGAGAAGAAAGAGTGATACTACTTTCAAAAGAAGAAACTATTATATGAGGATGTCTCTTCCTATTCTTGGACCTTTTAAAATAGGGATGAAAATACCCAAATAACCCTCTTAACATTAATTGAAATAAAGAGTTCCTTTCATCCCTTGTTGTAGGCACAGTTAATTGCTACAACTCCTCATATTGACAAATATCCAATTTGTCCCTTAGAGTCTTAAAATGATCACTCTCAAGAGCTTTAGTAGCAATGTCACAGTACAATGTCATGACATCCTGTATGACATTGTGGTCAGTCAGCATCTGCTTTATCCAGATCATCTTAAAGAAGTTTCTCCTTTCTGCTATGTATTTAACATAGTACAAAGCTACACAGATTTTCTTCTTACTAATCCAAGAGATAAGATTGCTTCTTGAGAAGAAACATCCATCAACAGGGCTTTTACACAAGCTTTGATCAACACTTTCTCCACTTGTTTTCTTGGACAACTTCAAATGTGGAGGGGTAAGAGTCCTAGTGTGGCTGCCATTACTCAGTCCAAGCTTCTTGACACAATTCCTTGCATAATTGCTCTGTGAAAGAAGTGTTGAGCCTTCCATCAATGTGTCTGACATTCCTCCAGATACTATGTTATTAACATAGATGGAAGCCACCATGATCTTTTCTCCTCTGACAAAGAGGGTTTCATTCAAGACTCCTCTCCTGTATCCTTTGACAGTAAGATACTTGGTTGTCCTTTCATGCCAGATCCTAGTACTTTGCTTTAGTACTTTAGGAGCGGTCAGATGTCTAGACATTGAGAGTGACATTCTGATTTCTTGTCCAACCTCATACTTTCCACAGATTCTCCCTTTGTCTATGAAAGATCTTGGTATCCTTCTGACTCCCTCTATGGAACTTATCCTTCTCATTCCTTTGAGATGTGGATGACCTGATACTTGCTGCCACAACTTTACTTTCTCTTCACCTTTGTCTGTAGAGCTCATAGAGGACAGAGTGGTTTTCTCAGATTCCCACATGTAGCAGTTGTCCTTTGATCTGACTCCTCTCATAATCACTACCTGTTCATCGTCGATTACAAGACATTCAACCTTAGTGAAGTTGACTGTGAATCCCATATCACATAGCTGACTTATGCTAATGAGATTTGCATTCGGACCTTTTACTAGACACTCCATTTAGGTTTGGAACTCGCCGGTTTGAGTTTTCAACACCTTTGATTTCTCCTTTAGCTCCATCTCCAAAAGTAACAATGGTAGAATGATGCTCAACATCATTGAGAAGATTCTGTCTCAGTCATGTGCTTGGAACACCCATCAAAGTACCAATCTTTCTTGGTAGACACACTAAGAGAAGTGTTAGCTACGGAACATCTTCTTCTTCCTTGTTGAGTATGATACCTTGGTTTTAGGCTTCACATAAGACCCTTGATTAGGATATCCATGTAGCTGTAGAAAAGGATTTTATGTGACCAAACCTTCCACAATAATGACACCTCCATCTTTGAAACTTTTGTTCATGTTTCTATGATTTTGATGTTGCACCCAATGTTGTGACATCTGTTTTGACATTGGTTTATTAGGTGCATTCTTCCTTTTGTTATTGACAAACTTCTTAGTCTCCACATATCTGACCTATTTCTGTTTTGTGGTATGACATCTTCTTTTCCATAGACTTGCAGGTTTGTTCCTTTCCTCGTTATTAACATATCTCTTTACATACCACAGGCGGATACATTTCTGTTTTGTATTGTGACAACTGTTTTGACATTGGTTTCCCATGTCTCTTCTTCTTAATGTGAGTTCTTTTCACCACATATCCTAGACCATGCTTATTTCACGCATTTTGTCCAAGTGAAGAATTTCTTCCAACTTATCGTCGGATGTCAACATTTTGATGATTTAGACACTGATCAAGTTTGGAGTTCACATTACAATATCACTATTGAGGTGATTTATAGTGTTTTCCTTTTTCCTCCGACTTCACATTCTCGCTTCAACTTCTCAATCGACTTTTACTTTCCTCATTCTGACACACTTCACCATTTTTACACACAACTTCCTGTAGGTTTCACAAGCTCTTCAAATGTCACTTCCTCATCACTAGAATCCATATCGAATTGTACACTCAGAGAGAGCGGTGACAAGTTTGGCACCTTCTTCCTTAGATTCACTTCGAATCACCATCGGACCAAGTGATGACCATTCCTTTCTTTTGTTTCTTTAGAAAGGTGGGACATTCGGCTCTAATATGTCCAAATCCTTCACATTCATGACATTGGATTTTCTTGCCTTGACTTCTTTTTCCTCGACTTGGATCTTTCATTGAGTCATAAGATCTGCGATGTCGATGCAATGTCCTTGAAATTTGACCTTGACTTTGGATCAATCCTCCTGATGAGTTTGTTGAACTGTCTTCCAAGCATAGTTATAGCTTGAGATATCTTCTCTTCATCTTCCACATTGCATCCTTCTTCATTATTAGATACAAGTGCTATGCTCTTGTTCTTTTTGTCAACAGTTCACGATTCTCATCTCAAAAGTCATAAGAGATCCTATAAGTTCTTCAACCTTCAAGGTCTGATGTCACGAGCCTCCTCTTGCGATTACTTTCATTGCAAACCTTTTAGGCAAGGATCTGAGAATCTTTCTCACCAGCTTTTCTTCTTACATCTTTTCACCAAGTGCTCCTGAGGCATTGGCAATTTCCAAAATATTCATGTGAAATTCATGAATGGTCTCATCTTCCTTCATCTTCAAATTCTCAAATTTGGTAGTGAGCATCTGAAGTCTTGACATCTTCACCTTGGATGTCCCCTCATGATTAGTTAGAGTGTCCCAAAATCCTTGGTCAACTCACATTGATGGACCGATCAAGATGTTTCATCAATACCATTGGATGAGCATTCAATGCTTTAGAGTTCCCTAGAGCTAGCTCTTCTTCCTCTTTGCTCCATTCCTCCTCAGGTTTCAAGACAGTAGTCCCATCTTTCTCAAGCTTGGTGGGATGTTTCCATCCTTTGTCGTGCTCTCAAGCTTTAATGTCCACCGATCTTAAGAAGGCAACCATACGAGGCTTCCGGTAATCATAATTAGACCCATCCGAATAGGTGGTCTACCTCCAAATCCTCCTTCCTTATCCATAATGCGAAACTATTATCCTAGATCTCACCGAAATAGTGGTGCGCTCGATGCCAATTGAAATTCGGCGGCAGATCGTGATATCACGAGAGAATGTTATGACACACTATCGACACTCTAACAATTTACGGTAAATATAAATAGCGAAAGAACACAATAAGTTGTTTACTCGATTCGTCTAACTACACCTACATCTGGGGCTACCAAGCCGGAGGAAATTCACTATTAGTAGAATTAATTGGAATAAACCAACGGTTTATCTCCTTCACTTAAAACCTACCCAATGCAACTTCAACCTAAGTCCTACTTAGATCGAGTACCTACTCACTCCCCTCAATCACAGCGGTGATATCAACCTATTGACTAATTGAATTGTGAAGACACACTTCAATAAACTATCTTGATCTCGCTCAAAGCTTTCAATCAAGAGACAAACACTCGTGCTTTAAAGCTTTGGTGATAAACTACCCTTACAAATCCTAGTCCAAGGCACTTATCAATTGATAGTTGCTTGGCTCACAAGAGAAACTAGAATTACACAATACCAATGTTACAAATCCTAACGTACACAAATAACAATGCTATCTCTTCAATATAATCCAAGGCAACACGGTTGTAAGGGTTGAATTCCTTTTATAGAAGCGATCCACGAAACTTCATTTGGGCTTCCATAAAGATAGCTAGGGTTTACTTAATTTAATCCTAAAAACATGGTCTTTTCAACAACCAATTTAGGTTTAATTAAGATTAACCTAGCAGCCACGTGAGCATGATTTCTAATAACAGAAAAACATAAAATAGCATCTCAACAAACTTCAAGTCTCGGGAAAAGCAGTTCGAGCGAATGTCTGCGAATGTCATAACATACATTATGACATCGACTATTTTAAATTTCGGCCTGACTTTAGCTTCGATTGGTGTCCTTTAACATCCTTAGCAGGTAGGATTTATCTTCAATCTCTTAATGTCATGACATTTATCATGACATTGCTAAAGCCTAGTTTTACCAAAATTAATGCCAACTTAAAACACTAACAGATACCATTCTCCAGTTCAGAAAAAGCTCTGAAATACAAAGATATCGCATCAACGTTACATCTAAAGCGATTAGACATTGAAGCTAATTGGGAAACAAGAAGCGGAGTTAAGGGTTTACTTGCTAAGTTCCTGATAAAGAAGGCTCAAGAATTCGTCAAAGCTATAAGTTTCCATGCATTCGAAGACGTTTTGGCCTTGCTAATCTATGGCTTGGTGTTATTTCCTAATCCAGATCAGTTCATAGACGTGATTGCCATCAAGATACTCCTCACTCGTAATCTAGTGCCTACCTTACTTGGGGATATTCTGCATTCTCTCCACACTCGTACTATCAAAAGACAAGGAACTCTCATGTGTTGCATACCGTTATTTTCCAGGTGGTTTATTTCGCACCTTCCTCAATCGGTAATGAAGAACGAGCAAAGATTGAAGTGGTCTCAAAGGCTGATGTCACTCTCTCATTCAGATATCCGTTGGTGTCTTTTTCCTCAAAAGAACTTCACTTTCATTGAGCGTTGTGGAGAATTCCCCAATGTACCACTCCTTGGCATAAGGGGAGGTATCACTTACAATCCTTCTCTAGCTCTACGTCAGTTTGGTTATGCTCGAAGAGATGGTCCTCATGATATGCTTCTTCAAGACATTGTGTTTGACTACAACAACGATCCCCAGAATTACCGTTGAAGATTTGTACACGCTTGGGGCATGGTAAAGAAGACTGATACCAATACTTTGGGACACAAAAATTCCATTCCTTGGGAACCTTACCTCAAATGGGTGCGAGCTCGAGCTCAAAACCTCATAATGGCATTTACACCTATGCTGCCAATGATTATGGAACCTGTTGCTATAGGTGACGAACCCTACACCGTTCTCCATCCAGACATGCCTACTGATCTCGAAGACTTGAGGAGATCCTGGATTCAGCTTAAAGAAGAAAGGGATACATTCGAAGCCCAGTGCTATGCAAGCGAGAAGAAGGTATTAGATTTGACAAAGCTACTTCACGGGGAGCGAAACATCAACACCTACTTCAACACAAGGAGGAAGCGCCCATGGGAGATCTAAAGCTCTAGGAATTTATTTTTTATTTATTTAAACTTTCTTTTGTACTCGCTAAAAGTAAACTAATAAAATGTTTGTTTGTGCTTATTTAACAAATTTAAATTCCTAAGGTCCTTGAAAACATTGCATTGCATTGCATAGCATCACATATCATGGCATAAAAATTTCATAACAGGTACATCAAAGACCGGTTTTCTTATTCTCTCGTTGTTTATTTCAGCAAAAATGGCTCTTGAACAGACTGTCAAAGATCTCCAGGCCCAGAATGCTCAATTCCAGGAGATGTTCACCAACATGGTCCAAGGCCAGAAGGATCTAAAGAAGCTCATTACCAGAAAGAAGAAGACCATCGGTATCCTCAACATGGAAGAAATCACAAGGGTCCAGCTAGGGTGGTCAGTCAGTTAGAAATCTCAGACAAGAGCGGTGAAACTGAGGGAAGTGTCAAGAACAGTGAAGGAAGCTATCGTGGGTCTGAAAACAAAGATGAAGACTATGACAATGACAAGTACAAGCAACTTGAAGACCGTCTGAATGCTGTGGAAAATCTGAAAATGTCTGGGCTGAATTTTGATGATTTGAGTCTTCTCCCTGGCGTGGTAATTCCCTGCAAGTTCAAAGTTCCTACCTTTTCCAAGTACGATGGCATCTCTTGCCCAAAGCTGCACTTGAAGTCCTATGTTCAGAAGATCCATCCTTATACTGAAGACAGGAAACTATGGATTCATTTCTTTCAAGAAAGTTTATCCGGAACACAGTTGGAGTGGTATTATCAGCTAGAGAATACCCATATTCACACTTGGAATGATTTAGCAGACGCTTTCTACAAGAAGTACCAGTACAATGCCGAATTAGCACCTACTCGCATGCAGCTACAAAGCATGTCTATGGGTCGTGATGAGAAGTTCAAAGAGTATGCTAAAAAATGGAGAGATCTAGCAGGCAGAGTTCAACCACCCTTGTCAAACAGGGAGTTTCTTGATATGTTCATGGGAACACTAACAGGCCCATTCTTCAATCATCTGATTGGAAACTCTTTGGTCGGATTCACCGATATAATATTGACAGGCGAGCGCATCGAAGCTAGAATCAAGAGCGGGAAAATACAGGTAGAATCATCTTCAAATGCTGCGAAGAGATCTTTTGGTGGTAAGAAAGAAGCCAATTCTGCGTATGGTCAAAAGAGCCGTGACAAAGCTGATCGTACTCAATCTGTGGGGGTAGTTGTGATCTCTAATCCTACCCCAGTGCAACCTTAACGAGATAACACGCGTAGCGAGAACGCGCCACGAAGATAGTTGATGACGATCAACATGCCGTTATCCCAAGCATTGTAACACATGTTGAATGCGGAGTTGATTACTTTGAGGGATCCTCCTCAACACGTCAACACTTCCTCTCCAAAGTACAATCCTAATGCAAGGTGTGAAAACCACTCCAATAGCCCAGGGCACGACACCAACAACTGTTGGGCTCTGAAGAACAAAATCCAAGACATGATTGAAGCAAGGGAAATTGAATTCGACCTTCCTGTCGAGACTCTGAATGTGATCAACGCACCGATGCATGACCATGGTAAAAGCTCCAATGCTATTGATAAAGACTCCTATGTTTATGATGTGAATAAGCTGACTATTCCTCTGATGACTGTCAAGAAAGATTTGATGCAAGCCGGTGTATTTCCAAGATGCCCTGATGACTGTCGTTGGTGTGCATCTGAATCTGACGAATGTGCTTGGTTGAAAAGGCGTATTCAGCTAATGATGGACAACCAAGAAGTGCTATTTCTGAAACCTCCATCTATGGAGAATCTGTGCGAAGACATTTCTAAGAATCTGAAGATTAAAGACATGAGCAAAGCCGTACCAGAAGTCTGGGATACCTTGGGGAAGCCAAGTGGGAATTTTGATTTCACGGTTAAGTACACCGCTCCAGAAAGCTATTAGATTCCTATCGAAGACGTCAAGGCAACCAGATGGGGAGACAATTTCCCAGAAGACTATACTGATGTGAACACAATAAGGATCACCTCTGTCGATCTTGCGCCTAGAGTGGCACCTCCCATTATTACCTCTCCCAGACCAGTTCCATATTCCACTGACAAAGTTATACCTTGGAATTATGGAGCTGAAGTTTACTATCATGGCGTCACACAAGAACCTTTGACCATTGAAGACATCACAGTTGAAGCTACCAACCCTGACATCGGCAACATTACCAGATCAAGCACGGTAACTCGAATCGGAAGAGTATTTTCTCCAGAGATCTCTCCTCCAAAAGATACTACTACGCCAATTCGCATTCCTGCTATCAAACCATTTCCCGAAGCTAGAGGGAAAGAACCAGTAACTCATCCTGCTCAAATAAAAGTACCAAAGGAAGTTGCTAAAGACACCTCCAAGAAAGAAATGGAGGAAATTCTGAAGATCATCAAGAAGAGTGACTACAATGTTGTGGAACAGTTGGGACAAACTCCGTCCAAGATATCCATGCTAGTGCTGCTATTATGCTCTGAGGCTCATGCTAAAGCCTTAGTGAAGTTTCTGAAGAATGCCCACATACCGCAGGACACTACTGTTGATCAATTCCAAGGTTGTATTGCTAGCCTGACTGTCAATAATGGTTTAGACTTCTCTGATGCTGATTTAAATCCTGTCCGAAGGAAACACAACAAAGCCTTGCACATCTCCGTTGATTGCAAGGGTACCACTTTGTCTCATGTGTTGGTGGATACTGGTTCTGCTCTGAATGTTCTGCCAAAGAGCGCTTTCGACCGACTTAATGTTGAAGGAGTGGTCTTGATGCCCAGCGATATAATTGTAAGAGCTTTTGACGGTTCTAAACGAACAGTGCTTGGAGAGCTCATCCTACCAGTTAAAGTCGGTTCCCAGACTTTTGACTCTATTTTCTTTGTCATGGACATTCTCCCAACTTATTCTTGCCTACTTGGACGCCCTTGGAAACATGGGGCAGGCGCTGTTACCTCTACCCTGCATTAGAAGCTGAAGTACCCAGTGAAGGGGAAGATTGTTACAGTATGCTGTGAGGAAGAATATATGGTAAGCCATCTGCAGTCATTCTGATACCTCGAAATGGAAGGTGAATTCAACGAAACTCCTTGTCAAGCTTTCGAAGCAATTCCATGAGTCATGCATGTTGACTCTCATGTCACTCCTGAAGTTACTAGAGTTCCACCAAAGATGGCCTCGCTGAAAGACGCCAAAGCTGCGGTTGAAGAAGGAGGTTGTACTATTTGGGGTCATCTCCCCGATCTCCCATTCAAATTTGACAAGACTGGTTTAGGTTTCACTATCAAAGCCCAGAAGATGATACGCCACGAACGCGCCGGCAAGCTTCCTTTCCATATCAACAAGAGCGGAGTCCATGATATAGAAGACGAAGATGGCAACTTCAATATCAACAACTGGATCTTCCCAACTCTAGACTACGGACTCGGCAATTGGAGGACTGAAGACGTCATACCAATCTCCTTTACACAGGAGTAATTGCTGTTTTGTTTTCTCTTATGCTTTGCGTTTTTTTATTACGTCCAGACAATAAACTTAAAAGCCTAGTGCCTTTCCCAGGGCATCATGACTCGTTTGTGAGGGTTATTATTTGTCATTTGCATGTTTCCATTCAATAAAATCATTGGACTTTTGCATTCAAATACTTTACTCTTTCCTTTCTTTTACTTTGTTACCCCTTCAAAAAGATATGTGTTCTTACACATACCCACATGGTACATTGCAGATTCACTCTGAATCTCATCGATAACAGCTTTGCTATTGCTAAATATGACTTCGATAATCCAATCTACCAAGCCGAAGACGGAGGTGAGGAAGATTGTGAAGTGCCAGAAGAACTTGTCAGACTTCTACAGCAGGAAGAACAGGTTATACAGCCACACGAAGAGCCAGCCGAGGTTGTGAATCTGGGTACTGACGAAGAAAGAAAAGAAATCAAGATAGGAACGGGTCTTGGGAATAGTGTCAAGAAGAGATTGGTCTAGATGCTACAAGACTATATCGAGGTTTTTGCTTGGTCTTACGAAGACATGCCAGGTCTAAACATTGACATTGTGGTACACCAATTACCGACGAAAGAAGGTTTTCTCCCCATAAAGCAGAAAGTCGGTCGTATGCGTCCTGAGATGTTAGAGACAATCAAAGCCGAAGTTATGAAATAGTTCAATGTTGATTTCTTAGCCGTTACTTCTTATCCACAGTGGGTTGCGAACGTGGTAAACGTACCTAAGAAGGATGGTAAAGTGGGGAAGTGTGTGGACTACCGAGATCTGAACAGAGCAAGTCCGAAAGACGATTTTCCACTTCCTCATATTGATATACTGGTTGAAAACAATGCTCAACACAAGGTTTTCTCCTTCCTGGATGGTTTCTCCGATTACAATCAGATCAAAATGGCTCCCGAAGACATGGAAAAGACTACTTTCGTTACACAGTAGGGCATATTTTATTACAAAGTCATGCCATTCGGATTGAAGAACGCTGGAGCCACATATCAACGTGCCATGGTGGCTTTGTTTCATGACATGATTCATCACGAGATAGAGGTCTACGTCGACGACATGATAGCTTGGTCACAAACTGAAGAAGGGCATCTCGATCATTTACGAAAGCTATTTGATAGACTGAAGAAATACAGACTAAGACTTAATCCCAACAAATGCACCTTTGGAGTCAGGTCCGATAAACTCCTGGGATTTGTTGTCAGCGGTAAAGGTATTGAGGTTGACCCTGCCAAGGTTAAAGCTATTCAAGAAATGCCAGCTCCCCGTACCGAGAAAGAAGTCAGAGGCTTCTTTGGATGACTAAACTACATTGCCAGATTCATTGCACATCTAACTGCTACTTGTGATCCAATATTTAAGTTACTGAAGAAAGATCAAGTAGTGGAGTGGAACGACGATTGCCAAACAGCTTTTGACAAAATCAAGGAGTACCTACAGAATCCTCCTATCCTGATGCCGCCTGCCAAAGGAATACCTCTTATCCTATACTTGATAGTATTAGAGAAATTAATGGGGTGTGTGTTGGGGCAACATGACGAGTCTATTCGAATAGAGTATGCAATGTGCTACCTTAGCAAAAGGTTTACCGACTGTGAAACAAGATACTCGCAGCTCGAGAAAACTTGCAGCGCTTTGGCTTGGGCTTCTCGTCGACTAAGACAGTATATATTGACTCACACCACCTTATTGATCTCCAAGATGGATCCGATAAAATACATATTCGAGAAACCTGCTCTCTCTGGAAGAATAGCAAGATGGAAAATAATCTTGACCGAATACGATATCCAGTATACTACTCAGAAAGCGATCAAAGGAAGTGTAGTAGACGATCATTTGGCTCATCAAGCCATAGATGACTTTCAGTCTATACAGTTCGAGTTTCCAGACGAAGATGTTTTGTTAGTTACTGATTGCGAAGAACCAGGACCAAACGAAGGACCTGAACCAGGATCCGGATGGACCATGGTCTTTGATGGAGCCTCAAACGCACTTGGCAATGGCATTGGTGCCATCATTATGTCTCCTACAGGAGGACACACGACTTTCACCGCCAGACTATGTTTCGACTGCACTAATAACATGGCCAAATACGAAGCGTGCATCATGGATATTAAAGCTTCTATTGACCTAAGAATCAAATTCCTGCAGGTATATGGAGACTCAGCTTTAGTGATCGGTCAGGTTAAAGGAGAGTGGGATATGAAGCATCCGAATCTCATTCCATATCGAGAGCATGTTTTAAGTCTGATCCCTTACTTCGAAGAAATCAATTGCGATCACATTCCACGAGAAGAGAATTAGTTGGTAAACGCATTAGCTACCATGTCGTCTATGTTCAAAGTTAGATGGGACAACGAAGCTCACCAAATCATCATCGAAAAGTTTGATGAACCAACATATTGTTGTGAACTTAATACAGAAGAGAAACCTTGGTTCTACGATGTGAAGAGGTATCTTGAGACTCAAGAATATCCTGCAGGGGCATCTGTCAATGACAAGAAGTTCTTAAGAAGGTTCGCATCCAAATTCTTCCTCAGCAACGACATCTTATACAAGCGCAATCACGACTTGTGTTTACTCCGCTGTGTAGACCAGAAAACAGCAGAACAAATCATGGAAGAATTACATGAAGGCGCATTCGGTACCCATTCCAATGGACATACGATGGATAAAAAGATTCTAAGAGAAGGTTACTATTGATCCACCGTGGAAGCTGATTGCTACCACTATGCTCGGTCTTGTCACAAATGTCAGATATACGCAGACAAAGTGCATGTGCCTCCAGTAACACTAAATGTTTTGACCGCTCCGTGGCCTTTCACAATGTGGGGAATTGACATGATTGGGGAAATCAAGCCCACCGCTTCCAATGGACATCGTTTCATCCTCGTTGCAATTGACTACTTTACCAAGTGGGTAGAAGCAGCCTCATTCGCATTCGTTACCAAGAATGTCGTGGCTCGATTCATCAAGCATAATCTTATTTGTCGGTACGGCGTCCCCGAAAGGATCATCACAGACAATGGTACCAACCTCAACAACAAAATGGTCATCGAACTCTGCACGTAGTTCAAGATTAAACATCACAACTCCTCCCCATGTCGGGAAAAAATGAACGGCGTAGTGGAAGCTGCCAATAAGAACCTCAAGAAGATCATACAAAAGATGACAGTGACTTACAAAGATTAGCATGAGATGTTGTCATTTTCTCTCCACGGTTATCGCACCACAGTGTGAACGTCTATAGGGGCAACCCCATTTCTCTCTCGTATATGGTATGGAAGTAGTCCTGCCAATCGAGGTTCAGATACCCTCAACTAGAGTCCTCCAGGATGCAGAATTGGGCGAAGACAAATAGGTCCAGATTCGACTTGACCAGATCAACTTGATCGACGAAAAACGGCACGCATCCATCTGCCATGGACAGATCTATCAGAAGCGAATGATCAGAGTATTCAACAAGAAGGTCAAGCACCGAGTCTACCAAGTCGGTGATCTAGTAGTCAAGCGCATCATCCTTCCACAAGGTGATCCCAGGGGAAAGTGGACTCCCACATATGAGGGACCATTTGTAGTCAAAACAGTATTTTCTAGCGGAGCTATGATACTTAGGACCATAGATGGAGAAGACTTCTCGCACCCTGTGAACGCAGACATAGTCAAAAAATCCTGGTGAACCAAAAAGGTTCAAAAAAAATTTAAGGATATATTTACAAAAATGTACACCCGGCAAGTCGAAAACCTGCAAATGGGGCTTGGGCAAAAAAGGGTATCCCGGTAGACTGAAAACCCGAAAGGGCGGTCTAGGAAAAAATTAGGGATTTAAGCGCACGACTATGTCTCGTCCATATCACTTACTTACAGACTACACTACTATCAATATTCAAACGACACAAATCAATTCAATCACTTTCTTCTGACAACAAGGAGATGAGATAGTCGAAAATATATGAGCAATAGCATGGCTGAAACTCGACAAGATTGTTTTCGCATAGCTTTTTACTATTTTTACAATTTCCTCTTACTAGGATATTCGTCTTTTGTATACAAACTGTCTGAATGTAGGCCACTTTTCAAAATTAATGCAAACTCCTCGTTTACAGTGCTAATTTTATTATTGTTTGCATAAAGTCCAATGTTTGCTTTGAATGATTATATGCATCTGACAATAAACATCTGATTCACAAACATATGAAAAGTGAACAGAAATAGTAATTACTACAGCCTCTAGGAATTGAGATGACGACCAAAGTCACCCATACACCCCTATAGAGTCACTTTCATAAACAGTACATCCGCAGGACCATCAATCCCCACAGAAACATTGCTTTCCCTATGAAGACAAATCCTCTTAAACGAAGAATTACGATCTACTCCTTAACAGTATTCCAATACTTCAAACATCATCACGTTAGTCCCCGAGCAGTGATCCTATCAACATCATCACGTTAGTCACCGAGCAGTGATCCTATCAACATCATCACGTTAGTCACCGAGCAGTGATCCTATCAACATCATCATGTTAGTCCCCGAGCAGTGATCCTATCAACATCATCATGTTAGTCGCCGAGCAGTGATCCTATCAACATCATCACGTTAGTCCCCGAGTAGTGATCCTATCAACATCATCACGTTAGTCCCCGAGCAGTGATCCTATCAACCTACCTACATCCTCAAGCCATCACATTACATTGGTCCCCGAGCAGTAACACAACAACCGATTACCTCAGTCTCCAAGGAGTAACGAGTTATTTCACGTCATCCCCAACAAGGTCTATGCACAAGATCCCCAGCCGAGTATCCCTCGATCATTACTATTCTTCCAACAACATTAATATCCAGACTCGAGATTTGGTCAGATAGTGCATCGGAGGAATCTGAAGCGTCTCTTTTTCTCTCCAGTCAGGGTTTTCAACGACCCTATCCCAAAGCGAACATCAAAAATCTCCAGCAGAACGTTCCTATCTTCTTCAAGATGGATATGTTTTGAAATACTACAACATCTACATTCATGCATAACATTTTCATGCATCATAATCTGCATAGGACTAACCATATCCTGTCAAGGTTTTATCTCCCCAGCAGGTAAAAGTTATTTTCCAAACAGAAGGTCAAAGATTAATACCCGAAATAAGACGGGAGAACTATCTAAACGACCATACAAATTATTTCCAGGCAACAGATCATGGATTAACACCCGAAAAAAGACGGGAAAACTATTTGCATCCTACCAAGTATTCACCTCAGAAATGGCCAAGACAAAGGTTTATTCTGACTCTCTCTTACTATCAAGCTCCCCGGATGGCATCTTTAAGCCCATCTCCGACTACATATATTCATTACCCTGGATGGCATCTTTAAGCCCATCTCCGATATTTCTCTCATCCAAAAGATGAACGCAGAGTCTGGCATACAACTCACTCCCTAGCATCCGCTTCTCCAAATGGCATCTATAAGCCCATTCCATACAACAGCGAGTGCAAATTTTCAGGTGTACTCGAGTGTTCAATCATCTTTTACCTTTAGGTCACGAAAGGCAAGCATACCAATCTAACCCTTTTGGTACAAGAAGATTGAACAGGGGCAACTATTATACCCCAAAATTTTCCCGCCCACTTCTCAAGACAATCCACATCTCAATTCACAAGGATTACACAAGGGTTGACTAGACAAACTCTCTCCTAAGCAATCAATCCAAGTAATGGTTTTGCTATTCTCAAGTCAAGATGGATTTATAATACTTCAAGTGGTCATCATACCTCATCCTATGTTCCAAGGGATCACTATGTCAAGTTTCAAGTCTCACAAGTCAAATTTGCTCATCCGATTGCTCAGATGGTTAAAAATCAGTTGTATTGGACAAAAAGTCAACTATGGTCAATATATGGTCAAACTTCATAATTTTTGGTCAACATCAATATTTTGAAGTAATATTCATCATTTGATCAAGAGTTGATCATGATTCATCAAGAAAATCCAAGATCTGATCAAAAGTCAAAGTTTCCAAATTAGGGCTTCTCTAGACAAAAGTCAACAGAACTTTGACCAAGCATAACTTTCACATACTTCATCAGAAACTTCTCCATCAAAGCAAATTTTGAAGAGAATTCAATTCTCTACAAATTCATGTCTCACAAGCTTGGGCAGGAAATGCTTCATTTGGAAGTTATGGATCAAAACATTACAGGTCCTTCTAGAAAAGTCAACAAAAGTCATCTTTTTGCAAAGAAGTGTTCATGAGCATGGAAACTTCAATGAAGATGAAACCAAAAAGGCTGTTTATAAGACATCTTGAGTTTTTTAAAAAGTCCAAGAACACCCAAAAATGTTGAAAATTGAGTAAGATACAAATTGTGCAAGTTGAGCATTTTTGAGGAAGTGCATGAAGGAAAATACCTAGCAAAAGCAAATATTTTTCAAATGGGCCTAACATTTTATGATTCAAACTTGATTATGAGATTATCCATGACTTCCATGCTGCATGCCACGCCTTCTATCCTTTTATTTATTTATATTTGAATTAAATGGTTTAAATTCAAATTTAATTAAATAAAATCCAAAAATAAAAGATAAGGCAAGTTGGGCTTGATATCTGCATGGCTTGGGGTCCAAGATAGCTCATTACAAGCTGGTCAATTTCGTGCAAGAAGATTGAGGAAGAGATTGAGCAAATTTGGAAAGATTTCATGCAAATTTCCAATCAAATATTCTCCATTTAAAGAAAATATTTTTTCTTAAAGCCTTGACCTGTTCCACTCTCCTATATATACCTAGCATTCTTACAAGACAAAGAGGACTTTTTGGACAGCCTCTTACACGTATAGCCAGCCTCTCACAAACCCTAAAAACCTCTCAAATTTTGCAAGAAAGTTGCAAACTCGGATTCCAATTTCCAGCCGATTTCAAGTGCTTCCAAGCACATAAACGTGTTCCTGAGGTATTATAGGGTAGGTATATGTCCAGAACCATGGCCATAACACGTTGAATCATTCCATACATATACTTTCGTTTGCATATTTTTCATGAATTTGAATTCTGCTTTTTATTGTGTTTTAATCGAAACTAACAATTCTAGCGTGTTCCCGAGGTTCATTAGAGCAAGTTAGACTGATCGTAGTAAGCTTTTTATGGCTTAATCATGAGACACCATTGTTAGGGCTCATGAACTGTGAAGTTTCATATCCATGGTTACAGTCCGTTTTAGAGCAAGATAATGCCCCTATTAGATTCGTAGCATCCTGATTTGTGTATCTGGGTTGTTTTGGTTTGCATTTTCATTGATTTTTTGCAGGTTGATGATTGGCACGACCGAAGAAGACGCCTGGAGCTTTGCTCTGGTGCTTCTGACTCATGGGCCAACAACACTTGCATATTTATGAGTCCAGTAGTATGAATGGATGTATCACCGTCCCAGCCGTTCACCTTGCGCGCACTATGTCATTCTCTCTATCAGGTCGTGGGTTCAAACCCCACCTTTTGCCTTTTATTTTCACTATTTGCTTTGCAAGTTTCCAGATCTCCAGAAGTAATGCCTCCAGAAGCTCCAGCTTTTGGGTCCTCTCCAGCACCAGAAGCTCCAACTTCTGGGACTCCCCAGTACCAGAAGCTCCAGCTTCTGTGTCCCCCAGCGCCAGAATCCTCCAGAAGCTCCACCTTCTGGATGGCCCCAGATGAGAAGTCGGAGCTTCTGGACGTCCCAGAGCCAGAGTCTCCAGAGGCTCCAGCTTCTGGACCCTTTCCAACACCAGAACCCCCAGAAGCTCCAGCTTCTGGGCACCTCCAGCACCAGAACCCCTAGAAGCTCCAACTTCTGGACACCTCCAGCAACAGAAGCTCCAGCTTCTGGGATAGCTTCTGCCAGAAGCTCGTTTTTCTGTTCTTTTCCATATTTTTATTTATTTTCTGCTTTTCTTTTTTTCTTAAAAAATAATTAATTAATTTAATTAGTAATTACGTTAATTAATTAGGTTAATTAGATAATTTCACAAATACCTTTCTTTTAACTAATTTAATTAATTTAATTTAGGTTAGTATTCACTAATTTTTTTAATTGATTAAAATCAATTAGAATTAGGTTGTTTTCACATAAACTCTAATTTTCAAAATACTAAAAATACTAGGATTAAGTTTTTTTTCACTTAAATCATTTTCCTTGTTATTTATTTTCTTGCATTTTAAATTCTAGAAAGGATGTTTAGGTTGCAAGTTTTATCATGTAATAGCGTAAATTTTATTTTCCGCATTTACTTTCCGCACCTTCTATTATGTATCTGCCCCAAAGCCATGTAATAGCGTAGGACCCCTTTACATTTCCGCAATTTACTTTCTACACCTATTAAATTGCTAGTAACTAGGCATGCATGGCAAGATTAAAATCAAAATAGATCACTAATCACAAGATAAATATCTGAAAACAATACATTCTTCTCACACATGCACCCCCTAGGGTATTCTATCTCGTTGCCTTATAAATGGTCAAGTCCCTCGAATGTAGGGGTATCTTAGCACGGTTGCCTACAATATATCATCACAGTCCCTTCGACTTAAAAGATCATAGTCCCTCGATGTTGCCTACGAATACATGATCTCGTCCCTCGATTGTTGCCTACGAAAAGTGATGATCGTCCGTACGAATGTGCTAGGATATCCCAACAAGTTTCCTTCTATGAACAACCGATGTCCCTTCAAATGTCCCTTTACATGCAACGAATAAATTTACCTGCCAACTAATGGTATGGATAGCTTTATTCTAAAGGAAAGCAAAATAACACGGAAACGACCGTTCTGAGTAGGTAATAAGTCTCTTTAGCTTGCTCAAATTAAAACATCCTTTTACACCTCACACTTTCTCAAAAATCTTTTCTAAAATACTTTGTATACATTCCAGCGTGAATCATTGCAAAGTTCTTTTCCAAAACAAAACATTTCAAAACACTTCGTATACATTCCAGCGTGAATCATTACGAAGTCAAAGCGAAATGACTTTTCAAAAATCTTTTTTCAAACACATACACAAACAACTAAAGTGAGCTAAAGCAATTAAGAGCCCGTAGATAACTACGGATGGAAATGGTGCCAACACATTCCCTTTTCATAACCAACTCCCTTACTTAGAATCTAACGAAGGTCTTTTCATGTTCTTTTCGCCTGCCCTTAATTGGATAAAAGAAAAGTCGGTGGCGACTCTTGCTATCCGCAACATTTGCGATCAAACGCAAAACAAACAAGTTCGTTCTTCCACCGTGTTACAATAGCAAATGGATCGGAAACAAGTCTCTAAAAGAGGCTTATCTCGAGGTTTTCGCACAAGAATCATGTCCCTTGATGAGCGTGGATCAAGTCAGGGTGGATAGATGGCTGGTGGAGTTGGAATTTCAAATATTTTCTGGTAAACACAACTGAGATTGACATAGTTGTTTTGGATGAGTTCCAAGACTCAATTTTAGATGTAAAAGTTAAGCTTGAGCAACCGAACAAGTTCATGAAGATAAAGAAAAAGGAGGGTGAATTTTCTATCAAGTCTTGTGTGGATGTGTACAGGTTCAGTAGCTGGCTCAAGGAATTCATAGAAAGTGTCTGCGAGGCCTTGAAATTCCTTTGGAATATGCAAGTTACATCTAATGTTAAATTGTTCGGGTAGTGGTTTTATTTATAGGCTTTCTACTAGGGAAAAGTTGGAGAAACTCGGTATAGTTGAAAATGTTAGGGAAAGTGTTGCGCTTTTTGTTTTAGGGAGGAAGAAACTAAAAGCCATTTGTTCGACTCTTGTGTTATCACTAGAAGGATTTGGGACAAGGTGGGTGATTGGCTTGGCATTTCGTCGAGCTTGTCGAACGAGGATTTGAGAACCTTTCTTTTCAACTTTGAAAAGGTTAAGGGTAGAGAGGAAAAGCTAACAATTGGGATAATGTGACTAGCTACAGTTCAGAATTCGTGGATCTACTACAACGATATCATGTTCAATAACAAGCTATTCAGCTTCTCGAAATATATGTCTACTATAATTTTCTTGTCTTGGAAATAGATTAATCAACTACCTAACTAAGATTGGAAGATGCATATGCACTTCCAATCTTAACCTTTCTTTAAAAAAAATTTACACTATCAAAAACCCTTAATAGTAATTCACTAAATACATTTTACTACCCAATCACATTGTTCCATTATGCCAAGTGTCACTCAAAAATTTCAAATTTCCTTGGGTCTTTCCTTTATCTGGGTAAAGGAAAATTCTGTGTAATAACTTTTCATTTACACTACCATCACTCTCCATTTGTCACATTCGTTTCTCTCTCCAAAACCCCTACTCTCTCGTCTCCTTACCGCTGCCTCTTCTTCAACAGACAAACCCTATTATCATCACCTCTTTATCCTCCGAATCTACGACCTCCACCACCTCTAAAGGGTCTTGGAACGCGGAAGAGTAAAACTCAAAACTGAAACCGTGTATAGAAACACATAACTAATCTATGAGATTTAAATGAAACCCTAATAAATCATAAATCTAATAACTTTAAATCAAAAGCCCTAAATCTAATAACTTTAAACCTTGTGTTTAAAACAGTTTGGGTTTTGCGACGTGAATGCGAGTAAAGATGTCGTTCAATTTTCACCTTTCAATGTATATAATTTGTTATCTTGATCTTATAATTTGCATCTATGGCAGTTTATTTGAACCTTGCAGAAATTGTGGCTTCCTGGTTTTTAAAACGACATATATGAAATACACTGAAAAGCATCTTTGGTTCTTGAAGATGCAGTTTTCTGTAAGTAGCCTACTTCTCCATTGCTTTCATGTTAAAATCACATTAGCTCAATTTTCCCCTTTTCAAGATAACTTACAGCTTATTATATAAAAACAAATTAATTGTGTTTTATTATTTGTTATAGAAATAAAATAACTTGTGCATTAACACTTAATTACGTTAAGTGTTTATGCTATAAGCATTTCAATAAGCCTCTTACCCAAACAATGCCTAGAAAGATTTAACATAAGATGCTCATTTCGTCAGACTAACCTTACCTTCCCATTAAAGAGCTACGGCCTAAATAATTTTGATGGAGGTTAAACGAAGGAAGCTGTTATTTGTACTCTACCTAATGAGAGATCCATTTTCAGCATATATACTAGGTACCAATGATTCCATATTCTGCTCATGTTTTATCTTTTTTTACTTCCATTTATGATTTACGCAACACATTTTTAAAAAATATAATGTTTCTATTTTTTATAGATGGATGAAGATGAAAACTATATTCACAAACTTTCATCTCTACTTTAAACTCTTCAGGTATTCAACTGTACCGAAATCTGTTTCGTGGTGCAATTGCTATAGCAGTTCAAAGTGACAAGAAAAGCATTATGAATAGCAAACATGAAACTTATGTTGCAGCAAATTAATAACATTGTTTCTACTATGCTAATGACTTCACAATGATTCATGACAGTGTTTCTACAATGATTTTGCAATGTTGCATGAGTTAATAACAGTGTTTCTACAATGACTCTCCTATGCTAATGACTTCACAACTCACTACCTATTTCAAATGTCGGCTATTCAGATTTATGATTCAAATTTAGCATACACATTAGTTATTTCAAAATAGCTATAGATATTACACATTATCACAATGCTGCTAACACAGTTCAGTTTTACTTGGCCGCAGGTATGAAAAAAAGAGACGTAGTTGGCATTTTGGAAGAATACTCATCCTCTTAATTAATGTGTAGTAACCATGAAAAAACAAGGATATTCCTGCTTCCTGCTCTCAGTTCTATGACATTGAAGTTAATATAGAAGGAAGAAGCCATTATTGAGTACCTATGGTTGAGTCAGCAACATTACTTCCAAATAAGAAGAAATGATTTGAAGTCTAATTGCCAGTTAATATTTCTACCATTATTTTTTTTACTATAAATAGCAGTTGCAAATCGTGAAGTTAAAATCTCATAATTACAATTTTACTATAAATAGGAATCAAATATTTTTTTAATACAAACTCTTGATTTCAAAACTACGTCAGAGACATAAATTGCGTTAAGACAATAAGCTGATTTTCATGTCAAAATAAAACACATGTGTAAGATCAATTAATGGATAAATCAAATTTTAAAAAATTCAATAGCATCATATGATATCACCTTCTCTACCAACTGAAGGCTTGGAAAAACACTTAGAAGAGGGGGTTGAATAAGTTTTTCTTCTTTTTAATTCTTTTACCCAAACAACAATCCTAAATACTCAAGGATTTTTATCATGGTTCATTTGAAACTCAAACTACTCCAGTCCACCCGTCAAGGTGATTTCGCCCCTCTCAACGAAAACTTAATCCACTATAATCAAATGATTACATTGCACAACCAACTGTTGTGACTAACTTCCTCTAAGACTCGCTAGTCCTAGCCCTCTTTAGAATTCTGACCCAACTGGTCTCTCAAGGAACAACTATGCACAAGCCAACTGCAAGTGACTAACACCACTAAGACTCAACTAGTCATAGCCCTATCGAGAATACGGACCCAACTGGTCTCTCAAGGAACAACTATCAAATGAATGATTTCTGACTGACTGTGTACAATATTGCTTCTGAAATATTTGACTGTGTACAATATTTCTCCCCCTTTTTGTCATAATAAAAAATGCATAAGTTTAAAAAATACTAAATAGTAAGCCAAAATACTTATATCATTAATGAAATAATACGAGGATAGAAGATTGTCAAAAAAAGACAGAAACTACAAAATATTAAGAACTTAAAAACAAAAAAGATGCATTCATATTTGTTTTAAAGAGACATAAGTTCTAGGTTGGGCGTGCAACTAAGGAAAGCAGAAGATTCTTGATCTCAGCAACAGATTATTCTTGCTTCTACATACACATTTTGATTTCCTGATTGGTTTCATCTTGCTTGTCCAAACGTGGTCTGACAACTTCATTTTCTTGCTTTAGCTCCTTAGAGTTTCCAAGACAACAGAAGTAGAATCAACATCTTTTGTTGAGACAGTCTTAGAGGTTGAAGCAGTATTTCTGGGGCAGAAGGCGTTTGAGAACAAGGTGTAAAGGTCAACCATTAGAGTCAACACTTTCTTCCTAACTTCTCTTGGATGAAACTCAGAGGTTTGTATAACACAAGAGCTCCAGAATTTGGGTTAGCAACTTCTTGTTCTGAGGTTTCATCATCAGAGATTTCCATATAATCAGTAGTGGTTTCCACGGAGCATTGTCCAATTGTAGTAGTGGCTTCTCATTCGAAATGCTGAAGACAGCCTTTTTCACCCCATTCAGACACTCAACAAGTTTCTCATAAGTATGAGATAAGAACATTTCCTTGATTGTTAGGGATTCAACAATGAATCTCCTTCTAAAGGTGTCCCACAAGTCAGAGGATGCAGAGGGACTCAGATTATTTGCCAAGTCATCCTTCAGCAGTTCCATCCGATTCAGCATCTTTTTTTCAAATTTTTGCAAACGTAAGTTAACATTTGAATGCACATTGGATTTTGTGGGTAGGGAATAAAGATTTACGCGTGTCCTCAAAAATTTTAAGGAATCAGAAATTTCTAGATATGGAAGTCTGGTAGTTTGAACAATTTCTAGGGAGTTTGGTTCTAGAAGTTCTGGTGAGTGAGGTGATGAGGAATTTTCTGGATAGTGTGGAGGTGGAAGTTTTGTAGTTGTGGTTTGTTCTGGAGTGGGGGTTTGTTCTGGAATGGGAGTTTGTGGTAGTTCAGATGATGAAGTGGGTGAAAGTTCTGAGGTAGTTGTTGGTTGTTCAGAAGTGTTTGTGGGTTGAAGTTTTGTTGTGGTGGTTGTTTGTTGAAAGGTGGTAGTCTGTGGAAGTTCTGCTGGGATTGAAATAGTATGCATGAGGTGTGGTGGATTTTTGGTGACAGAGAAGATGTTTGTGTGTAAGATTGGACTGGGGAATTATGTTTGCAAAGGAACATTTATTCCTAGTAATATCCATGATGGAACATCTGAGTTCTATTCGCCAGTTTCTGGGTGAGAAACAAGAGGCTCAGAGGATGACGTGTTTGGATTAATTTTGAGGGGAGCAGAAACAGGGGTATCCTGTTGTGTTGTTTGTGGAGTAGTGACTGGAATGGTTTGTGTTGAGGTGGATGAGGGTGGAAGTACTGTACTAAGAGTTTCAAAATTTTCTATATAAGAAAGGACTTGATCTATGTGAGGGTTGGTTTCCAGAGTTTCTAATGGGACAGTCAGGTCAATATCTACATCTATGGTTTCTATTGTTTATTGAGTAGTGTGTGGCGTTGGGGGAACAGTAGTTAAAGGTTGTGCAGCAGATGTTAAAATACTAGCAGAAGTAGAAATAGAAAGAGATGTAGAAGTTCTACCTGAACCTTGTTGTTGCTTCTTCTTCTGCGATTTTGGAGGTCTAGCAGAAGTTCCTTCACCATCAGCCTTCCTCTTCTTAACCTTCCTCATTATACTAGAAGATTTTCTTCCTTGCAGCCAACGATCAACAGAAATTCCCTTTTTCTTGCAACTTCTGATGTATTCCTTGATTGTTGCAGAATGTTCTTCAGAGTTGAAACAAGGAGCTAGAGGATTCTTCCTTGTCTTCACATCCAGCCAGACATAGGGAGTAGGTTTCACCAGAAGTTCTAGAATGATTTTCCTCTTCAACAAATTTTTTTCCCGTCAGGGCCTTTCCACATACAGGTTCTGACTCCTTTAGGAGATTGGTTTCATCCAAGAAAGCTATCAAGTCATTCTCAGTTAGAATGTCTGATATCAATCTTGACAGAGGAATTCAATTCCTCTTAGCCTTTGGATTTCTGGTTCTGGAAGCTTCACTTGTCTCTTTTACATGAGTCCGGAGGTGGCGAAATAGAAGATACGCCAAATCAACCTTGATGTTCTTTCCAATGCAGTACAACAGATATTGCTGATCCAGATTGATATAATATGGTGAACTGGTCTCTTTACGATGATAAATGCAACTATGGAAAATATTTGCCCAGATTTTGTAGACATCTTTTAAATCTTTGATTTTTGTTGAAGCTTCTCCAGAGGTAAAGATTTCCTCATAAGCTATGGCCATATCAAAACGATCTTCTGGAACTCCAATTTCTCCATCTCCTTGAAGACCCAACAGTTCTTAATCAGATTCTCTGTAATGGAGATTTCCTTGGCCATTATAAAAGAAAGAACAACAGTTGGAGTACAAACAACATGAAGCCAGAATTCCTTGACTAAAGGAGGAAAGACAGGACCATTGAGACGATCAAAAAATTGATTCCATCCTTGAAACTCCACAGCAGGAAACATATTAAACCCATTGTCGCGAATGCTCTTCAAATCAATTATCATCTCACAAAGAACGTCCAGATTGTCAGTTGGAATCAGTGTAGTTCTTTCTGGGTTAGTTTGAGCAGTGTTTGTAGAAACAATGGTTTTTGGGTTGGAGGTTGAAGATGAAGACATTTTCAAAAATTGGGGTTTAGGGTTTTTGAAGAGAGAAAAGAATAAGCAGAAATGCATAAAAGGGTTTTGGAAAGTGAAAAATGACAAATGAATTTTGAAAGAGTTTATAAAGAAGTTACACATGCAAATGAATGGTTAAAAGAAATGATTAAGAAAATTAAAATCAAATTTAATCATCACACGCATTAATGACTTTTGACAGATGGAGGGATTGCTTGAGATTTGAAGAGATTGAACAGTTACCTAGGAGTTGCATGTCAATATCTAGCACGTGTGTGGGTAACCTAGCAGAAGTTTTGGAACACGTGTTCAACTTTTGGCGTTACAGTTTTTTGATCTAATGAACTTCTGACCATACTTAGTAATGAAACGTTTTGAAGAGTTTCAGAACTTTTAGATATGGTTTCTAACTTAACTTCTCTTCTAACTTCTGAAGAGATGTTAACTAGAACATTAATATAAAACAGAAGTATTGTAACAAAAGATAGGGAGTCTTACACCCATACAGATGATAATCTTCTGGTTGACTTTTCATCCAGAGCTTCTACAAATGTTGGAACTTCTGAGTTGTACTTTTGTTTTGTTTCTTCAGAGGTTGGCAACTGAACTTCTGTTACATTTCCTATAGTTCCAGAGCCAATGGTTCTTTCCTTCTGGTTACCTCCAAGTTTAAGTTCTAGACTTTGGAACATAAACCTTCTTCCCTTCATATATCGCTAGCATCCAGAGTCCAGGTGCCAAGGTAGGTGTTTCAATGTCACCTTTAAGGATATCTGCAACATAGATTATTCTTTCTTTTGGTACCCATATCCTTCTAGGTCCTTTATGGTTAGTGTTTCTAAAGTTCTGTTTAAACTTTGGTTTAACATGAAAACTTTCATTATTGGGTGTGTATTTAATATCATGTGTGTGACCAAACTCAAAATGTTTGTGCAGTGGTTTATATGTGATAATCATTTGATCAACATATTTGGGTTGATATACTTCTTTCTCTCTGGGGGTTTCATATCCTATTCCCTTTCTGTTATTTCTACTAACTCCATAGATCATTGAAGCCATCTTGCTTCTATCTATGCTTTTAGCCAGAAACTTCTGAAAGTTATAGTCATATTCTTTTAAAATATATTTGGTACTTGAAGCACTATCTGAGTTAGAAAATTTTTGAGCATTTTGAAAATCATTTTTAAGTTTAATATTATTTTCTGTATGCTCAGAGTTTTCTGCCTTAAGTTGCTCAATTTCAGATACAAGATTCTTTCTGAGTTTCTTGTATTTGATTTTGAGTTGACTATAAGTTTCCAGAATTTCTGATAGACTATCTTCTAATTCAGTTCTAGTTAGATCAGAAAATACCTCTTATGTCTCAGATTCAGAAGTAGAGTCATCTGCTGTAGTTGCCATAAACGCTAGATTTGCATGTTCATCTTCTGAATCAGATTCAACTTCAGAAGATTCTGAATCATCCCAGGTGGCCATCATACCTCTCTTTTTCTCAAATCTTATTTTTGGTTTTTCTCTTTGTAGCTTGGGGCATTCAGTCTTGAAATGTCCAGGTTCTTTGCACTCATAGCATGTGATGCTTCTTTTGATGGACTCCTTGTGTCCTAAAGATTCTCCTTTATCTTCAGATCTTCTGCGGTTCCTGAATTTCTTTTTCCTATATTTCCACATTTTATTTATCCTTCTGGAGAGCATTGAAAGTTCATCTTTTTCAGACTCTGAATCTTCAGAGCTTCCTTCTTTATCCTGAAAATCATTAACATCACATTTTTTAGTAGATTTTAATGCAACTAACTTACCTTTCCTCTGGGGTTCAAGTTCATCAAGCTCAATCTCATGACTCCTCAGAGCACTAATGAGTTATTCTAAGGAGATTGCATTTAGATCCTTTGAGACTTTGAACGCTGTCACCATAGATGCCCATCTTCTGGGTAAGCTCCTAATAATTTTAAAGCCTTGGTGTATCCTTTATCCAACATTCTTAGACCAACAATTAAGGTTTGAGACCTTGAGAAAATTGCTTCAATAGATTCATTTACTTCCATCTTAAATGCCTCATAATTCTGGATAAGCACCAGAGCTTTGATCTCCTTAACTTGAGCATTCCCTTCTATCCCAAAGATCAGGATCATAACCCGAAATAAAACTTTCCAGTCTATCCTTCCAATATGCAAAATCTTCTCCATCAAACATTGGATATTTAGTGTTGTTGTTATCTGTTGCCATTGTGTGTTTTTCTTCTGGATCTTTATCTGACACTGTTAAGTGTTTGCACCCAGAACCAGGAGCTCTGATGCCAATTGAAGGCTTGGAAAACCACTTAGAAGGTGGGGGGGGGGGGTTGAATAAGTTTTT
The DNA here is from genome assembly GCA_021764765.1 of Vicia sativa. Lineage (NCBI taxonomy): Eukaryota > Viridiplantae > Streptophyta > Magnoliopsida > Fabales > Fabaceae > Vicia > Vicia sativa. The sequence continues at coordinate 101,563,100 of CM038796.1, read as the reverse complement.
CTTCTTTTTAATTCTTTTACCCAAACAACAATACTAAATACTCAAGGATTTTTATCTTGGTTCGTTTGAAACTCAAACTACTCCAGTCCACCTGTCAAGGTGATTTCGCCTCTCTCAACGAGGACTTAATCCACTATAATCAAATGATTACACTGCACAAACAACTGTTGTGACGAACTTCCTCTAAGACTCACTAGTCCTATCCCTCTTGAGAATTCTGACCCAACTGGTCTCTCAAGGAACAACTATGCACAAGCCAACTACAAGTGACTAACACCTCTAAGACTCAACTAGTCCTAGCCCTCTCGAGAATACTGACTCAACTGGTCTCTCAAGGAACAACTATCAAATGAATGATTTCTGACTGACTGTGTACAATATTGCTTCTAAAAATCTTTTCTTCACAAGGTGAAGTTTACACAAAATATTTAGCTCAAAGGTTTAGTAAACTGATTACAAGAATGACTCTTTATTTTTGGCAGCGTAACTTAAGATAATATTATAAGTTCTTATGAGTTGTTATTGAGTGTTATTTGCTCCTTTGAATTTGAATGTTTTATATAGTGCTTCCAGAAAGTTTCTGTTGCATGGTAGCGTGTCTTGGTAACTGGAAAATGTAATTATGACTTGTTTAGCTTCACGTAATTTGTTTGCTAAATGATCCTTGAAAGTTGAACCACTCAAGTATTTTGTCTTCTTCGCTCAGTAGGTTAACGTTACTGTGGCAGGTTTTGTCTTTTAGAAGATGACGTACATATAGATAATGATCATCTGTAAGCCTTGTTAGAACATCTTCTTATCAGAACATTCTGTTGGTTCTTTCTATCAAAATTGTGCTTGTATGCTTCTATCAGAAGTTTACATATGGTGCTTCTATCAGAGGTTTGCGCTTGCATGCTTCTATCAGAGGTTTGCGCTTGCATGCTTCTATCAGAAGTTGTATTTCAATCTTCACTCAGAAGCTTTCTTTACAGCGTGCATGTTCCAGAAGTTGTTCCTTAGAACTTCTACATTAATCTTCTTCATCATAGTGTAACGTTCCATTTTAAGCACTTGAGTTAGAATATCTTCTGAATCTAAACATATGCATGCCAGAGTCTCATATTCATCAGAGGATCATAACTTTTATACAAAATTTATTATACTTGTTATCATCAAAACTTTAATATATTATTAGAAACAAACTTTGTTCTAACACCAACAATTACCATCGATCTAAACTATTAAAAAAATGTTATTGAAATTAAATTCTCATTTCCTTATACAAAAAGAAAAAGTGGAATATACTTATTTACAGTATAATGTTATAAAGATGTATTAGCAATTAGTGTCAGAATTGAGGTTGCTCTAACTTGGAAGGAATTAGGAAATAGGAAAACAATTCCTTTATTTTTACAAAATATTATTTTTCGATTGCAAAGATAGAAAAAACTTTAATGATTGAAGATTTGAATGAATAATACACCCAAAAACTGTACACAACGATTTATTCATATTCTCAGCCACAATCTCAGCCAAGTCACTTTCTAAAATTTCAAAATGGCAAATATATATCTAATTACTTTCCAAAAAAATTGATTAAAAAGTTGTAAAATCTTATAAAGATAATTTATTTATTGACTTATTTTTTTTCAAAAGATTTAAAAAGTGATGTTGTATTAAAATTATAGTATAAAGTAAGATATTTTTCTTTTGTAAAAGTGATGTATAATTTGGAATGGAGAAGTATTTCTTAATTTCTACTATTATTTAATATATGTGAATTTGTCAAAAATGATTTATTAATAAAAAATTAAGTAATTAATAAATTATAAATAAAGACGGCAATTTTTTTTAAACAAATATTGGGCCTATATAAATAATTTATGTTTTTCTAAAATAGCAAAATTTTTTATTTTTTATTATATGATTTACTTTAAAAATTAATTGTTATTTCATTTTTTGTTTTTAACTTTAGTTTTTTTATAGGTTTAAAAAGTGCTTTTATTGAATAGTTTGTAACACAGTTTTTCTTATATATTAGTAATTGTTTATACTTTTATAATTTATTATATTCACTCGTGTGAATGTCTGGACAATTTTATTTAATAAAATTATTTTATTTGTGAGGGACCTACATGCTAAAAGAGATACAAGATGCTAAAGAGAATGATATTTATAAATTTTATTAATTTCTATGAATTTTATAACTCAAATTCACGAGTGATTATCATTATACTATCTTTTTTAATTAAATCAATAAAATATATGTAAATATTATAATTATTAATTGTATTTGTAAATATTTATGGTTATTATATTATATTTATTATATTAATGATTTGTTACATATTTATTTTTAAATATTTGCAGTTATTATGATTTTATAATAATAATTATATATCAACAACAATTAAATTTTATCGAATGATCTAAAATATAAATGAAATTATCCGTGCGGATGTACGGATCTTTTAATAGTGTTGTTAGAAGTTTCTCTATTTCTTGTAACTTTTTTATTTGAAATACTATGCCTTTATTGTGTATAAGAAAATAAGGGTGTTTATGTTGTAATCTCCGATTCAGATACCTATTGTAACCAATTTCGACTTTAATATATATCATTGCTAATTTAAAAAGTTACTAGAATATTATCAGAAAAAAATATTAAATAATTAAATAATCTTTTATTTTATCTCTTTTTTATTAAATTTAATTATACTTTTTAACAATTATAAATACTATAAAAATAACAATGCTAACATATGCTATAAAGGCGCATGTTAACAACTAAATAAAAAAATTCATCTTTAAATTATTACAAATATTTTAATTATTTTCATTATATTTTTTTTTAAAAAAAAATTCTTAATATATACCCTTAAAATACATGTTAGCAATATCCTAAAAATTAAGTCACATTAAGTTATTAATAATACAATAACAATAAAGGTTATATGAAAAATAACCATCAAGAGTGATATATCGTTAAACATTTCTAAAAAATAATATTTATATTTTATTTTTAATGTTTTAATATTTTAATAGATTTTAAAAAGTCAATTATAAATAGAAAATCTTATCTTACCATGACAATCCTCACACGAGGAGAAATATGATACATTATTTTTTGTAATAAGAAACTAAAATGATATATTAACTACTAAAAAGTTTTTTTAGTAAAAAAAATACTAAAAGAACTATAAAAACATAGTTACAACACAAATCTGAACAAAACGAATAATCTAAAACAAAGTCGGAAACTATAAAATACTAGTTTTAATATATTGTATTGGGTTTAATTTTCAATATTGGTAATCAAAAACAAATGATTGAAAATGAGATTTCAATCATCGATAAGTCTGAAGTTTAACCTTTTCATTAATAGAACTCAAAGATTGGCTAACATTGTGAAAAACCTTTTTATTCCTCGATTTCCAAATGCTCAACACTACTACTATCAAAATGATGTGGAAAACGGTAATGTCTGACTTAGACCAACCTCCCAACGTCACAAAATGATCATGATGATCCCGAATATGAACCTAAAAATTCGATGAGAAGCCTAACTAACAAGACATCAAAGGCCAAACAAAAATATTATATCAATCCTCTAAATTTCCATAATCTGCTGTACAGGACTGCTCCACAACTATAATAATTTGACGCTTAATCAAATTATCCTCCGCCGATAACCTATTAAGATATAACCACCAAGAATGAGAATCGTCGTATTGTTGAGGATCTCCCGACATCATCAAAAAATGGTAAGCACTGTTAATATTATACTGATTAGAAGAATGTAATCTCCACACCCAAGAATCAGCAACCTCGTCCTGCAAAACAAAAAAATCTAACAACTTAATCACTCCACAACCAACTCTTCCTCCCACACAAACAACCTCTTACGCCATCTCTAAGTCTCAATATTCGGCCCCACCCTAAAACAATCATCTTCTCTACAGATGCACCCTTATACTCAGATAGCTCATAAAGACTTCGGAATCTATTCATCAACACCCTCCCTCAAACCAAGGATCTCTCCAAAAAAAAGAATCTACCTCATTGCCTACATATCCTTCAATATTATCGATCAACCACCCACTTTCAATCAACCCATCCTCTTTTGTGATCCTATTCAAATTCGGCCACCAAACAGACCCTCCTTAAAACCCAAACCTCAACCATCCCTTCCTCACCATAGCGCTGAACTAAAACCATGTACCAAAGACTTCCTCTCTCTTCCGACACCTTCCAGTATCATTTTTCCAATAAAACATCATTAAACTCCGTCAATCTTCTCACCAAAAAATCCCAAATTCTCCTTTCACATACAAATAGTCTCCTAACTAATCCACGTTACTTTTCTACTATCATCCCTACCACCCCAAAAGAAAATATTAAATAAAAATTTAAAGGAAAAAATATAGATGAGAAAACCTTAAAGAAATGATGACTTGTCATGTTTCTACTTCTAACCATTAAATGACTAGGCTTTTTTTATATATAAGATTGCTTTTCGAAATTATAATTGTTTTATAATTATAAACTCATATTTTAATTTTATTTAATATTGTCTTTTTCTCGAGTTTATAATTTATTTATACTAGTCAACAAATTTGTTTTTAATTTTTAATCTTACTTATGTTATCCTAATTAAAAAAATTAATTAAAAAATATTCAAATGCTTCTCTTTTTTAATTTATAGTTTTTTTTATTTGAAATGTTTTAATTTAAAGAAATATTAATATTTTATTTTGAATGTTTTAATATTTAAATAGATTTTAAAAAAATTCAAATGTAAATAAAATACTTATCTTACCATGACAACCCTCACACGAAGAGAAAGTGTATACCAAACAAGACTAAGATTAAATATGATGGATTGTTATGTGAATTATTATATTTCTAATTCTAACAATTAAATGGACTAGGCTCTTTTTCTTTAGATTGATTTTCGAAATTTTAATTGTTTAATAATTTATAAACTCATATTTTGAAAACTTTATTTTATAATGTTAATTTTTTCTCGACTTTATAATTAATTTATACTAGTCAATAACATTTTTTTATAATTTTATATATATTTTTGTTTAATTTTACTTATGGTATATTAATTAAAAAATTAAATATAAATATTTACACAACAAATACAATTAACTAACCTCTTTTTTTTTTTAAAAACAAAATGCAATTAACTAACTTATGCACTATAAATTCTAAATTAATTTATTAATCATCTTTATAAAATCATTTGATAGATTATAAGATACACATTGTTATTACTTAATAAAGTCTTAGTTTCTTCATTGCTAAGTTAGCTGAACTTGAGGTACACCGTCTTAGGTCGTGTACTTACGTTGTTGGTTTTGATATGCTTTCTAATTGTGGAATAAATTGCCTAAAATATGTTTGTAAATATCTCTTTATATTTGGTGTCTAAGTCTGCATTGATTTTGTCCTTTTTGTACAATACGGGTCAAGATTGTTAGGGTAAGGAAAAAACAAACGAAGTTGTTAAGTTAATATAGTAAGCATATATGTTTATGATTAATATGTCATATATAACCATATTTGGTGAATTGAATATTCAAATTGTCAAACTTTTTTCTTACTTTCAAATAACACGTACTGTGCATGGTAATAGAAAAAACATGTTCAACTCAATGAACTGTTCTTTGTCAAAAAGGTATTCAATAACTTGTTTCTTTACATTCATGGATTAAAAGGAGGAAGGTTACAAGAAAGCCATGCGTGGAAGGAATGTTAGTTAATTAAAATAATAATTCACTGGTTTGATGCGTACGGGAAAATGGAAAACACTTATTTTATAGTATTTTTGAATACCAAAAAACAAATAAAGTAGATAAGAAATGAACAGAATAGAACATAATGAAATTAATTAACTAGAGTAAATCAAACATGTAATTTCAAAGACGGTCCTGAAACTTTTATAAGTGGGAGCATTATTTACAAGAGCATTTTGATTTTAAAGTTTCTATTTGTATATATATTAAATTATTTGTTTATCTAGGGTTTTTGCTATCGGAACTTAAAACTTGCATTTAAATATTAGTGTTAATGTCGAACATGAGAAACTCTAATTATTTTTCAAATTTTATTAGATAATTTGTTATTTTTTAAACAATAATCGCTATCAAAATTATAATAATGGATAGGGATGTCAGTTTGGACCTGTTAATGGGGATCCCCGCGGGGAACGCCCCGTTCGGGGCCCTAAAGATGGGGAATTTTCCCCCGTGGGGGCGGGGATGGGGAGAAAAATTTCCCCGAGAGCATTTCTGGGACGGGGACGGGGAATACACCCCCCGCCCCGCCTATTATTTTAATATAGTTAATTTAATATATATATTTTAGATTAGGTTTTTTAGTCATTTCCTTTATGTTTATTTATAAAAATAAATAAATAAATATTCATGTATTTATTAAGAGAGAGAAATGTCAATAAATGTCAAATACTAGTATTTTTTAATAACATAATAAATATGTGAATTCTTTGTGCTTTTTATTTTTATAGAAAATATAAACATTTTAAAAAAATAAAATATTAATGAATAAATGTAGGATCTATGGGGATCCCCGCGGGGAACGAGGATCCGCGGGGAACGGGGATGGGGATAGAAATTCCCCCGTGACGGAGATCGGGGACGGGGACGGGGAATAAATTTGATGGCGGGAAAAAAGATGGGGAAGTGTCCCCCCGGCCCTGCCCCGCCTCATTGACATCCCTAATAATGGAGGATGATATTATTTCCAAGAATGTAATTCCAAAATCACCATGTATTATGGAGGGATTGGAGGATCATATTCAACACAATCACCAATGCCCCAATGCCCCATGTTAGTAATAATAAGTATCCACGAATTAAAGACACTAATGAAGTATTGCCGTCGGAAGAATTCTCATACAAGTTCTTGTATGATTCCACATTTTATTAGTGTCCATGATAATATAAATCTTAATTAATATTGTTTATGACATGGACATATTAAAGAAAAAAGACAAATTGAAGAATTTGAAACTAAGCATATTCTATATAATGATGAGCAAGAAAAAACAACTACTATTAAATTTTTGCAAAGTTATTCTACCATAAATGGTTAGTTTAAGTTTAAGTTGGTTATAAATTTTTCATAGGGATGGAAATAAGGTAGGGAATGTTCGGAGAATATTTGCCCGCTCTCCGTTTTGTCTCCAAATGTATTTCTCATTTTCAACTTTGTCAAATATTATGATCAAGTGTTCAAAGATTATGGTCAATGATTGTGATTGAATAAAGTCATAATTTGTTGATTAAAGTAATCATGTGACAAAGAAATCATGTGAGAAAGAAATCTTGTGAGTCAAAGAAATCTTGTGAGTCCAAGAAATCATATGGTCCAGGAAATCATATGGTTAAAGAAATCATGTGGGTCAAAGTAATCATGTGGTTCAAAGATATCATTGTGTCAAAGAAAGCATGTGAGCACCCATGGTTTTGCACCCATGGTTCTGTGAATCTTCCATGGTTTTGTAAAGATAATCACTTATAAATAGAGGTGCATTTCTCATTTGTAACATACCACAAAATAACATTACAACATAGTAACTAAGAAGAAAAATAAGAGAGGAAAGAAAATATTGTATTCTCTTGTAAGGTTCTTTTAGTGAGTGTTCTCCTATTACAAGAGAGAGTGTAATTTGTTCTCTCCTTGTATTTAGAGAGAAGTGTTGTAATTTCTTCCACTCAGTTAAAATCTTTTCTACCAGTGCCTGTGGTTTTTCCCTTATTTGTTGAGGGTTTCCACGTAAATATTGTGTGTCAATTTCTACTTAATCTCTTATTTTAAGTTGTGTGATATTTATCTTGCTACTCTGGTATCCAACAGTGGTATCAAAGCTATTGGTGTCGGTCCCTATTTCCGTTGCGGCATACAGTTATTATTCACACGTGTGGTTGTATGTTTTTGTAGTGATTGTTAACGTATACTTGATTTATTCTAATGCGCGGTAAAAAAACAATAATACTCACATATACTGTGGTATTCACAGTGATATTGTGTAAACTTGTTAAGTAAAAAACATGGCAGCAAAATTTGAGATTGAGAAATTCAGCGGGAGTAATTTCTTCCTGTGGAAATTGAAGATGAAGGCAATCCTGAGAAAGGATAATTGCTTACCAGCAATTGAAAGTAGACCTGTAGATATAACTAATGAAAGGTGGAAAGAGATGGATGACAACGCTGTTGCCAATTTGCACTTAGCAATGACAGATTCAGTTTTGTCCAGTATTGCAGAAAAGAAAACTTCAAAGGAGATATAGGATACTCTAATTCAACTCTACGAGGTCAAGTCACTTCACAACCGAATTTTCTTAAAAAGGAGACTCTACACTCTTCGAATGAGTGAATCCACTTTGGTGCCAGATCACATCAACAATTTGAACACATTACTTGCTCAACTATCTGCATCAGATTTCACAATAGTGGAAAATGAACGAGCAGAGCTTCTTCTTCAAAGTTTGCCAGATTCGTATGATCAACTCGTCATCAATATTACAAACAATAATATTGTTGGCCATCTATCCTTTAATGATGTCGCTGGAGCTATTCTTAAAGAAGAATCTAGGCGTAAAAATAAGGAAGATCAGTGTGAAAGCTCAAAATAAATAGAAGTTATGACAATGACGAGAGGTAGATCAACGGAATATGGTCCCAATGGGATTCAAAACCATGGCAGATCAAAATCTCGAAGAAGGATAAACCTCAAATGCTACAACTATGGCATGAGAGGACACTTGAATAAAGAATGTTGGTTCAACAAGAAAAATGGTGAAAAGTCTTCTGAAGAAAGTACATCTCAAGGATGTAATTCTAGTACCACTGATAATGGAGAAATCCTTTACAGTGAAGCAACAATAAGTACCAAAGGAGAAAATTAACTCACTGATGTCTGGATAGTAGATTCAGGAGCAACACGGTACATGACTCCACGACAAGACTGGCTTTTCACTTATGAACCTATCTTGGAAGGACATGTATTGGTGGGGAATAACCATGCTTTGGAAATTGGTGGAGTTGGTACTATTAAAATAAAAATATATGATGGTATTGTCCGCACACTTCAAGGGGTACGAGATTTGAAAGAATTGACGAAGAATTTGTTGTCTATTGGGAAACTAGATGACCTTGGATGCAAGACCCATGTTCAAGGTGGAATCTTGAAAATGATGAAAGGTTCGCTAGTAGTGATGAAAGCAGAGAAGGTTGTTGCAAATCTATACATGATTTTGGGAGATACGTTGAAAATGGAAGATGCATTAATTATAGCTAGAAGTCAGGAAGAAACAACGATGATATGGCATCGCAGATTAGGCCATATGTTAGAATGAGGCTTGAAAGTTCTTGCAGAACGTAATCTCATTCTCGGACTCAAGTCGGTAAATTTACCTTTCTCCGAGCACTGTGTGATAAGCAAGCAACATAGACTAAAGTTTTCCAAATCAACTGCTAAAAGAAAATACATACTAGACTTGATTCATTCTGATGTGTGGGAGTCACCGGAAATGTCCATTGGAGGAGCAAACTATTTTGTCATTCATTGATGACTACTCCAGAAGACTATGGGTGTACCTAATAAATAAGAAGTCAGATGTGTATTAAGTATTCAAGGAGTTCAAAGCACAAGTGGAACTTGAAACTGGGAAAAGAATTAAGTGCTTGAGGACAGATAATGGAGGAGAATATACATATGGTGATTTCCTAACATTCTGCAAGCAAGAAGGTATTAAACGACAGTTTACTGTTGCAGAGCGGATGAATAGAACTCTCCTAGAGAGGACAAGAGCTATGCTGAAAACAACGGGACTGGTAAAGTCTTTCTGGGCAGAAGCTATCAAAACTACCTGTTACGTGATAAATAAATCGCGATCAACTACAATTGATTCAAAGACACCAATGGAGACGTGGAAGGGAAAACTATGTGATTATTCTTCTTTGCATGTATTTGGATGTCCTGTGTATGTGATATACAACTCCAAAGAAAGAACAAAGTTGGACCCAAAATCCAGGGAATGCATATTCTTGTGTTATGCTGACAATGTGAAGGGGTATCGCCGGTGGGATCCCGTGGCGCGCAAGATTATTGTTAGCATAGATGTAATTTTTATAGAAAAGGAACTACAAAAGTAGTAGAAAGATGACAACACTATAAATGAGACTACTATAGTAGAGATGGAGGAAAATTATGGAGAAAATGATTCTTATGAAGCAGAGCCAGAGCCTGAAGAACAAGAACCAAACGAGGTCAATAATGAAGATCCTAGAAGAACAACACCTCATATAAGAAAAACATTCTGGCACTTAGAATATGTGATGGCAATTCATGATGCATATTGTCTTTTATTAGAATGTGGAGAACCATCAACCTTTCACGAGGCATTAAATGGTTCAGATGCTTCTCTGTGGATGACAACAATGCAGGAAGAAATTGAAGCCTTACATAGAATAACACATGGGAACTTATTGAACTTCCTAAAGGTCGAAAAGCCACCGGAAATAAATGGGTGTTCAAAATTAAGCGAGATGGCACCGATCAGGTGGAACGATATCGTGCAAGATTGATGGTTAAGGGATATGCTTAAAAAGAAGGTATTGATTTCAATGGAATATTTTCTCCAGTGGTAAGACTCACCACAATCAGAGTGGTCTTGGCAATGTGTGTTGCATTTGATCTACATCTTGATCAGCTTGATGTAAAGACTGCATTTCTTCATGGAGAACTTGAAGAGGAAATATATATGCTCCAAACCGAAGGCTTTGAAGAACAAGGAAAAGAAAACTTGGTTTGTAGGTTGACCAAATATCTGTACGGTTTAAAGTAGGCGCCAAGGTGTTGGTACAAGAGATTTGATTCCTTCATCATGAGCCTTGGATACAATAGATTAAGTTCAGACCATTGTACGTATTACAAAAGGTTTAATGATAATAATGATTTTATCATTTTGTTGTTATATGTGGATGACATGTTGGTGGTAGGACCCAACAAAGATCGAGTCCAAGAATTGAAGGCACAATTGGCTAGGGAGTTTGATATGAAGGACTTGGGACCAACAAACAAGATTTTAAGGATGAAAATTCGCCGAGACAGAAAAGATAAAAGGATTTGGCTTTCTTAGAAGAATTATCTTCAGAAAGTCTTGTGTCGCTTCAACATGCAAGATTGTAAGCAATATCTATCCCACTTCTTGTCAATTATAAATTATCCTCAAGTATGAATCCTAGCAACAAAGCGGAGAGGATGGAAATGTCTCGAGTACCGTATGCATCAGCGGTGGGAAGCCTTATGTATGTTATGATATGTACTAGACCAGATATTGCGCAAGCAATTGGAGCGGTCAGTCAGATTATGGAAGATCCAAGTATTAAACACTAGAATGTTGTTAAAAGAATCCTTAGATACATTAAAGGAACCTCAGATGCAACATTATGTTCTAGGGGATCAAAATTCACTATCAGAGGCTATGTTGATTCAGATTTTGCATGAGATCTTGATGAAAGAAAATCTACTACTGGCTATATGTTCATACTTGCAGGGGGAGCGGTAAGTTGGTTATCTAAATTGTAGACTGTTGTAGCTTTGTCTACTACAGAAGCTGAATACATGGCCGCTACCTAAGCATGTAAGGAAGCAATTTGGATTCAAAGGTTATGGGAAGAACTCAGGCACGAGCAACAAAAAATTACTGTGTATTGTGACAGTCAGAGTGCGTTGCACATTGCAAGGAATCCATCTTTTCATTCTAGGAAAAAACACATAGGAGTTCATTATCATTTTGTCAGAGAGGTAGTAGAAGAAGAAAGTGTGGATATGCAGAAAATTCACACCAATGATAATCCAACAGATGCAACGACAAAACTGACCAACTCTGATAAGTTTGCATGGTGTAGGTCTTCTTATGGCCTATTATAAGCATAATCAGCACGAAGTTGGCAAGGTAAAGAAAATTTTGTAAGATCACAAATATGACTTTAAGTGGGAGATTGTCAAATATTATGGTCAAGTGTTTAAAGATTATGGTCAAGGATTGTGATTGAATAAAGTCACAATTTGTTGATCAAAGAAATCATGTGACAAAGAAATCATGTGAGTCAAAGAAATCACGTGAGTCCAAGAAATCATTTAGTCAAGGAAATCATATGGTTAAAGAAATCATGTGGGTCAAAGTAATCATGTGGTTCAAAGATATCATTGTGTCAAAGAAAGCATGTGAACACCCATGATTTTGCACCCATGGTTCTGTGAATCTTCCATGGTTTTATAAAGATAATCACCTATAAATAGAGGTGCATTTCTCATTTGTAACATACCACAAAATAGCATTACAACGTAGCAACTAAGAAGAAAAATAAGAGAGGAAAGAAAATATTGTATTCTCTTGTAAGGTTCTTTTAGTGGGTGTTCTCCTATTACAAGAGAGAGTGTAATTTGTTCACTCCTTGTATTTAGAGAGAAGTGTTGTAATTTATTCCACTTAGTGAAAATCTTTCCTACCGGTGCCCGTGGTTTTTCCCTTATTTGTTGGGGATTTCCACGTAAATATTGTGTGTCAATTTCTACTTAATATCTTATTTTAAGTTGTGTGATATTTATCTTGCTACTCTGGTACCCAACAACCTCTATTACAGGGAAATATTTTCCTTCATCCTCATTCCCACATATTTTCACGGAGATCCACGATGATAGAATCTTAAGAAATTTTTTATACTTTTCAATCAAAACCATGACACTAATATTTTGTTATTTTTTCCTTTTGTTAGAACACATATTTTTCATCTTTCATTTTTTTAAAATAAAAATACATCTTGCTTCAATTAAAAAACAATCGCACGTGTTGTTGCTAATATTTTTTAATGTAAAAAACAATAATTATTAACGTAACATGTTGCTACCATAATTCTTCTAATTTACAATCTCATGGTGCGCCTGTCGTCTAGCGCAAGTGGTTGATTATGTGTGGATGAGGAAAATCTATAATTACTAATTTATTAAATGAACGAGAAATATGTACTAATGAAAGTAAAGTTATTTTGAAGAGTAATCATCATAAACACAATGAACAAAGAATACTAGTTATTGTGATGATGATGAGATTAGAGAAAATGATGAATGGAGAAGACAAGGATAATTGAAAAAAGAAAACGATGAGACAGTGTCTACATCCTATGTATTGAGTCCATTTTTTTAGGGTTGAGTACTTAGGTAGTGAAATAATATAAAAATAAAATGATTCACTAATGACTCCTCATTTCCTAATACATTACTAATATTTTTTATAAAATTATATAATATATAAAATATAAAAGTTAAATAATAAGATCAGAGTCGGGGAATTTACGAGGTAGAGGGTACTTTCTTAATTCCCACCTCAAAGTATTATTGGGGGAACTTTTGCCTCCATCCCCATCCCGCAGAGGAATTTTTTTCTAATTTCAGTGCTCCAAACAGATAATTCATGCAGGAATTTCCATTAACATATACAAATTAACATCCCTAATTCTACAGTCGTTACCGTCTTTTATAATCAGATTCGAATATTTTAATATTCAATTAATATATTATTTGTTTAAATAAAATTCTATCTTTGAATCTTTAAAACAGTGATTTTGAAAACAAAGAAAAAAGTTGGAGAAGAAATTATTTGTTATATTATATTTGCTCATGTGATATAAAACTTACCCAATTTGATAGTCTCTTTATATTTTATTTTTCTTTTCTTTTTACTTTTTCGAGATAAGATTATATCCCCAATTTTATTTTATCATAATTTTTAATTTTAAAAAAGATAAAAATAAAATAAAATAAAATAATCATATTATATCTTTTGTCAAAACTATCAAACATGTCTTAATTCTAAATAATGAGTCACTGATTGAGAATGTTTATTAATCATCCGATTCTTTATTAATATAACTAGCTTACATTGTCAGTTGGATTTAATTGGTTGGTGTTGTGTTGTGTTTGATATATTCTTAATTTCAATTAGAAATTAAATAATGCAGACTATGAACTGGTTGTACATAAAAAAGTGTTTGACATCATATAGAACTTGAAAATATTATAATTATGCATCTTTAAATATTACAGTATAAAACATTCACACACAAAATTTACAGTATAAAGGAACAGATCAAATCAGTTATAAATGCTTAAAATATTGACTGTACCGAGTCAATTAAATACTCAAATAATTAGTGTACTAAGTCTATTGAGTATAACAAAGAAAATAAATCACATATTAAAATATATTTTTTAAAATAAAATGAAAAGAGAAATAATCACGAGCAGTATATATAAAATTTATTAAACCCTAGTGTAAATATCATATTATGTTATCCAGTCAAGGCTGGATCTACGTGTATTCGATTGAGGGTAGCTACTTATAAAATTAGATTTAATACAACTTAACTCTACAAAACATATTTTTTAATTTGAGGGATGCATTCCACTTAATTATAAGTATTTAGCCTACATGACATATAGTATGTGAAACTGTGAACATAAATATTACACTTAAACGATAATTGATAGATTTGATTATTATCTTAAACAAATTTGATTAATTTCAACACTACAATTGGCTAGTGTTAGTTTGTATAATTCTTGTTCAGTCGAACTAGCGAGTATATGTGTTAGTTGAATTGACTTTGTGTGCTAGTCGAACTAGCTATTGTGTGTGTTAGTCGAATTAGTCATAATGTCGAATTGCTCTGCTATCTGTTGGAGTGTGTCGAATTCTTTGGGCCTTTGTATGTTTTGGGCTTTAGCTTAGTCTACATTTTTGGGCTTGCGAAATGTGTTTATATAAGGAGCATTTCTTTGTAAACAATCAACAATAATCTTCATACCGTTTTAGATAATCATTCTCTCTCTCAATTCCATTACTCTTCTTCTTCTTCACAAAACTATCTTTCTTGAAAACCCTTTGTTCCAACAAATTGGTATCAAGGAGCTCGGTTGCGATTCAGAGAGAATCTAATGGCAAACGGAACAACAACGTCGACACAAATTCCAGCGAATCTACCAGTTTTCAAAGGGGAAAACTATTAACGGTGGGTTGCACAGATAAAGGTCATTTTCAGATTTCAAGATGTTGTTGAAATCTTGAATGATGGTGTATCGGAGCTGGAAGCAAATGCGACGGATGCCCAGAAAGCTGCGGACAAAGATCAGAGGAAGAAAGATTGTAAAGTGTTGTTCTTGATTCATCAGTGTGTGGACTCTGATGTATTCGAAAAGATAATTGAAGAAGAATCAGCGAAAGATGCATGGAAAAAGTTGAAGAACTTGTATGGCGGAGGCGAGAAATTGAAAAAGGTGAAGTTGCAGATGCTGAGAAAACAATATGAGATGATGCACATGAAACATGATAAATCAATCTCTACATACTTCTCACGGATTGTGACACTGACGAACCAAATGAAAGCATGTGGAGAAACGATCACTAATTTGCAGAAAATAGAAAAGGTACTGAGATCTCTAACTGCAGATTTTGACTATATTGTAGTGACAATTTAAGAGGCCAAGACTCTATCTAAGATGAAGTTAGAAGAACTTCAAGCTTCACTGGAGGCTCATGAGATGAGATTGAAGCAGAGAAAATCAGAAAGAGAAAAGGTGGTTGAACAAGTATTGCAATCAAGATTCAATAAGAAAGATGAGAAGTCGAAGCATCGAAAGCATCTTGCAGGTGATGAGAAGTCAAGCAAGAATGTTGATTCGAGCAAGAAAGGTGTGGGCAATAAGTACTCTGGGAGGAAAGTCGACACGAAAGAGGTGCAATGTTATAATTGTCAAGGTTTTGGTCACTATGCTCGAGACTGTCGAAGAAAGAAAGCAGCAAGGGCGAAAGAAAGTGATGAAGCCCAATATGCAAGTGCAGGAGACAGTGACTCAGATGATGTACTGATGATGGTAAACTCTTAGTCGAACACTGAGAAAACCAACATGAGGTATTTGGATTCAGGATGTAGAAACCATATGACTGACAATAAAGATTGGTTCACCAAATTAGATGAGTCAGTGAAAAAGGTGATAAAGTTTGCTGATGGAAGATACATCAATTCTTGAGGCAAAGGAGATATCTCGATTGTCAGAAAGGATTGTGGAAAAGCTACTATCACTGAGGTATTGTATGTACCCTCTATGACAAGTAATTTAATAAGTGTAGGTCAATTACTTGCAAAAGGCTTCAAGATGAAGCTTAAAAGGAATCAGATGAAAGTCTATAGGGCTGATGGGAGGCTAATCATGAAAGCACCATTGGCAGAAAACAAAACGTTCAAAGTCGAACTCAACACATCAGATCATAAGTGTCTTGCTTCGACTACAGAAGAAGACAAGAACTGGCTATGGCACCACATGTATGAACATCTAAACTTCAGGAGTTTATGCATGCTCAATCAGAAGAGGATGGTGTTTGGTTTTCCTTACGTGAAGGAACCAAAGCAAGTATGTGAGGAATGATGTAAAGCTAAGCAGGCAAGGAAGGCATTCAAACATTACTTGCCCATGAAATCCAAGTGCAAGTTGGAACTAGTTCACTCTAATGTGTGTGGACCATTTGAAGTGAAGTCAAATGGAGGCAACAAGTATTTCCTTACTGAAGGCTAAGAAAACACTTAGAAGGGGGATTGAATAAGTTTTTCCTCTTTTAATTTTCTTTTATGAAACAACAAACTAAACACACAGTTATTTTTATCCTGGTTTGTTTGAAACTCAAACTACTCCAGTCCACCCGCCAAGATGATTTCATCTCTCTCAATGAGGACTTGATTCACTATAATCAAACTGATTACGATCGCACAACCAAACTGTTGTGACTAACAAACAATGCACTAGCCAACTGCAAGTGACTAACACCTCTAAGACTCTCTAGTCCTAGCCCTCTTGAGAAATCTGACCCAACTGGTCTCTCAAGGAATAATTACAAAATGAAACTTCTAACAATGTTTAAATTTGCTTCTAAAAAGCTTTATCGCAACAGTGATGTTTGACACTAAGTTTAAGCTCAAAATAATAAAACTCAAAGTATTTCTATGTTCAACTTTTGTTTAGCGTAAGTTTATAGTAATAGACGTTGGTTTTTCCTTTGAAAGCTTGAACTTATATATAGCTGCTGAATAAATCTGTTGCGTGTCTTGAACAAAGAGAATGTAATTAATGTTGCTTGTATGCTTGTACTTTGTGTTTTCAATAACCTCGAACTTTGTTCCACTTGAGTACTTAAGCCGTCTTAGCCTTAGTAGAGTAACGATACTGTAGCAGAACTTGTCTTAGAAGATGATGTCTTAATAACTTATTTCTTTATCTTCTGTAAGCCTTTGTTATCTTATCTTCTATCAGAGGTTGCTTCAGCTTTTCTCTTATCAGAGGTTGCACTTGCATGCTTCTTTCAGAAGTTGCTTTCAGCTTGCGTGTTCAGAAGTTCTTTTTATCTTCTAGAACTTCTAATTCTTTTTCTGCTCAACATAATTTGATATTTCACTTTTCTTGAGTGCTTGAGTCAAAACATCATCTGAAATGAAAATAATACTTGTCAGAGTATCATAGTTACTATACAAAATTTGTTTCACTTGTTATCATCAAAACTCTAAGATATGATTAGAACCAAACCATGTTCTAACAAGCTCCCCCTTTTTGATGATGACAAAAACGTTTAGATTTTGATTAAATTTTTTTGTATAAATGTGAAAAAGAAATCTCCCCTTGA
Source organism: Vicia sativa (assembly GCA_021764765.1). NCBI lineage: Eukaryota > Viridiplantae > Streptophyta > Magnoliopsida > Fabales > Fabaceae > Vicia > Vicia sativa. The sequence continues at coordinate 101,545,350 of CM038796.1, read as the reverse complement.
GATAAATACTAGAAAAGAATAAATGCAAGGTAGAACTTCCCTGAGTTTGTTCTTTTCTTTTAGAGTTTGCTTTCAGACTTTTCATTTCAGAGCTTGGAAGTTAGAGCTTAGATTTTCACTTCAGATTTTTCTTCCAGAGCTTAGATATTCCTGCATACTTTCAGAAGCAAATACACTTGTATATTTTGTTAGAAATGTTTGACACTTAGTCCCAATAACTTCTATATTAATCAGATCAAAATCACAGTTTCCCCCCCTTTTTGTCATAATAAAAAAAACATTAAAAATAATGCAAACATTTCAAAAGACAAACCAAAGTATTTTTAATAATGATGCCAAAAAAACGTGGTTACAGAAGTTTTAAAACAAAAAAAAGAACAACAAAAATAGTTAAAAACAGATGCACAGAAGTTTCAAGGAGACTGAGACGAAGGTTGACGTGAGACTAGGGATAGAAGAAGATTATTGATTTCATTAGAGGATTCTTCTTGCTTCTGAAACACCCGGCCGAAAATCAATGGATATAACTATATATCAATGAAGTCGCATCGAACGTTTTTTATCCCGCCAAGAGGGAAAGGTAAACATCGAGTAAACCTGAAACAAAGAAATCACGGTCTTGCGACCGAGAGATCGGGTAAGGAAGTCTGTTATGCGAGGGGAAGGGATTAGCACCCCACGTGCCCATAGTACTCTACGGTATCCGCTTTTACTTTCTATCTAATGGGTGTAAAGGTTTAACTATATCTGTATATGGTATAATGCATGCAAAGAGAAAAGAAGAATAAAGAAATAAAGAAAATAATAAAGGAAAGAAAACACGGGGAAAAGAAGGAAATTTTACAAAGGTTGCTCGATCTAGCCCCGCGACAGGATGCCTACGTATTCCCTCGTGCAATGGGAAAGTCAGAGCGCCATAGTTCAACTCACTTGTTTTGGTTGGTTTGTGTTTTTTAGATTAGCAAATGAAACAGCAGACGATGATGAAACACCTCCACGATGATGAAACATCAGCTACAGACGGGATGACGAAACATCGGCCGATGGGATGATGAAACATCAGCAAACGGGATGATGAGACATCAAAGGATGAGATGGAGAAACGTTAGAGGATGAGATGGAGAAACATCAGCAACAGGACGGCGAAGCATCATCAGCAAACAGGACGCCGAAACATCCTAGACTAATTGGTTTGTATCTTTTACTTTGGAAAAAGTTTCAGATTATTAGAATGTTTTAATGCACTTGACAAAAATAAGATTTTAGTTTTAAGGATGCAAAGGGATAAAGGTAAAATGGCTAAGGGAAACTAACCTACTTCTAAACCCTAATGTTATCATGCAAAGTTGACCCTAAGTTAAGGGTATAAACAAAGGGAAGAATCTCCCTGAAGTTATCATACATGGATGCCTAACTTAATGTCTAAACTCGATGACTAAGTTAATCGAGGAAACCTAAGGGGAACCTATAAAATCAATCATCTTGGTTGGAAAACCAAGTGAGAAGAGGGGTAGAATCAAGTAAAGTGCTTTGGCAAAAGCACACAAACCAAGCACCAACAAGTGCTAAAAAGGAAAGAAGAAGAAGAAGAAGAAGAAGAAGAAGATGTAGTGAAATTTGAGTGAATTATGCTCATACAAAGTTTCATGTGAAGTGAGGTCAGTAGACAAAATATTCATTTACAAAGTTATACAAAACTTTAACAAACATCAAACATCATTATAAACACCCACAAACAAGTTAATTCATAAACTAGGGCGAAACTAATCCTAAAAGCATGCAAAGAGCTAATTGTGCGAAGCGCTAGACTTAGATGAAGTTGATAGACAATTAAAGAATAAAATGACATACAATTTAGTAGCTAATCATGTTAATTCTCATATACATCATACAAAATAAATCACAAATATTAAAGAGCAAAAATCTACTAAAAAGCACACAAACATGCAACAAATGTGTGTAGTGAAATGCATCTAAGTATGTGAGGTTTATGACATGAAAAGAAGGTTCCAAGATGAAGAGATTACAGTACCAACATCATTCAAATGAATTAATAACCAAATCATAAAAGAAATGCCATGAGGATGCAATTACAACATTGGTGCGAAAACTAGTTGAAATGCTTAACCTAAAAGGTATTTACAATCTAAAAGAAGCCATGGAAAGGCAAAGATGAAGAGGAATGAGTCAAGCAATATTAAAATGCACAAGTTACAGTAGAAAATATTTTATTTCATCAACAAATCACTTAAACATGTATTCAAATAATTCAAAAGCAAAACACTCAAGAGAAATGCATTCGATTCGTGCAAGTGCGAGTAGACATGTGCATGCATGTGTGTGCGTGCTTGTGCATACATGTGATAAGTGTCAAATGGTGTTGGTATAAGAGGTGATATATGATGGAAAGCAATTCAAATTACACATTATCAAGTCATAAGATGCTCCAAATTGTGCACATACAACATCTACACAAGAACTAGTTAAAAACTTAACCTAGAATGCAACTAAAGATGGAATGATGCATGGTTGATGCATGAATGCAAAAGGATGAAACTAATGGCATAAGGAGACATGGATGGCAGTATCTAGCATGATAAAAATGCATGATCATCATATGCATGTTCATTATTTACAATGCACAAACAAAAGCAACTAGAAAAAGTTCAAACATGCATCTAGAAGTGTGTGGTGAATGTGTTTAGATGAATGTGTCCTAAAATATTTATGTCAAGTGTTGTGCACAAATGAGATGGATAACAAGAACATAATCATGAATCTCACATAAACACAAAACAATGACAAAATATCATACTTCATTTACTCATGGTGCAAAGATTAGTAGTGGAAGGGAGTGATTCTAAACTCTAGAGTTAATTGTAAGTGAGCAAACAAGTTAATGGGTCAATCAAGATGAGGAGGCAAGATGAGAAAGGAATGAAACACACAAGGTCATTAGCTTAAGACCTAATTAAAATATAAACAAAATCAATTCAAACTAAGTAAAAAGCTCACACACACAAGTTTATTGGGTTAAAGTTTGAAAGCATCTAAACTAGACAAGCATTGCACTTAAGAAAGATTTAAACAAAGTGGTTTTTATTTGAAAATTAACATCATGTGTGACTTGTGTCATAAGTTTAACTCAAGATATGATTCATGAGCAACTAAATGTAGAAGTTGAAATTTCCATACACAAACAAGTCATCTATTTAATGAACAAAATCATCCAGAGCAAGATACCATCTATCTTAGATCAAACATCATTGATTAAGATTTGTAGGAAGGGAAAGATGTCTTTTATGTCATAGGGTGATGATATAACCCTCACAAGATGCTTGTCATGAGATCAAGGTAATGTCAATTGAAGTGACATGCCTCAAAAATCATGAACCTATAATCCCTCAAGGTTTCAACCAAACAATAGAAGAAGAAAAGAGAAAATCTAGCTCTTCTAGGTCATCATGATTACATTACAATTAAGTGCAAGTCAACGAATCAAAGAGCATTGAGTTATTGATTACATAATGTACAAAGTCAGAAGTAAAAATCAAAGATTCAATTGGAATTGGACTTCTAAAGCCATGCATGATGCATACAACACAAGTGGTACAACCATAAGCATAAGTTGATAATATTCTAATCAACAAAAGTTGCATGAGTTTGAGCAAATTAGGGGCTTAGATGAATCAATCAAACTGGAATCAAGGCCCTAAATATTCTATAAGGATTAAGTAAGGGAGTGAGAAGTAGATTCCTAAAGAATTTCCTGAATGCATTCCTCACCTTACAATCCATGTACAAGGATGCAACCAATGAAACAAAGATCAAACTTTTAACTAAGGATCAAAGTAATCCTTTGAGGTCAAATGTCTCTCAAGTCTTAGAAGACTATCATTGAGGTTATCATTCCCCCTAAACATCAATTAGAAACACAAACTATACAAGGAAAAGGCTTGAGAACCAAGGCATCAACAAAATAAGGTTTTAGGAATCACACAAAACTTTATGCTCAAGGTAGAAACTTAGTGACTAACATAGAATTTCCAATGAATGAAAACATGTTACATATCACTAGAGCACTCAAATGATCATTACATACCCAAAGCTTGGCCTTAAATCATGTCCACAAGCTTCACAATTGAAGCTAGACCCAATTACACTAGGCAAAGGTATGTTCACTTTTAAAATTCCACAAAATAGGAAAATGAGAGGTAAAATCCAAGTAAAAATGAAATAAGGAGCTCAAATCCCTTACAAGTCAGGTACATATCCTTGTTCAAGTTAAAAATCCATGGAATGGTCAAAACAAAATTTAAAAGTCAACTCTAGTTCCATATACATGTTTGTATGACCAATAAATAAGGAAAATTGGTATAAAATGCAAAAGTCAGAAATAAAATTCTATAAAAATTAAAAACAGTGACCTAACATTCTAAAGATGGTTAAAAATATTTTTGGCCTTTTTTATCTTCAAGAAAAATGGTGAAAAACAAATAAAATGCAAAAATGGATAATGCAAATCATGTATTTAATGCAAAAATTGATTTAATCAGACAAAAATGACAAAATTGGAAAATAAAAATTAGAAATGCATGAAGTATGATATGAATGAGCTAGAATATTTTTTATCCATTTTTTATATGAATGAAAGTATTTTTAACAATTTAAATATGCATGAAATGCATGAAATTATTTAAAAATGGAAAAATGCAAGAATGATGAAATAAAATTTAGAAATGCATGGTACATGATTTAAATGGATCAAAATATTTTTTATGTATTTTTTACATGCATGGAAGTATTTTTAACAATTTAAATATGCATGAAATGCAATATAATGCATGAATTTATTTAATTATGCAAAAAATGCAAACATTATCAAATAAAAATCAGAAACTCAAAATTAATCCCGTGGAGGATTCAAAATATTTTTGGTGGAATTTTTTAACGTTGGAAAGTATTTTTTAAGAATTTTTCAATTGAAATGCAATTAATTAAAGTCAGAATTTATTTAATTGGTCAAAATATTTTCAAAAATTTGGAAAAAAATCCATAAAATATTTAAAGCCATTTTGAGCCTATGGTATTTTTTTTGGTAATTTTTGGATGATTTCTGAATGCAAAATTAATTGATGCAAAATGCTAATTATGAAATAATAAAATGAAAATTTAAAAATTGCATGGACCAATCAGATGACGCCAACACATCATCTTCAACCTTTAGCCATGCCCTAACACATGTATTTTTTCAGTTTCATGCAAGCTTCTTCTAACAATCGTATCTCACTCATTTCTTAACCAAATTAAGTGATTCAAAGCTCTAAATGAAGATCACATGGCAAGCTACAACACATAACTTGTAAAACATCAAATGATCCACCATACATTAAGAAATCTGAGCAAGAAAATCAAGAAAATCATCCAAATCCGGATTTCCAGAACTTCATGCTATGCAATATGCTTCAAAAACAGATGAAATTATACATCAAACCTAGTGTTTGGCCAGCTAACCACGCATACATAAGCTCAAGTTCATCAATTGCAAGCTAGAAATTCAGATTTGAAGTTTGAATGTTACCTCTTTATTTGGAAAATAAATCCAAATATGCCTATGGATTTGAAGAGAAAATACCACAATCTTACTCTTAGATCTTCAATGGAGCTTGAATGATGAAGAAAATCCACTTCAAAACCGATTTGCAACAACTTCCATGTATGGGAAAAAGTGAGAAAATGCAGAGAGATTTGGATCGAGAAAAACGAGAGAAAGAGAGCTCCTTTGTAATTAGGAAGCTTCTAACTTATAATGTGTGAGTGTAGCAAGGGTAGCTTGGTCCTTTTCACTCACAAATCCGTCGAATCAAAAAAATGGTAAAAATGACATCTTTGATATAGCTTGCGTTTTGTGCTCATTCATGCTTGTTTCCACTGCGTTTTGGTGAGCTGGCCAGGTGGTGAGAGTTTGTCACGTGGTTTATTCCTCAAACTTGCTAAAATGATATAAAAAATAAAAATGTGCATGGAAAGAGTGTGAGCAAAATATGCTCAAAGTGTTTGGCTTTTTATGGCAAAGGATGTGTGTTGGCTTGCTTGCTTCGAGTCCTGGTTATGCTTGCTTGAAACAAACTTGTAAAACAACTTAAAAAATGCACAAAATAAACACTGCTCAAAACCAGCCTTGTACCACCCTTTTCTCCTTCAATTTTCTCACAAATGGCTCGTGCATTTCTTGGCCTTTTGATACACATCAATAGCTCTTGGCACGAGGATTAAAACAAGCTTTGGTTCACTAAAAATGGAGCAAAATTGAGTGAGATATGATCATTTAAAGTTGTGCACAAGCAAGGTAAAAATCTGGGCACACGCGCGCGTTCTGGCTTGCATGGTTGTGCATGAAGTCAGCTTCATGACCTCAATTTGTGAGCCTTGTATCTTGATCAATTTTGAACCAAATGATGTGATTCAAAGTTCCATTTAAAGCTCTCATGGCATACTTCAAAATGCACGCAGTAGTTTTCAAAAATTCCATCTAAATAAAAATATATAAGCCTCAACATTATGCCCACCACCTGTTTGTGAAAATTACTCACAGAAAATGCCCAGAAATTGCTTGCTTGCCCATCCTTGTGTCATACCCCAATTTTTGACCTAATATACCACCTTACATTTGCATCATTGCATCACTAACAGTTCAGAACAGAATTAATCGGGTGTGGCTTCTACAGGTCAAAATTAGGGTTTCATCAATTTTTCATCTGATTCAAGAGGTAATTAATTAGGGTTTGAGTTTCACTCACCTCAATTGATCTATCTTAATCAAATCATCAACCTCTGATCTTCAGATATCCAACTTTTCCTCATGATCTATCAAGGATCGACCAATTAGGGTTTTCATCGAGGATAAGCAATCACTGATTTTTTGATCAATGAATGACTTTTTTGCTTGGAGATTGATCTTCATATCTCCAATACAACCTCTTGACCTAATTTCTTGATTCAAAATATCACAGAAGTTCACAATTTTCATCAGTCAATTTCTGGATCATTTGATGAAATTTCATCTGCACTGAAAAGTCAAACTTTGACTTTTGGTCAACTTTTCAAGACAAAACTTTTTCAATCATCAAAATACTTCAAATGATCCATCATGATCATAAAAAATCAAGAAATTTTGAAAAGTCAACGAAAAGTCAAAATTTTCAACACTTAGAAAAATTTTCAAGTGTTAAAATTTCATGTTTTTTCCTACTTTCATGGCATTTTTTCACATAGTTCCATTTGGAATTAGAAAAAACTCAAAACATGAAAGTTGTAGCCCTTGAAACAAGCTTTCCAAAATGTCCAAGAACTTGCAAAACCATTTTGTCTAGCTATACTTTTGATTTTGAAACATAGAGCTCCAAAATCATAAGTTTCAAGTTCATGCTTCAAAAATTACAAGTCATTTTTTATTTTCTTTCCTTCTAGAAGCCTTGCCACCTAGCCAAGATAGATAGAGCTGATAAAAATCAGATGGAAAGTAATTATGATGAGATAAGATCAAGTTAAGTTTTAACCATGGTTAAAAGGAAGGTTCCTTTTGCATTTATGGCAAAAAAGACTTTTTTGCCCTCTAAGGCAAGTTGTACAAATCCAAGCCAATCTTCTTCACTTACCATTCTGATCTCTTGACCTATAAATAGAGGTCATGTTTGCAATTTGAAACTACACCAAAGCTATGCAAGAACAAGCTTTCTCTCTTCTTTCTTAAAATTTGTTACACAGTTCAAAGTGAGAATTCTTGCATTTTTCAAATTTTGTGAAACACTATGAGAAACTTGGTGTCTAACATGTCATAAACATCAAATAGAACTGGTTTGAAGCTTAAAATCAACTTAAAAACAACTAAAACTCAAAGTTGCTTTTCAAACTTTCAAACTTGCAAAAACTGCCTTAAACTTTAAACTGTCAGTTTGGCTCGAGCAAGTTGTGTTTTTTTTTTCATTTGAACATCATCAATACACTTCATATGAATGATACAAGCCATCATCCCTGACCTGTAACACCTCTAACCCCGAATTCGAGTTTCACTTTGAGCATATGCAAGTGGACTTGGTCAGAGTGATTCAGGTTGATTCAAAGCAAGCAGAGCATCCTCACACGTTCCCTGAAGTCCACTAGTGCTATAGCAATCATTAAAACAACTCTGTAACAGCTCCTTTGAAGAATTCGATTCCAGCTTCAAGAGGTAAGAACACGAACTTTGAACTTCGTATTTTCTAACTTCCAGTTCAAAAATGGTGGCCGTTTTGTTTCTGCACCTTCACTGATTGATAACCCTCAATCAATTGCTTGATTCCATGGCCATACACGATTTCAATTTGATTTTAAAGAACTAAGGTTCTTCGCGTTTTCTGGAAAATTAATCATGTTTAACTAAAAATAAATGAAATTAACCCACATCATCATGTTCCTGGTTCAATTTCGATCAAGTTTGATGTTTACATCGAGCAATTTCATTGAGAAACAAAGAATCCATGGCTGATTGAAGGATCGAGGAAGAAGCAGATGAGTTCGCGCGTGTTTTTCAAATTCAAAATTTTAGTTTATAATATAATTAATTGGATTGGAATAAGTGAACGGATGTATTGCCGCCCCAGCGGTTGCCAGCTCACCTTTAAGTCACTTGCCTTGCCTTGCCCAATGGTCCCGGGTTCGAGTAGCCTTGGGACCATTTTTGCCAAACTTTTTGTTTTCTCTTCATATTTTTTTTCAAACTTTGACTCTTTCAAAACCCAATCAAAACTCCTCATTTTGAGGTGATTTTTTGCACACGTGTCATTTAACATACCTATTTTAGGATAGTGTCAAAAAAAATTCAAAAATACTTTCTTTTGACTATATTTTTATCGAGCCAAAAACGATACATTTTGAGTACTTTTCAAAGCACTTTCAAAGACGTTTCTTTCAAACTTTCGAAGCCCGAAACTTTTCCAAACTTCTTGTAAGTTTATTTCACTTTTCAAAAACACTTTCAAGATCTTTTCAAAACTTTTCATCAAACTTACATCTTTTTCCATGATCGACCCGATTTGAAGATAAAACTGAACTCGTTTTTCCTCGCATTTCTTAACTGATCATGGGCCTCCCTCACGGTGTAAGTCCCAATTCTTTTATGTACATAGCATATTTCCTTGTACATATCAAATTCTTTTATGTACATACCAATTTTTTACTTGTACATAATACAGACGTCTTTTGTAAATATTCAAGTATAGACAAACTTCTTCCGTTTGTTTTCATTTCGCTTGTATATACACTGAATACCATTGGTATTGAAAGGAGCATTATTCTCGGTGAAACTGCTTTTAAACCAATGGGCCTCCCTTACGGTGTAAGTCCCAACCATCCTATGTACATACTTATTTCCTCGTACATAAATACTCGTTCGTGTACATATTCATTCCCTTGTACACCTTCAAACTTGTAATAATCAAGTTACGCTCGTTTTAAACGCACGTTTTACACACTTGTTTATATTTCCTTCATAAACTCTTGTAAATAAACATCATGCATTTGTTTATATTTCCTTCATAAACTCCTGTGAATAAACTTCATATACTTGTTCATATAACTGTCTAGTTATAACATAACAACTAGTCTAACCATTAAGTTCCCCACAGTGTTAGCCTCCTCTTGGGCTTTGTACAAGGTAACTCATTTCATCTGAGTTCAGCCTCCTCTTAGGCTTCATATAAGAAAACTCATTCATCTGAGTTTAGCCTCCGCTTAGGCTTCATATAAGGCAACACTCCCCTGCTGAGTCAGCCTCCTCTTGGGCTTCGTTCAAAAGAACTCCTCATTGAGTTTAGCCTTCTCTTGGGCATCAAAAAAAGAAAGAGACCAGGAAATCTCTCAACAACCTCCTATTGGGCTTCCAATACAAAGAAATCACCCGCGCTAGGATAGAACCCTGAGAGTATGATTTCCCGGTGAAATCGCTCTTGAAATCCTAAGAGGATGGTTTCCCGGTGAAACCCCTCTTAAAGCCAAAGCCAGCCATACCCTATAGCTTCCACTTGAGCTTCGTACAAGGACCCTCGATGACCCTCGATGACCCTCGGAATGCCTCCTCTTCGGCTTCTTAAAAGTATCCCCTTAATCCAATCAATTTCTCCTAGAGATTTAGGCATTTATCATCTCTATGGAAGAAGTATCTCATCTATCACATCACATACAATCAAAAACTTTTCAAACTCTTTTCAAACAAAAACATCTCTTAATCGTAAGTGGTAACGCTTGTACACTCAAGCAAAACACCCAATGCTTACAATTAAAAGATTCAATCATCTTTCAAAACATCTTTCTAAAACTCGTAAGTGGTAACGCTTGTACACTCAAGCAAAACACCTATAACTTACGACGAAAGATTTCAATCAATCAACCTTTCAAAATGTATGTGATGAAATAGATTAGATACATTTTTCATTAAGATGACATTTGTCTTTGTCTCTTAATAACATCCCGTTGCTTCCACTAGCATAAGTGGGAACTACGATTGCTCTGACTTTCTCAACATCCTTTTAGGAATACGTAGGCACAAGGTCTCATCCTTGGCGAGCAAATTTCTTTCTTCCTCAAACCAATCAAACCATAGATCCCTGTAGATCCGAGCTACAAATGCTCTGATTCCCATTAAGGGATATGTATGCAGAAGATCCCAATGATCTTTGCGAGCACAATAATAACAAAACCTAAGATCCCACATAATCTATCCTTTCTTAAAATCCAAAGGAGAAACTTTCCCAATCATAGAAATAGCAATTAAAACACACAAACATATCAAACATATTCATATATAAAGCTATAGATAACTATATATATTTAGGGTGCTCCATCTATTCCCTTTATATAACAAACCCCCTTGCCCGGAATCTCCCCAATACGTTACGTCTAGTTTGCGCTAGTCGTAATGCATATCATATCAATTGAGGGTATGCACTTTCCCTTTTCATAATCATTTTCTTGTGTTGGAAAAAATAAAGCTTGATGCTCGCGGCATCTTTATAAACAAATCAAAAGAGTAAATCGTTTCGAGTTAGAGAATCCGAATTCAGATTCGATTCCCTAGCACGTCACTTTTTAACGCGAACACCTTGGTCAAAACTTGTGCATGAAACTTCTAACTCAAATATCTCTCAAATGGTGCATTTTTGAGAAATTTTACACATTGGCAATCTTTTAGGATTTTTTCCAAGCTTTCCAGAAATGTATGGTATGCAACCATTGGATAAAAATTGAGAATGTTATGATGTGTCAAAGTTCTATAGGGTGAACACTTAGAAACATTTCAAACTTCAAATAACTTCATGAACAAGTTAACCCTAATTTCTTCAACTTTCTTGATTCAATGGTGAATTTGGTCACGAAAAATGAAAATGTGATATTTGAATTGATGGTTGACCAAAAGTCCACTTGGTCAACTCCTGACTTTGACTGATTTTGACCAAAATGCCCATTTTGCCCCTTGTGATCAATTGACTTGCTTCCACTCAAAATTGAGCCTCAATATTTCACTCATAGATGTCCAACAACATATAGAAGCAAGTGAAATCATGTTTGAGTCAAAAATCTGAAGAAATCCTGATTTTACTCAAAACCCTAATTTTGCTCCATGTGTTAGGAGGTAACCAATCAAGCTTCAAAACCTCAAATCTTCTGAATGTGCTGAGCAATCCTTTGAACCATGACAACTCATATGATAATAAGAAGGTAATACTTCAAGAAATTGACTCATTCAAGCTTCAAACTTCCCAGAGGGCCAAAACCCTAATTTCATCAGATGAGTGCCATAGATGAATTTCTCCCCAACTCTTTTCAACTTTTGAGGAATCAATGAAACATATGAGATGTCTTGAGGAATAATACATCATTGTGACTTGAAATATTCACAGACATGATAATTTGGAATTCCTTCAGAAGGGTATGCTAACCCAATCAACCTCCTTAGCTTGTAGAAGTCTTGGGAACCCAAAGAACTTGGATCCTATCATGAGATATGAATGCAATGCAATATGATGTTTATGATGAAACATAAGCCTAAATCAAGAGGGTAAATTTTGGGGTGCAACAGCTTCATCATCCAAGATTTGATCTCTTTGTTTGTCTCGTCTTTCTTGTCTAGACATTCACGCACATCTTCATTTTCCTTCTTTAACTCCTTCATAGTTTCCATTACAGCAGAAGTTAGAGCAACATCTTTAGTAGAAACAACCTTAGAAGTAGAGCCAGCAGCTTGAGGACAAAAGGCACTTGATAAAAGTGTGTCAAGGTCAATCATTAGTGTTGGCACCTTCGTACGAGTATCTCTGGGATGAAACATAGGTGGACGATATAGAACCAGTGCTATAGAGTTTGGATCAGCAACTTCTGATCAGAAGATTCATCATCAAAAATATCCATTAGGTCAGCAGGTGGTTGCCAAAGAGCATTGTCAAGTTGCAGTAGAGGCTTCTCGTTCCAGATACTATAAATTGTTGTCTTCAGACATTCATTAAATTTCTCATGAACATGAGAGCAACACAACTCTTTGAGTATGAGGGATTCATTGTTGAATCTTTTTCTAAATGTTCTTCACAGATCAAGGGATGCAGCTGGATTCAGGTTGCTAACACAGTATTCCTTCACCAGTTCTATCCAACCCTGCATTTCTGTTTCAAACTTCTGCAAAAGTATACTAACATTTGTGTGAACATATTTCTTTTTGGGTTGTGATTCAAGATCAACAACAATCCTCAGAAAGTAAGATGTTTGATGGTTTAGAGGTTCTGGAGTAGAAGGTAAGTTTTGCGGGGAAGGTGAATTTGGTGAGGAAGGTGTAGGTTTAGAGGTTGGATTGACAGTAGTTTCTAGAGAGTGAGGAGGTGGAAGTTCTATCGAGATGATGGTTTGTTCTGGTGAGGGATTTGGTCGAAGTTCTGGAGAGTTAGGTGGTGCAAGTTCTGGAGAGATAGTGGTTTGTGGAAGTTCTGTAGAATTTGGAGTGATGGTAGGTTTAGAAAATGAAGTGGGAATGTGTTGTGTAGACGGATGCACCGAAAAAATATTTGTTGTTGGTATAGAGACATAAGGAAATTCAGTGTTCAGAGGCACATTGATGCATGGGATTCTCCAAGATCCATCATACCATTTAGAGGATTTTGGTGACAATGGTCATACGGGGAATGTTGGAATTGTTTTTGGAAGTGGTGTTTCAGGTGGTGTTTCAGAATAAATGTTTGGATTTGTTTCGTGGGGAGCAGAAACATGAATTTCCTATTGAGTGCTAGACGGTGTGATGATTGGTGATTGTGTTTGAGTGGTGTGGGGTGGAACTTATGTGGGTGAAACATCAAAGTTATCTATATAAGATAACACTTGAGCAATTTGGGGATTGATTTCTTAAAGGTCCGGTGAAGTGGTAAGGTCAATATCTACTTCTATGTTACCTGGAGTTTGTCGTTGTGATACGGTGAACTGACTTTGTAGGATTTTTGTATCCAAATGTGCGGATAGCAAGAGTCGCCACCGACTTTTATTTTTATCCAATTAAGGGAAGGTAAAAAACAGAAAAAGACCTTCGTTAGATTTCGAGTTCGGGAGAATGGTTATGAAAAGGGAAGGTATTAGCACCCCTTTCCATCCGTAGTTATCTACGGGCTCTTAGTTGCTCTAGATCACTTTTTAAAATTGCTTTCTGTGTGTTTGACAAAATGTTTTGAAAGATGGCATTTCGCTTTGACTTTGTAATGACTCATGTAGGAGTGTATACAAAGTGTTCGGAAATGTTTTTGTTTTGAAAAGAATTTGAACTTTGAAAAAAGTGTGTGGTGTGAAAAGCATTTGATAGAGCAAGCAACTAAAAGACTTATTTACCTACTCAGAATTGGTCGTTTTGTTGTACTTCTACGTTCCTTTAGAATAGCGCTAGCCATACCATTAGTTAGTAGGTAGCTCCATTCGTAGGATGTAAGCGGGACATTCGAAGGGACATCGGATGGTCATAGAAGGCAACTTGTAGGAAGTATCCTAGCACATTCGAAGGGACTATCATCATTTTTCGTAGGCGACAATCGAGGGTCAAGATCATGTATTCGGAGGCGACATTGTGGGTCTTATGATCTTTGTATCGAAGGGACTATGATGATTTGTTTGGAAGGCAACGGTGCTAGAATACCTCTACGTTCGAGGGACATGACCATTGAATTCGTAAGGCAACGAGAGAGAATTACCCTAAGGGGTGCGTGTGTGAAAAGAGTGTGTTGATTGCAGGTATTTTATCTTGGAAATTAGTGGGCTATGTTCATTTTTAGTCTTGCCATACACGCCTAATTACTAGCAATTTATAGGGTGCGGAAAGTAAAATGCGGAATGTAAAAGCGGAAATGTAAAGGTGCGGAAAGTAAAACCTACGCTATTACAAGGCTTTGGGGCAGATACATAATTAAAAATGCGGAAAATAAAGTCCTAAATTAAACTATTACATCCCATGAGCAATTACATTATTGGAAAAATAGAATGATAAAATGATAAAGAGAAAATCGTCTGAATCGGATCAACCTGTACAAAAAGAAGAAATCGGAAAATGCAATATGAATCGAACAAGAGAAAAAATGTTAGAAAAATGCAAGTTTTAATATTGGAAAATTATTATATGCTGGAAATAAGATAAATATATTAAAATAATTTTTTGGGATTTTTTAGATGCATTTTAGTAATTTAAAACTAATTTACAATGATTTAAATGCAAAATTATAAATAAAAATAAATATGCATGCAAAAATGTATTTTTTAATTTATTAAATTAAATAAAGATTTTCAGAAAATAATGTAAAAAGAATAAATATTTTTGGATGATTTTTAAAGGCAGAAATAAAAATGTGAAAAGAATTGAAAATAACATGCAAATATTAAATAATTAGAAAATAGAAAATAATAAGAAAAACATGAATTTTGTAAAAAAAGATGCAAAACCGGTGCCAGTGGGGATCGAACTCGTGACCCCTGGGAGCATCTGGGAACAGTCCACGCCTTAACCACCACGCTAGCGTGTATTACGTTGCATGTAAACGAAACGGAGACGTTTTAAGGGATTTGGATTTTCAGAAACCCAGAACGCGCGCGAAGATCTTCATCTTCCTCATTTGAATTTTTGAAAGTTAGCGTCGGTCTTTCTTCGACGCTATGGCCCCTGCAAATTCTAAAATCCAGTACAAGCAATATAAATTCAATTCAAAGGCATGGTTCGATTGGATTCATCATTCTAAACATGATGGTGGTATTCGTTTTGTCCAA
Organism: Vicia sativa; assembly: GCA_021764765.1. NCBI lineage: Eukaryota > Viridiplantae > Streptophyta > Magnoliopsida > Fabales > Fabaceae > Vicia > Vicia sativa. The sequence continues at coordinate 101,530,035 of CM038796.1, read as the reverse complement.
TTTGTCCTATTTTGAGAAACCCTAAAACGGCACAGGGAACCCTAACCATGGCATCTCGTGATTCTTGACCTGAAACTTAAATCAAACTATGCAGAAAGCTTAGAAACACCATTAGCAACACAAATATGCAATCAAAACACATTAAACATGGTTGTATGTATGGATTCGATTTCAAGTTATATTGACACAAACCGTGACTTGGTTGGGATGATTCTGGACGTTTCAACGCGTGGGGATGATTGGAATAGCTTCCTGGGACCTTGAGGATGCTTATTCAATCCTCAAAACTCCTTGAATCGGCCTGCAAAACAGAATTCGAAATTGCTTTTTTCTCAAGTTTCTTTGAAATTTTTAGGGTTCTTAGGGCAATTTTCCGTCCTCTTGTGATTGGTATGCATCAAGTATATATGCTGGATGGATTTGGGATTGATTTGGGAAAGAATTGATCAATATTCAATGGAAATCAATTTTGATTCTTCATGAAATCAAATTTTCAAACTTTGGTCCAATTTCAATCTAATCTTCCCATATTTGATTCAATTTCGAAATTTCTGGCATTTATGGGTTAATTGGATCACAAGGAAGCAATAAAATCAATCTTTCAATTAATTTGGATTTTATACTTTATTTTTCAAATTAATTTGTATTTAAATGAATAAATTCCAAATTAAATAGGAAAATAAAATAGAAAATCGTGGCATTGGGCTTGGACATTCCTAATTGCATGAGGAATAAGTTTGGATGAAGAAAAGTAGGCCCATTTGCAAAAGATTTGATTTTTGAAGTATCTCTTTGTGCATTCTTTCAAAATTGCCCAACTTGTGAATGGTGTATCTTGCTCTATTTTCCATTTTTGAGTGTTCTTGGACTTTTGGAAAGCTCTAAGAGTCCTCTAAACAATGTCTTTGGTCTCATATCAATTGGAGTTACCATGCTCAATATATCTTCAAAACAAAAGTTGACTTTTGTTGACTTTGAAAATGACCGTAATGTTTTGAGCTATACCTCTCAAATGAAGCATTTTTGGACATTCTGTGAGACATGAAGTTGTAGAGAATTGAATTTCCTTCAAAATGAGCTTTGGTGGGACAATTTCGAGAAAGTATGAGAAAGTTATGATCAACAAAGTTCAGTTGACTTTTCACCTAGAAACCCTAATTTAGAAAGTTTGACTTTTGAGCAAATCTTGAGTTTTCTTGATGAATCATGATCAACCCTTGATCAAATGATGAATGTAACTTCAAAATGAGGATGTTGACCAAAATTATGAAGTTTGACTGTATGTTGACCACAATTGACTTTTGTCCAATACACCGATTTTCAACCATCGAGCAATTGCACGAGGAAACTTGACTTGTGAGGCTTGAAACTTGACATGGAGAATCTTTGAAGCATATGAGGAGGCATGAAGGCCATTGGAGATGTTGGGAATCCATCTTGACTTGAGATATACCAAACCCTAGTTTGGGTTGATTGTCTAGGAGAGAGTTTGTCTGATCAACTCTTTAGGAATCCTTGAGTAGGGGTGTATGAAATCTCTTGAATAGATGAAGGGCAAATTTTGGGGTATGACAGCTGCCCCTGTTCAATCTTCTTGTACTGGAGGGTTAGATTGACATGCTTGTCTTTCGTGACCTGGAGGTAGAAGATGATTGAACACTCGAATACACCTGAAAATTTGCACTCGCGGTTGGCTGATGATGCGGAACGGGCCTGGATGCCGCTTGGAGAAGCGGTAAATGAGTCGTACGCTAGACTCGAGATTATTGATAGGAGAACTGACGGGGATGGGCTTAAGATGCCATCTGGAAAGGTCAATGCTGGGGAGTGAGCCGTACGCCAGGCTCGGGATTATTGATAGGAGGAGTGCTGGAAAGTGAGCCGTACGCTAGGCTCCGTAGATGTTTCTGGAAAGAGTATGGAGATGGGCTTAAGATGCCATCCGAGGGGAGTCGTACGTTAGACTTCGTGTTCACTTTGAATGAAGTTATTGGTCTGTATTGATTTTTAACCATATATGCAGCATTCTGAAAGTGAAGAAATGTTGACAAGTAGTCGGAGATGGGCTTAAGATGCCATCCAAGGCAACTGAGTCGTACGCTAGACTCAGTTCATTGATAATAAGGAATCAGAATAAATCTTCGTGCTGATTACTTTGAGGGAGATTGTAGTTGGCAAGAATGTGGATAACTTCCCTGTTGTGCATCGGGTGTTGATCCATTGCCTGTTATCGGAGGATAACCAGAGGCGGTCTTTTGGATAGTTTTCCCGTCGATTCGGGGCTTAATCCTGGACCAGTCGTTGGAGGACAACCAAAGGCGGTCTTTCAGATAGTTTTCCCATCGATTCGGGGCTTAATCCTGGACCAGTCGTCGGAGGACAACCAAAGGCGGTCTTTCAGATAGTTTTCCCGTCGATTCGGGGCTTAATCTTGGACCTGTTTATGCTGAAATGACTTTCACCTGGAGAAAACAAGAGAAACTTTGATAGAATATTGTTAGTCTTATGCAAGGAATGATGCATGACAGTGTATATGAATGACATATGCATGAATTATGACTTTATGAGTAATGTATGAATGATAAATGTTGTGATATCTCAAAACATATCCATCTTGAAGAAGATGCGATATTCTGCTTGAAGATTTCACTTCCGCTTGGGATTTGTGTGGTGAGAACCCCGCTTGGAAGGAGAAGAAAGATATCCGGATTCCTCCGATGCACTATCCGACCGTGTCTTGGGCCTAGATATTGTTGAGGGAGGTAGAGACCAGAAACTCTGTTGGAGATCTCATATAGACCTGCCGAGGAGAATCGAGACGATCCGTTGGGGACCTTGTATGTAGATCCCGAGGAAATTTAGGAGGTGCTCACTGGGATTCAGAGTAGATCTCACCGAGAGCATTTGATAGTAGCTGAGACTGAGCTGGAAGAGCCAGAACCCGTTGTAATCTCTGGCTGGGGGATGAAGACATAGCTTCCTCCGATGCACTATCTGACCAAGTCTCGGTCCGATACCGCTGGGGAAAGGGGAATGACGAGATACGCTGGGGATAAACACCTTGATCAAAGGGGGGCTTGAGACCGATGTATACTCCTGGGAAGGTGTATGAGTGACACTTTGTGGGGATCATGCTCATGGGGACTATTTGGTGACTTTCGTCTTCATCTCAACGAACCCGTAGTAAGTACTTTTGCATGTTCACTTTTCGTATGTTTGTGATTAGATTCTTATTGTCAAACGCATAATCATTCAAGGCAAACGTTGGACTTATTGCAAACGACAACAAAGGAAAATTGTAAAGAGAAAGAACTCGATTTATTTGAAAGGTGGCGATGGCCAAGTAGTTTGTACACAAGAAAGGTAAAAAGCTATGCGGAAATAATCTCGTTAAGTTCCAACTATGCTAGTACTCATATATTTCAACTATCTCATCTCCTTGTCGAGAAAGTGAGTGAATTGATCTTCGCCATTTGAATCTTGAATGTCGATAGTAGTCTGGAAGCAGGCGAAGAGACATAGTCGCACGCTTAAATCCCTAACTTTTGCCTAGACCGCCTTTCTCGGTTTTCGCCACCGATACCTTTTTGCCTTTCGTAACACCCATCTAGATACCCCGAATATATTAATTAAATTAATATCTAAATCATCTTTAATCAGAGTTAACACGGTATAATAAGGGATGTCACAACTAATAATTAAAATAAACCTTCATTTCAAACAAGAGCTATGCTACAATCGAGGATCATCATCCAACGATTCAAACATCATAAGACCATGTCTTACACAATGGAATTACCAAAATCAATCAAATTAATAAAACATCGTAGTTCTCAAGGAATTCAAATCCAAAACTATTAAATAATAATAATTCTCTTAACTAAGCTGCCCCAAGTTACAAACTAATCGAGCATGACACACACCTGACTAAAAGACAAGCTCTAGAGCCATCCTCACCGACTCCTCACCGCTAATTCAATCAAATGGTAAAGTAAGGGTGAGACTTCTCATAATTAAAGCATATTATGAGTCTTTCAATCAATAATATAATGCAAGCATATTATTCCACCACTCAATACCAATCGTAATCCAATACACAATCATAGTCATACAATTCAACATTCATCTTCGATCAACAATAAAGGCATTGCAACACCGAAGACATCCTAACATGTTACAATCCTGCAAACACTAATGCGACTCAATGCATGCGGTACCGACTTCGTGACCAAGTCACCCAACACGATCCATCATCCATCGGACATACCCCATCGATTCGTCCATAACCACTGGACACGAATCCATTAACCACCCATCCTCACTGGTATCGGTTATCGGTAATCCAAGTCAAATTCCACAATGGGAATTAACTTCACCAAAATAATGCATATGCACGCACATCAATAGCATGCAACATTAATCACCTATGTATACATTCATTTAACATAACTGAATCACCAAAATCAACATGATATATCAACAATTCATGCATACATCTACATCAGCATAATCATGCAAATCAATCAACGGGCATACATCTAACCTCGGCATAAACATGCTATTACATCTACACATCACCAGTATCCTTATCATCAAGTACCTCTACTACACATACATCTTTAATGCGCCAGTTAAAATTCATCATTTTCGAAATTATACCCCTTTCCCAAAATAATTTCAAGTTTTCCAAAATATTTTCATTTCATAAGGTAGAGCATTAAATTTAAGAAATAACGTCCAAAACGGCGCTCAAAACGGACTTACGGTTTGAAAGTTATGAATTTTTGAAGTTTCAAAATTTTTCAAAATAAAAATGGAACCCGTTCCTCCTCGAGTAACCGGTTCCCATAAGTTCAAAATAACGTGCCCCTGGAAAAATGTATGGGGAACCCGGTTCCTCCAGGTAGGGAACCGGTTCCCAGAAGCAAAATTTCAGTCCCTCTGGAAAAATCAATGGGGAACCCGGTTCCTCCCACACAGGAACCGGTTCCTGAGTTCAAAAATCCCATTTTTCACCATTTTAAAAGCTGGAACCCGGGTTCTCCCACTGGGGAACCGGTTTCACGACGCTCGAGACTCCAAAATCTTAGTTTTTGAAGCATTTCTTCCATCCTCAATCAATCCAATTTTACCCACACGAATCCCATCATTGGAAACACCAAAATATATCATTTTGTTTCATTCATCACATCAATTATCACCTTTCCATCATTTCTATTCATTAACTGACACCTTAATCATATTCCAGACATATTCTAACACAATCAGACTCACTCTAACACCCACTGACACTATTAGGTATACCTCCAAGGAACCCTAGAACTCCTAACATAGATTTCCTAACATGCCATAACCTATATTATCAACATCAAAACCTATAATAAGTTATAATCAATAAATCACCCTCACTGGTGGTTTCTTCGAGATTCGACGCTCCTAGGTCTTTTCCTTCTTCCTTCTCTCTCTCACTTCTACGTAGCCTCGCTTTTCTCCAAATGAATCTATTTTTCTTCTTTTCCTTATTTCATTCCTTTTATTCCTCTTATTTCCTTTTAATCATAATTAAATAAAATAATATCACTTTCTCTCCAATTAATTCCATCATAAATCTTAATATTCCAACATATTAAATAAATTATGTTCTCAATTAAATAATTAATTAAAAATCATAATCATTTAATTATTGAATTATTTTGGGTGTCACAACTCTCCCTAACTTAAAGAGTTTTCGTCCTCGAAAATATACCCAGACGAATAATTCGGGATACGAGTCCTTCATCCGACTCTCCAGCCCCAAGTGACATTTCCATCAGAGGTCCTCCCAAGCCACTCTTACCAATGCAATCTCTTTGCCTCGCAATCGCTTCCAACTTCCGATCCTCAATTTCGCAGTACCGCTTCCACATCGATTCTCTCGCACTGATATCATCTACCCGAATCTCATGAGACGGATCAACAATGTACTTCCTCGGTTGAGACACATGAAAACATCATGCAGATTCGCAAGTGACGCGGCAGCAACTGATATGCAACCTTCCCAACTCTTTGGTAATCAAAAGGACCAATAAATCGTGGAGTCAACTTTTGACTTCAAGGCTCGACTAATACCCGTCATCGAGTAACTCGCGATAAACACATGTTCTCCTTCACCGAACTCAAGGTCTTTCCTCCTCTTATCATGGTAACTTTTCCTGACGACTGAAGTCCTCATCTTCTCCTCGAATCATCTTAATCTTTTCCAAGTTTGCTGAACAATTTCCGTCCAATCACAAAGATTCTCCGCCATACCAACACAATGGTGTCCGACACCTCCTACCATACAATGCCTCAAACGGAGCCATACCAATACTTGAGTGAAAGCTATTGTTGTAGGTAAACTCAATCAATGGCAGATAGCTATCCCAAGCTCCACCTTCTCTAACACACAAGCTCTCAAAGAAATCTTCCAACGATCGAATCGCTCTTCCGTCTCCACCATCCGTCTCATGGATGATAAGCGGAACTCAACCGCAACTTGGTACCCAAAGCTTCTTGCAATCCTGTCCGTAACTTAGATGTAAACCCGGATCTCGATCCGACACAATGCTAGACGGAATACCATGCAAACTCACAACCTTTCGACATACAACTCGCTAGTCTCTCCATCGGATAATCCATTCTTATCGGAATAAATGAGCAGATTTTGTCAACCTATCCATTAATCACCCGTGATAGAATCACAATTTTAGTCTGTCCTCGCAAACCGCATACAAAATCCATTGAGATTCCATCCCACTTCCATTCTCGAACAAACAACGGTTCCATCAATCCGATGGTTTCGATGCTCGATTTTGACTTCACAAATCAAACAGCATACACAAACTCAAGAATTTCCTTCTTCATTCCAGGCCACCAAAACAACTTTTTCAAATCATGATACATCTTGGTAGCACCAGGATGAATACTCAACCCGCTACGATGTCCTTCTTCCAAAATGCTCTTCCTAATCTCGGCAACATCCGGAACACACACCCGATCACCAAATCTCATAACACCATTCTCGCAACTGAACTCGCCTTGACCTTGGTTGATCAATGTCAACTTATCAACTAAACCAACATCGATTTTTGCCCATTTCTAATCTCTTCCGTATCACCACTAGTCATTCAACATCCCAATTTCACACTATTCGGAGTAGTTTCACAAACCAAACTTAGATCTCTGAACTGCTCAACCAAATCTAACTCACGAACCATCAACATCGACATGTGCAAAGACTTCCTACTCAAAGCATCCCAACCACGCTTTGCTTTACCGTGATGATAATTCAAACCGAAATCATAATCCTTTAAGAATTCCAACCATCTTCTCTGCCTCATGTTCAACTCTTTCTGATCAAAGAGATACCTCAGACTCTTATGATCACTGAATACCTCAAACCGCGAACCATATAAATAATGTCTCCACAACTTCAAAACAAACACGATAACCGCTAACTCTAAATCATGAGTCGGATAATTCTTTCATGCACTTTCAATCGCCGCAGCATAAGCCACAACCTGCTTATCTTGCATCAACACACCACCTAATCCCATTAATGATGCGTCACAATACACCACAAAAGACTTAGTCGGATCTGGCAAAATCAAGATCGGAGCACTTGTCAACCTCCTCTTCAACTCTTGAAATCCCTTCTCACATTCCACATCCCAAACAAATATCTGACCCTTCCTGGTCAACTTAGTCAACGGCAACGCCAGTTTGGAAAATCCTTCAATAAACTTCCGGTAGTAACCTGCAAGACCCAGAAAACTACGGATCTCCGAAGCATTCTTCGCGCTCCCATCGAGACACCGCTCTACTCGAGGATCCACAACAATTCCATTCTTGGAAATCACATGACCAAGAAAACTCACCTCCTCTAACCAGAATTCACACTTGGACAACTTCGCATAAAGTTTCCTTTCCTTCAGCAATTCCAACACAACTCTGAGATGTTCTGCATGCTCCTCATCGCTCTTCGAATAAATCAGAATATCATCAATGAACACTACTACAAACTTGTCAAGATATGGGTGAAATATCCTGCTCATATACTCCATGAAAACACCAAGTGCGTAGTAACTCCAAACGCATACATGAATATTCAATGTCCATACTCGCTCTAAATGCGTCAATATCCTCCGATCACACGAACTGATGATATCCATACCTCGATCAATCTTACTAAACACACATGCTCCAACGAGTGATCCATCAAATCATCAACTCGCAAAGGATACCGATTCTTGATTGTAACTTTATTCAACTGTCGGTAGTCAACACATAACCTCATTGAACCTTCCTTCTTCTTAACCAACAACACCGGAGCACCCCACGGCGACACACTCGGACGAATAAACTTCTTCTCAAGCAATTCCTCTAACTCGCTCTTCGGGCTCAGCAATTCGATGCCGACATTCGATAAGGCGCCATCGACACCGGACTAGTTCCAGGAATCAAATCTATAGTAAACTCTACCTCTCTCTCAGGTGGCAGTTCACTAACGTCTTCCGGAAACACCTCTGGGAATTCATTCACCACTGGCAATCCATCACTTTGCCTTCCTTCGCTTCAATCGCGAATACAACATAAACACCACAGCACCATCCTTCACAGCCTAGGTTCATCCGCTTAATCGACATAATCTCATTTTCGATCTTAACCTCTTCGTGGAAAATGACCGCCTTCAAAATAGTTGATATGAACCTGGTTGAATTCAACAGCTCATTCCAAGTGATGATATCAAGTTGTTCTAGCGGTAGGCACACTAAATCCATACCGAAACCCCTATCAAAAATCACGACAGGACAATTCCTACAAACATACGAAGTAGTCACCGATCCCGACGCAGGAGTATCAATAACCATACTTCCATCCATATTAGAAACAAATTCAATCTCTTAGCACAATCTAACGCAATAAAAGAATGCGAGCTCCAGATCAATAATCGCAATCAAAGGTATGCCATTAATAAACATGTACCTTTAATCACCGATCATCCGGTTTAGTTTCGATCCATAATGCAAACACTTTACCACCAAATTTGCTCTTTCTTTGAGTTTTGGGCATCGAGGACAGTATGACCTCTTCACCACAGCTTGTAGCAAGTCACCACCTTCACTCATATTGGCCACATGGCCGAACTTTCCACACTTGAAACACTTCTTATCATTGTTCTTACAACCACCATACAATGTCCCTGCCTCACCACACTTATAGCACCTAGCGGAAGAACTAGAATCTCCTCCATTAGACTTCTTCCAACCTCCGGATCTCTGATTACTCCTATCATAAGGCTTACCACGATCCATCTGTTGTTTACCTTTCCTGTCAACATACCCGAACATTCGACCTAGTGTTAGCAAGATCCTCCTCGAGAATCCTACTACAATCAACGATCGAAAATCTTCTGATACCGATACCGAATACCCCGCTTAATCTCACACGAAGACCATTCTCAAACTTGATACATTTGGAAAATTCTCCATCCGCATCGTTAGTAATGACATAATACTTTGCTAACTCGTAAAACTTTGAAGCATACCACCGACAGCCTTGTTACCCCGCTGAGCTCCAAACTCAATCTCTTCTTACCGACATCCTCAGAAAATACCTCGTAAACTCTTCTCGAACGCAGCCCAAGTCAAGACAACACCATCTTCTTCTAGTTCACTGGTAGCAACCCACCAATCCCAACCTAACATGTGAGTTCCATATCTCACCTTCACTCGCACAACAATCACTCAAGATCCCTCGATCTCCTTCACCATTTCGAGCACCGGGATCATGTACCTTTAAACAATGGAGGATTGTTCCTCCAAATTCCCAATTGTCTCGTCACACTAATCACGCTTCCTCATTGATTCCCTCTCCAGCACTCCAAACCAACATTCCCAAAGCCTCAAGAATAGCAGCAAGATCATTCCTTCCATATTTCTTCCGCCATTGTTCAGAACATAACAAAACAATTTACATCAGCACACAAGTATCGAAAGGTTACTTCACACTAGTCGATACTAAAGGGATAACGACACGTGACAAGACCGACTATGCTCTGATACCACTATTGTAACACCCCATCTAGATACCCCGAATATATTAATTAAATTAATATCTAAATCATCTTTAATCAGAGTTAACACGGTATAATAAGGGATGTCACAACTAATAATTAAAATAAACCTTCATTTCAAACAGTAGCCATGCTACACTGAGGATCATCATCCAACGATTCAAAACATCATAAGACCATGTCTTACACAGCGGAATTACCAAAATCAATCAAACTAATAAAACATCGTAGTTCTCAAGGAATTCAAATCCAAAACTATTAAATAATAATAATTCTCTTAACTAAGCGTTCCCCAGTGTTACAAACTAATCAGAGCATGACATTGACACACGGACTAAAGACAAGCTCTAGAGCCATCCTCACCGACTCCTCAGCTGCTAATTCAATCTGAAATGATAAAGTAAGGGTGAGACTTCTCATAATTAAAGCATATTATGAGTCTTTCAATCAATAATATAATGCAAGCATATTATTCCACCACTCAATACCAATCAGAATCCAATACACAATCATAGTCATACAATTCAACATGCATCTTCGATCAACAATAAAGGCATTGCAACACCGGAAGACATCCTAACATGTTACAATCCTGCAAACACTAATGCAGACTCAATGCATGCGGTACCGATCGTGACCAAGTCACCCAACCCATCCATCATCCACCGGACAACCCCATCGATTCGTCCATAACCACTGGACACGAATCCATTTAACCACCCATCCTCACTGGTATCGGTTATCGGCAATCCAAGTCAAATTCCGCAAATGGGAATTAACTTCACTAAAATAATGCATATGCACGCACATCAATAGCATGCAACATTAATCACCTATGTATACATTCATTTAACATAATCTGAATCACCAAAATCAACATGATATATCAACAATTCATGCATACATCTACATCAGCATAATCATGCAAATCAATCAATCATACATCTAACCCGCATAAACATGCTATTACATCTACACATCACAAAGATCCTTATCATCAGTACCTCTACTACACATACATCTTTACGCCTTAAATTCATCATTTTCGAAATTATACCCCTTCCCAAAATAATTTCAAGTTTTCCAAAATATTTTCATTTCATAAGGTAAAGCATTAAATTTAAGAAATAACGTCCAAAACTACCAAAACGGACTTACGGTTTGAAAGTTATGAATTTTGAAGTTTCAAAATTTTTCAAAATAAAACAGTGGAACCCGGTTCCTCCCTGGGAGTAACCGGTTCCCATAAGTTCAAAATAACGCCCCTCGAAATGTGGGGAACCCGGTTCCTCCTGTAGGGAACCGGTTCCTAAGCAAAATTTCACCTCCGAAAATCAATGGGGAACCTGGTTCCCACACAGAACCGGTTCCCGAGTTCAAAAATCCCATTTTCATTATTTTAAAAGTCGGAACCGGTTCTCCAATTGGGAACCGTTTCACGACGCTCGACTCCAAAATCTTAGTTTTTGACAGCATTTCTTCCATCCTCAATCAATCCAATTTTACCCACACGAATCCCATCATTGGAAACACCAAAATATATCATTTTGTTTCATTCATCACATCAATTATCACCTTTCCATCATTTCTATTCATTAACTGACACCTTAATCATATTCCAGACATATTCTAACACAATCAGACTCACTCTAACACCCACTGACACTATTAGGTATACCTCCAAGGAACCCTAGACCTCCTAACATAGATTTCCTAACATGCCATAACCTATATTATCAACATCAAAACCTATAATAAGCCATAATCAGTCGAAATCACCCCTTACCGTGGTTTCGCCGAGATTCCGACTCCTAGGTCTTTTTCCTTCTTTCCTTCTCTTCTCACTTCTACGTAGCCTCGTTTTCTCCAAATGAATCTATTTTTCTTCTTTTCCTTATTTCATTCCTTTTATTCCTCTTATTTCCTTTTAATCATAATTAAATAAAATAATATCACTTTCTCCTCCAATTAATTCCATCATAAATCTTAATATTCCAACATATTAAATAAATTATGTTCTCAATTAAATAATTAATTAAAAATCATAATCATTTAATTATTGAATTATTTTGGGGTGTCACACCTTTGTGGGGATCATGCTCTGTGGGGACTATTTGGTGACTTTCGTCTTCATCTCAATTCCTGGAACCTGTAGTAAGTACTTTTGCATGTTCATTTTTCGTATGTTTGTGATTAGATTCTTATTGTCAAATGCATATAATCATTCAAGGCAAACGTTGGACTTATTGCAAACAACAAAGAAAATTGTAAAGAGAAAGAACTCTGATTTATTTGAAAGGTATGTATGGCCAAGTAGTTTGTACACAAGAAAGGTAAAAGCTATGCGGAAATAATCTCGTAAGTTCCAACTATGCTAGTACTCATATATTTCAACTATCTCATCTCCTTGCTATCAGTAGAAAGTGAGTGAATTGATCTTCGCCATTTGAATCTTGAATGCTGATAGTAGTCTGAAGCAGGCGATCCGAAGAGACATAGTACGCTTAAATCCCTAACTTTTGCCTAGACCGCCCTTTCGGTTTTCGCCCAACGATACCCTTTTTGCCTAAGCCGCCTTTTCGTTTTCGACTTGCCGTGTACATGTTTTGTATATATCCTTAACTTTTCCGAACCTTTTGGCTCGCCAGATGCCCTTTATTTTTGTTTAGGCCACCGACCCAGTGTCTCTTTATGTAGTATTTTTGACTATGTCTCGCTCATGGTGTGGGAAATCTTCACCATCCATGGTGCTAAGTATCATAGCTTACCGGAAAACATTGTTTTGACTACAAATGGTCCCTCGAGGTGGGAGTCCATTTGCCCCTAGATCACCTTGTGGGAGAATGATGCGCTGACTACTAGATCACCGACTTGGTAGACTCGGTGCTTGACCTTCTTGTTAAATACTCGATCATTCGCCTCGATAACCGCCCATGGCGATGGATGCGAGTCGTTTCTCATCAATCAAGTTGATCTGGTCAAGCCGTGTCTGAACCCAATCATCTTCACCTAATTCTGCCTCCTGGAGGACTCTAGTTGAGGGTATCTGAACCTCGATGGGTAAGACGACTTCCGAGTACAAGAGAGAAGGGGTTGCCCTCTGATGTTCGTCCAAAGCGATAACCATGAAGAGCAATGGTAACATCTCATGCCAATCCTTGTAAGTCACCGCTATCTTTGTATAATCTTCTTATGTTTTTGTTGGCGGCTTCCACTGCGCCATTCATCTTAGGCCGATATGGAGAAGAATTGTGATGCTTGATCTTGAACTGCGCAGTTCGTGATCATCTTATTGTTGAGATTGGAACCGTTATCTGTGGTAATCCTTTCGTGAGTGCCATACCGATGTATAAGATTATGCTCGACTTAATCGAGCCACAACATTCTTGGTAATGATGCATACGAGGTCGCCTCTACCCACTTGGTGAAATAATCTATTGCCACAAGGATGAAACGATGTCCATTGGAAGTCGGGCTTAATTTCTCCAATCATGTCAATGCCCCACATTGCAAAAGGCCAAGGAGAAGTTAAAACATTCAGAGGTACCGAGGTACATGTACTTTATCGGCATAACCGCATTTGTGACAAGATCGAAGGAAGGGTGACAATCGCCTCCATGTAGACCAATAGTAACCTGCTCTCAAAATCTTCTTAGCTATGGTGTGTCCAATGGAGTGGGTACCAAATTACGGTAACTCTTCCATGATACGCATTGCTTTCGTCTACACAATGATGCATGCATCGTGGTCTTTTGTATAAAATGCCGCTTCGAAAGAATTTGGAAGTGAATCTTATCATGAACTTCTTATCATTAACAGATGCCCCTCTGGATATTCCCGAGTCTCAAGATACTTTCACGCCATAGTACCAAGGTTTTCTTCTCAGATCAAGCTCATAATAATACCGGTTCGTCGAACTTCTCAATGATGATCGGGAGCCTCGTTGTCCCATCTGACCTTGAACATAGATGACATAGTAGCTAATGCGTCTGCCAACTGATTCTCTTCTCGTGGAATGTGATTGAAAGTGATTTCTTTGAAGTAGGGAATCAAACTCAAACATGCTCCCGATACGGAATGAGATCTGATGCTTCAGATCCCACTCGCCTTTTATCCGATCGATCACCAAAGCCGAGTCTCCATACACTCGTAAGAACTTGATTCTTAAGTCAATAGCAGCTTTAAGACCCATGATGCACGCCTTAATTTCGGCCATGTTGTTCGTAACTCGAAACATAATCGCGGTGAAAGGAGTATGTCCTACCGTGGGATGTAATGATGGCGCCAATGCCATTGCCAAGTGCGTCGAGCTCCATCAAGACCATAGTCCATCGGGATCCTTGTTCAGTCCTTCGTCTGGCCCGTTCTTCGTAATCAGAATTAGTAAAACATCTTCATCTGGAAATTAACCGCATAGACCTGATAGTCATCTACGGCTTTATGAGCCAAATGATCGCTACCACACTTCCTTTGATCGATTTTGAGAAGTGTAACGGATGTCATATTCGGTCAAGATCATTTGCCATCTTGCTATTCTTCCAGGAGAGCTGGTTTCAAATATGTATTTTATCGATCCATCTTGAAATCAACAAGTGTGAGTCAACATATACTGTCTTAGTCGCGAGCAGCCCAAGTTAAAGCGCTGCAAGTTTTCTCGAGTCGTGAGTATCTTGTTTTTACCGGTAAACTTTTTGCTAAGGTATATTGGCTCTTTTCGACCACTCGCCATGTTGCCCCAACACACACCCCATTGAATTCTCTAACACCGCCAAGTACATGATAAGAGGTCTTCTTCGCAGTGGCACGGGATAGAGGATTCAGTAGGTACCCTTGATTTTGTCAAAGGCGATATGGCAATCGCTGCCCATTCTACCACTTGATCTTCTTAAGTAACTTGAAGATCGTCACAAGCAGCGCTTATGTGCAATGAATGCAATGTAGTTCAATCGCCCAAGAAACCTCCGACCTCCTTCTCTGTGCGGAGCGGCATCTCTTGAATGGCTCTAACCTTGGCGGGTCAACCTCAATACTTTACCATCGACAACAAACCCTAGGAGTTTTCCTGATCCGACTCCAAAGGTGCACTTGTTAGGATTAAGTCTCAACTGCATTTCTTCAATCACAAATAGTTTCGCAAATGATCAAGATGTTCTCCTTCAGTCTGTGATCTAGCTATCATGTCGCCGACGAGACCTCTATCTCGTGATGAATCATGTCATGGAATAGTGTCACCATAGCACGATAAGTGGCGCCCGTCTTCAATCCGAACGGCATAACCTTGTAGCGTAGTGCCCCATCGTAAATAAAAGTAGTCTTCTTCCATGTCTTCGGAGCCATTTTAACTGATTGTAACCGGAGAAGCCATCCATGAAGGAGAAAACTTTATGCCGAAAGGTATTGTCAACCGTAACATCAATACGAGGAAGTGGAAATCATCTTTCGGACTTGCTTTGTTCGATCTCCGTAATCCACACACATCTGCATTTTACCATCCTTCTTAGGCACGGGCACCACATTTGCAACCCACGGGGATAAGAGGTGATGTTAAGAAACCCGTTGAACTGCTTCATAACTTCGCTTTGATTTTCTCGACATCTCGGACGCATGCGATTTAACCTTTGCTTTCACCGAGAAACCCTCTTTTCGGCAATCGGTGTACCACAATGTCAATGTCTAAACCAGTATGTCTTCATATGACCAAGCAAACCTCAATATAGTCTCGTAGCATCTAAACCAACCTTTCTTTAACACTGTTCTCAAGACCCGCTCCTATCTTGATCTCTTTTTGTCTTCGCAAGCACTCCAAATTCACAACCTCAACTCCTCTTCGTGGTGGTCAGATAACTCGCTTCTTCTGCAGTAGAATCGCAAGTTCTCCGGCACTTCACAATCTTCCTCACTTTCGCCTTCGGGCTTGGTAGATCGGATTATCAAGTCATATTTAGCACCAGCATAGTCTATTAACGAGATTCTGAGTGATTCTCTGTTGTACGTGGGTGTGTGTAAGAAACACATAGCTTTTTGAAGGGTGATAAAGTAAAGAAATAAAAACACAATTGAATGCAAAAGTCCAACGAATTTATTGAATGAAAATACGCAAACAACAGATAATAACCCTCGCAAACGAGCTATGATGCCCCGGGCAAGGCACTAGGCTTTCAAAGTTTATTGTTCAAAACATAAAGAAATATGAAAAGCAAAACAAAACAAGAGTAATTACTCCTGGCTAAAGGAGATTGGTATGACGCCTTCGCCTTCCAATTGTCGAGCCCTTGATCTGGCGCTGGGAAGATCCACTTTGGATGTCGAAGCCGTTGTCGTGCCTTCTATAGCATGGATTCCACCTGGCTGATGCGAAAGGAAGTTGGCCGCACGTCAGCGTATCATCTTCCTCGACCCTTGATGGTGAAGCCTAAACCAGCCTTGTCAAATTTGAAAGGAAGATCGGGAGCTGGCCCAAATAGGCACTTTCTTCAACAAAGAGCATGAGCATCTTTAGCGAGGCCATCCTAGGCGGAACTTTAGCAACTTCAGAGTGACGGAGAGTCAACAGCATGACTGGTATTGTTTCAAAAGCTTGACAGGGAGTCTCGAAGAATTCACCTTCCATCTCAAAATAACGGAACGATTGGAGATGACTGACCATGTACTCTTCTTCACCACACACTGTAACAATCTTCCCTTTCACCTGGTACTTCAGTTTCTGATGCAAAGTAGAAGTAACCCATGTATCCAAGGGCCCAAGTAGGCAAGAGTAGGCGGACGGATGTCCATGACAAAGAAAGTAGAATCAAAAGTCTGGGAACCGACTTTAACAGGCAGAGTGAGCTCTCCAAGTACTGTTCGCTTAGAACCATCAAAAGCTCTCACGATAATGTCACCGGTCTCGTAACCAACCCTTCGACATCAAGCCGATCAAAAGCTTCTGTAGGATATTCGAGCGTAACCGTGTCAACCAAAACATGAGATAGGTAGTACCCTTGCATTCAATAGATGTGCAAGGCTTTGTTATGTTTCTTCCGGCAGGAGTCAAATCAAGATCGAGAAGCTTAGTCGTTGTTAGCAACCGTGCTAGCAATACAAACTTCGAATCGGTCGGTGGTAGTGTCTGCGCACATGAGCATTCTTCAAAACTTTACCAAGGCATTAGCATGAGCCTCCGAGCACAAGAGCAAAGCGAGCATGGATATCTTGGACGGAGTCTCATCCCAATTGTTCCACAACATTGTAATCACTTTTCTTGATAATTTTAGAATTCTCCATTTCTTGAGGTGTCTTTAGCAACTTCCTTTGGTACTTCGGTCGAGGTGACGAGTCACCGGTTCTTTCCCTCTAGCTGGGGATATTGATTGAGTAGCTGGAATGCGAGCTGGAGTCGCAGTGTCTTTCGGAGGAGAGATCTCTGGAGAGAATACCCTTCCGGTTCTGGTCACCTTACTTGATCCGGTGATGTTGTCGATGTCAGGAATGGTAGCTTCAACGGTCAGATCTTCAATAGTCAGAGGATCTTGCTTGACACCATGATAGTAAACATCAGCTCCATAGTTCCAAGGAATAGCTTTATCAGAGGAATATGGAACTGGTCTGGGAGAAGTGATGATGAGAGGTGCCACTCTAGGCACGTGATCGCAGAGGAAACTTATCAGTGTTAACATCAAAGATAGTCTTCGGGAAATCACCCCATCTGGTCGCCTTAACATCTTCAATAGGAATCTTGTAGCTATCAGGGATAGTGTACTTCACCATGTAATCATTCTTTCCACTTGGCTGCCCCAAGGTATCCCACACAGGTGGTGTGGTTTCATTTGCATCTTCGATCTTCAACTTAGACATCTTCACAACCGCACAGTGGTTTGAAATAGTATCTCACGGTTGTCCATCATGCACTGAACACGTCTTCTCAACCAAGCACAACCATCGTGCAGATGGGCACCAACGACAGTTCCTGGGCATCCCGGATTGACACCGCTTGCAACAAGTTCCTCTTAATAAATATCGAGGGATGATCAAGTCATCTATGTTGAAAATGTAAGTATCATCCCAACAAGATTGGAACCTTGTCATGGTTAGGGTTAGGCGCATTGATCACATCTCGAGTCTCAACAGAGGATCAAACTCAACCGCTTAGCTTCAATCATATCTTGAATCTTGTTCTTCGAGCCCAACAATTGTTGTCGTGTCTCGGCTATTGGAATGATAAGCACACTTAGCATTAGGATTGTACTGGAGAGGAAGTGTTGACATTCCGAGGAGGATCCCTCAAGGTTATCAGCCTGCTCAACATGTGTTGCAAGGCTTTACATGGCATGTTGATCTTCTGAATCGCCTCGTGCGCTGCACGCTGTTCTACCGAGGTCAGTGCCGATGTAGGATCGAGATCAACTGCCCACAGATTGAGCACGGCCGATCTTGGCCTCGCTTTTTTGACCATACAGATTGGCTTCCTTCTTACCACCAAAAGATCTTCGCAGATTTGAAGATGACTCTATCTGAATCTTCCACCTTGATACCAGCCTCAATGCCCGCTTGGTCATCAGCTCTGAACTGATGAAGAATTTCCAATCGATGATTGAAGAATGCCCACAAGAATTTCCCATAAACATATCAACCAACCCTATTAAGGGTGGTTGAACTCCTCTAAATCTCCATTTCCGAGCGACTTTTGAACTTCTCATCACGACCCATAGACATGCTTTGTAGTTGTATGCGAGTAGGTGTCAATTCAAAGTACCATACTTCCTCAGAGAAAGCATCAGCCAAGCCACCCAAGTACGGATACCATTCTAGCTGATAATACCATTCCAACTGGGTTCCATAAACTCTCTTGAAAATAGTGCATCCCAACTCTCTATCACGTGGGGGATTGATCTTCCCGACATAGGACTTCAAATGCAGCTTGCAAGACATGCCATCATACTTGGAAAGTAGGAACTTTGAACTTGGGAGGAATCACAACACCAGAACAAGACTCAGATCATCAAAGTTCAGCCTTGACATCTTCAGTTTCCACAAAGATTTAGATCGATCAAGTTGCTTGTACTTGTCATCTTCATTAGAGTACGGCTGCTTATAGTCTTTCTCGAATCAGCCGACCTGCCTTCATCTCCTCACGCTTGTTACTTCCTGCCTTCCTTCTTGAAACTTCCTTCAGAGCCCAATTCGGCCGACCACCTTAGACCACCTTTGTAGCGTCTGCCATGTTGAGGAGACCAACCTTCTTCTTTTCTGTTGATGAGCTTCATCTTCTTTTGGCCTTGACCAAGCCATGAACATCCATGAAACCGAGCATTCGAGCTTGGAGATCTTTTGACACTGTTCAAGAGCCATTTCTAAAAATAAATAGCGAGCAAATGAGAAAACCAACTCCAATGTACCTGTGATGCAATGTTATGCTATGCTATGCGATGTTTATGCTAATGCAATGCAATATTTTCAAGGACCTAAGAGATTTAAATTTGTTAAACAAGCAATGAACAAACATTTATTAGTACTTTATTATTCTTTTTTTTTTAAGTACAAGAGATAGTTCAAAATAATAAAAGAAAACATAAACATCCTAAAGCTATAAGTCTCCCATGGGCGCCTCTGGTGCCGAGTGTATTGATGTTTCGGGCCTCGAAGTAGCTTGTCAACTCTAACACTTTCTTCCGCTATGTAACACCGAGCTTCAAAGGTATCCTCTTCTTTAAGTTGAATCCAGGATCTCTTCAAGTCTTCAAAATCAGGCATGTCAAGATGGAGAACAGATAGGGTACGTCACCTATAGCAACAGTTCCATAATTACGGTAGCAGTGCGTGAATGGCATCATGAGGTTTTGAGCTCGAGCTCACCCATTTGAGGTAAGGTTCCCAAGGAATGGAGTTTTGCCCCAAAGTCTTGGTATCGGCTTCTTTACCATGCCCCAAGCATGTATGAACCTTCGTCGGTAATTCGAGATCGTGGTTGTAACGAACACAATATCTTGGAGAAGCATATCATGTGGACCATCTCTTCAGAAAACCAAACTGACGAGAGCTAAAGAAGGGTTGTGGGTATACCCTTATACCAAGGAGTGGTACATTAGGGAATTTCCACAACACTCAATGAAGGTGAAGTCCTTTTGAGAGAAAAGATTCCAACGGATATCGGAATGAGAAAGTGACATCAATCTTGAGACCATCTCAACCTTTGTTCATTCTTCAAACTGATGGAGGAAGGTGTAAATAAACCACCTTGAAAGTAACGGTATACAAATACATGAGAGTTCCTTGTCTCTTGGTAGTACGAGTGGAGAGAATGTAGGATGTCTCCAAGTAAAGTAGTAGGCATCGGATTATGGTAAGGAACAACTTGATGGCATTAACATCTATGAATTGATCCGAGTTAGGAAATAGAACCAAACCATAAATTAGCAAGGCCACAATGCTCTCAAATGCATGGAAACTCATAACTTTGAGGAATTCCTCGGCTTTCTTGATTAAGAACTTGAAAGTAAACCCTTAACTCCACTTCTAGTTTCCCAATTGGCTTCAATGTCCGAGCGCTAAGGTGTAAGGCGATGCGATTTCTTCGAACTTAGGAACCTTTGCAAACCGTGAATGGCATTTGGTCGAGAATAGGTACCCCAAGTAGCTTAGAGAACTCTTCCAAGGTAGGAACCAACTGATAATCTGGAAATGTAAAGCAATGGTGTTTCGGATCAAAGAACTGGAATAGGACATGCATCATATCTTCTTCAAAACCGGAAATAACCAAATCAAGTAGATAACCGTGTCTTTTGATGAACCGATCATGGTCGGGAATTTCAAAACCAATTTTTGAGTGAGAAGAGATACCCATGAAGTTGATTCGATAGTCTTTCTAGAAGCCATACACCCTACAAAACAGAGCAAAGATAACCTTAGGTCCTGAAATAGTTAGAAATGATATGCAATGCGATGATGTCATGATGTCATGCTTAGCACACACAAACAATCACACAATGAGCCTAGGTTAAGGCTTGCATGAGGTGGTGATTACCCCACCAAAAGTTCGAGTTGGTTCATCCCGTCTCCATAATAGTAACCGGGTTCTAGGAATCTCACATCATAGATTCTCTGCTGGCGCTTATTTCAATAATACCAAGTGGTCGATCGAAATGTCCCAAAGTCTAATCAATGAGCATAGCATCGAGTATCAACCAACCTCGGTCTATACCAAATCCGCCATCTCACTACCTTCTAATGGCCAAGATGGGTCAATTAAGGTTCTAAAAGTTTAGTTAGCCAGATGACCAACGCTAAGCCAAATACTATCTTCAACTTGGGAATGAAGAGTATCGACAACTAAAGTGTCACGCTAACGTAGCCATCATGTTGACTGCTTAGTTATACGCCAACGATCGCGATGATCTAATGCTACTACCTAAAAGAAACCCGATCCGGGTGTAGGATCCCTACAAATATAATACCAAGCAACCTTAAAGATAAAGTATACAAGTCAAACAAAAGCAATAAAAGTTATCTAGAAGTCCCTAAGGCACTCTCTTTAGGGATTCTCTCAACAGTCGCCTGTGATATTGTGAACTCCATTTTGTAGGATTTTGTATCCAAATGGATAGCAAGAGTCGCCACCGACTTTTATTTTTATCCATTAAGGGAAGGTAAAAGTACGTAAAAGATTCGTTAGATTCTCGAGTTCGGGAGAATGGTTATGAAAAGGAAGGTATTAGCACCCATTTCATCCGTAGTTATCTACGGCTCTTAGTTGCTCTAGATCACTTTTTAAAATTGCTTTCGTGTGTTTGACAAAATGTTTTGAAAGATGGCATTTCGCTTTGACTTTGTAATGACTCATGTAGAGTGTATACAAAGTGTTCGAAATGTTTTTGTTTTGAAAAGAATTTGAACTTTGGAAAAGTGTGTGGTGTGAAAAGCATTTGATAGAGCAAGCAACTAAAAGACTTATTTACCTACTCGTAATGGTCGCTTTTGTTGTACTTCACGCTCCTTTAGAATAGCTGCTAGCCATACCATTAGTTAGTAGGTAGCTCCATTCGAGGGATGTGTAAGGACATTCGAAGGGGACATCGGATGGTCATAGAAGGCAACTGTAGAAGTATCCTAGCACATTCGAAGGACTATCATCATTTTTCGTAGGCGACAATCGAGGGTCAAGATCATGTATTCGGAGGCCACATTGTGGGTCTTATGATCTTTGTATCGAAGGGACTATGATGATTTGTTTGGAAGGCAACGGTGCTAGAATACCTCACGCTCGAGGGACATGACCATTAAATCTGCAACGAGAGAGAATTACCCTAAGGTGCGTAGTGAAAAGAGTGTGTTGATCAGTGTATTTTATCTTGGAAATTAGTGGGCTATGTTCATTTTAGTCTTGCCATACACGCCTAATTACTAGCAATTTATAGGGTGTGGAAAGCGGAAATGTAAAAGCTTGAAATGTAGGTGCGGAAAGTAAAACCTACTTATTACAAGGCTTTGGGGCGTATACATAATTAAAAATGCGGAAAATAAAGTCCTAAATTAAACTATTACATCCCATGAGCAATTACATTATTGGAAAAATAGAATGATAAATGATAAAGAAAATCGTCTGAATCGGATCAACTCATAAAAAGAAGAAATCTAAAATGCAATATGAATCGAACAAGAGAAAAATGTTAGAAAAATGCAAGTTTTAATATTGAAAATTATTATATGCTGGAAATAAGATAAATATATTAAAATAATTTTTGGGATTTTTTAGATGCATTTTAGTAATTTAAAACTAATTTACAATGATTTAAATGCAAAATTATAAATAAAATAAATATGCATGCAAAATGTATTTTTAATTTATTAAATTAAATAAAGATTTTCAGAAAATAATGCAAAAAGAATAAATATTTTGGATGATTTTTAAAGGTAGAAATAAAATGTGAAAGAATTGAAAATAATATGATATTAAATAATTAGAAAATAGAAAATAATAAGAAAACATGAATTTTGTAAAAAAGATGCAAACCGTGCCAGGGGATCGAACTCAGACCCCTCGAGCATCTGGGAACAGTCCACGCTTTAACCACCACGCCAGGTATTACGGTCATGTAAACGAAACGGAGACGCTTAAGGGATTTGGATTTAAACCTGCACGCTGCGCCAAGATCTTCATCTTCCTCATTTGAATTTTTTGAAAGTTGCCGGCTTTCTTCGACGCTATGGCCCCGCAAATTCTAAAATCCAAGACAAGCAATATAATTCAATTCAAAGGCATGGTCGATTGGATTCATCATTCTAAACATGATGGTGGTATCGCTTTGTCCAATTTGTCCTATTTTGAGAAACCTAAAACGGCATGTGGAACCCTAACCATGGCATCTCGTGATTCTTGGACCCAAACTTAAATCAAACTATGTAAAGCTTAGAAACACCATTAGCAACACAAATATGCAATCAAAACACATTAAATAAGGTCAGTATATGGATTCGATTTCAAGTTATATTGACAAACCGTGACTTGGTTGGGATGACTGACGTTTCAACGCGGGGATGATTGAATAGCTTCGGGACCTCGAGGATGCTTATTCAATCCTCAAACTCCTTGAATCGGGCCTCGCAAAATGTAATTTAAATTGCTTTTTTCTCAAGTTTCTTTGAAAATTTTTAGGGTTCTTAGGCAATTTTTCCGCCCTTGTGATTGGTATGCATCAAGTATATATACGGATGGATTTGGGATTGATTTGGGAAAGAATTGATCAATATTCAATGGAAATCAATTTTGATTCTTCATGAAATCAAATTTTCAAACTTTGGTCCAATTTCTCAATCTAATCTTTCCCATATTTGATCCAATTTCGAAATTGCTGGCATTTATGGGTTAATTGGATCACAAGGAAGCATTAAAATCAATTCATTCTAATTTGATTTTATACTTTATTTTTCAAATTAATTTGTATTTAAATGAATAAATTCCAAATTAAATAGGAAAATAAAATAGAAAATCGTGGCATTGGGCTTTGATACATTCCTAATCTGCATGAGGAATAAGTTTGGATGAAGAAAAAGTAGGCCCATTTGCAAAAGATTTGATTTTTTTGAAGTATCTCTCAGGCATTCTTTCAAAATTGCCCAACTTGTGAATGGTGTATCTTGCTCAATTTTCCACATTTTTGAGTGTTCTTGGACTTTTGAAAGCTCAAGAGTCCCTCTAAACAATGTCTTGGTCTCATATCAATTGGAGTTACCATGCTCAATATATATTCAAAACAAAAAGTTGACTTTTTGTTGACTTTGAAAATGACCAGTGCTGTTTCGAGCTATACCTCTCAAATGAAGCATTTTTGGACATTCTGTGAGACATGAAGTTGTAGAGAATTGAATTTCCTTAAAATGAGCTTGTGGGACAATTTCGAGAAAGTATGAGAGTTATGATCAGTCAAAGTTCATTGATTTTCACCTAGAAACCCTAATTTTAAAGTTCGACTTTTGAGCAAATCTTGAGTTTTCTTGATGAATCAAGGATCAACCCTTGATCAAATGATGAATGTAACTTCAAAATGAGGATGTTGACCAAAATTATGAAGTTTGACTGTATGTTGACTCACAGTTGACTTTTTGTTCATTACACCATTTTCAACCATCCGAGCAATCACCGAGGAACTTGACTTGAGGCTTGAAACTTGACATGGAGAATCTTTGAAGCAAGGAGGAGGCATGAAGGCCATTGGAGATGTTGGATCCATCTTGACTTGAGATATACCAAACCCCTAGTTTGGGTTGATTGTCCAGAGAGTTTGTCCGATCAACTCTTAGGAATCCTCGAGTAAATGGAAATCTCTTGAATAGACATAAAATTTTGGGGTATGACAGTCGTGCAGTAGGGTTAGAAGTTTGTGTGGTGTGTGAGATAGATGTTACTATATTTTCAGAATTTTCAACAGAAATAGGGTCAGAAGTTGTACCTGTGGTAGTCTTCTTTTTCTTCTCGGTCTTGTTGGGTCTCGTAGAAGTACCCTCTCTGTATGCTTTCCTTTTCTTCATTTGCTTGACTGGACTTGGTGAACTTCTCTGCCTTGAAGCCATGCTGGATCAATGGGAGTGCCCTTCTTTTTGCACCTTCTGATGTATTCTTTGATAGTTTCAACATGATCACCAGTGTTGAATGAAGGGAAATTATTCAGACGAACTCTCCTCTTCTAGACATCTCCCTAGACATATGGAGTGGGTTCAACCAAAAGTTTATCAATAATATTCCTTTTCACCATATTCTTCCCAGTCAAAGGTTTTCCACAAATAGGATCCAATTCTCCAAGTAGATTGGCATCCTCTAGATAGGCTATTAGACCATTCTCAATGTAATATCCGAGTATCGCCTAGATAGAGGATCCACTTTTGGTCTTTGGGTTTTTGGTTCTAGCTTCTTCTCTTGTTTCTTTCACATGTAACCACAAATGACTGAATAGAAGATAGGGCAGATCAATTTTGATGTTG